>VWZE01000022.1:465528-559354 GCA_013396675.1 Eubucco bourcierii
ATTCTATGATTCTATGATTCTATGATTCTGTGCAGCTATTTACCACCCTCACCTCATTCTGTAATGTACTTGCTTCTTTTCCATAAAATAATTTCAGTTTCTAGAGGTCATCTTATCTACCACCTGCCTGTACAAGTTTACTAATCTTCATACATATTAGAAGTATTGTACCAGTTAAAAAAAATATGGATGAGAAATCTGTTTGCTTATGCTTAGATTTACGCAAATCTGTTTTTCCTAATCTGTAGTAGAACTTCTCAATGAATTCTTTTTCACCAGATATCTGTATCTTATGACTTTCTTCTGTGGTTCTAATGTTCCTCATGTGTTAAAATAGTTTTGAAGGTTACTTCTGTGTTAATTGCTGTGTAACCCAAAAGCCTGTGATTTTACTCTTTGGTATTCTTTCATGCTTGGAAGTGGGCAACAGTTAGGGTTGAACTGTGGATGGGAGTATCCTTAGGAGTTAGACCATGGTGGATTTATTTTCCCTGTTTGAGTAAAGTCAAAGTGATTCACTGAGATTGCTGAATAAAGGAAGGGAAAGGAAAGGAGAGGAAAGGAAAGGGAAAAGAAGGAAAGGAAAGGGAAAAGAGGGAAAGGAAAGGGAAAAGAGAAAAAGGAAAAGAAAAAGAGAAAAAGGAAAAGAAAAGAGAAAATGGAAAAGAGAAAAAGGAAAGGGAAAAGAAAAAAAAGGAAAGGGAAAAGAAAAGAGAAAAAGGAAAAGAAAAGAGAAAAAGGAAAAGAAAAACAAAAGAGAAAAAGGATAGAGGAGAGGAGAGATAATTAATCCCTTTGAATATTTTCTCTCTTTTCACAAGGATACTTGTCAATGTTTAAAAGTATCCCATCCAAACATAGCTACATCTGAGAGCAGTGAAAACATGCATACCTATCTCACTCTACATGTGCATGTGTGTGTTTGAAGTTGTATCATTCACATGCTCACCTCACTAACCTGATTTCTTGTCCTGTTATTTATCACATACCATTATTTAATTGTCAATTTAGACTATAATTATTTATGCTGATTTGTGAAGTTTTGGTGACAAATCAGTGGCACAAACACGTTTGAGGTGTCTGTTATCTTAGATTATGTAAATCCAAGTGTATTCCTGAGCCGAACTGGCTGTTAACTGTGATTTCTTTTATTGCTCACTTGTTATGGCAGCAAGGGGATGGGGAAGCTGCCTCTGAGGTAGATTTTATCATTAGGAAGGCTTACTCTCTGCTCCCTTCCATATGGGAGTGAAGCAGAGCATGCCACAACTGCAGCCTTTCAGCCTGGTACATCCATGACAGATGTCCATGGAATGCTAAAAATATGAGTGAGGTGGTTTCCAAATTAGATGCTTTGAATCCATGAGGCAGCAAACTTAAATTATCAGACAAAACATTTCACCAGTTTGCTTCATGGGCATCTCATAGCCAAATATTTTTATGAAATGTGGTTTTTGTTTGCTTTTCCTTTTGCCCAAACATATACACTATGTTTTGTGTTCTTACTAACATATGTTTCTGAAAATATACCCGCTCCCTCCAAAGATATAAACAATTGAAATAGGATTTTTTGCCTTGTCTCTCTTTTGCTTAAGTCCCATGTAGGTACTAAGTCTTTGCAAAGATGAACTCTGGTTACAATTGAGCCAGCTTTTAGTTTTCTTAATTACACCGAATAATGATCAGAGTTGGACCTATTTGATGATGCTTGCATGGGCATTTTTTGCTTGAATGCTTGACCTATCATTTCGACAGTGACTGCTGGTGATAAAGATCTCCCCTTCTTACCGTTACCCTTGCCCCTCTCAAAAACCCCAACCCAACAACAACAAATTTAGGCCTATTGTGGTCATATATGATGCAAAGGACATTCCATATGCCTTGGTGTGGATTATATGGAGTGAGCAGAACAAAGTGCTCCATTTTGATCTGAGTATCTGAATGGATGTTACAGACTGGATTGTGACTAAACAGCTTTTTCAAAGGAGTGAGAAGAACAGTTACCAAATCCTTTAAGCAAAGTTGAGGTTCCTGCTGAATGTGACAAACAACTAATGCATTTCCTGTCTGACTGTTAGGTAGCTTTGATAGGTTTGTGCATATCAGAGTTTACAGTACATTTTCTAGTCCTTTAGGAGCAGCTCTCTGGATTTCTCTTTTTGTTTGAAATGCAAACATTAAGATGTGTTTGTTGCCAACTGACAGAAAGCAAGAAAAAAATATTTTAAGATAAAGAAATCAAACAAGCAAGCATAGCCTTTCATTATTTAAATGACTGTGTTTCATGGCAATTTTGTCTTGAAGTAGCCTTCTGGTTTTGTAAATTGTGCAGTGTTGTAACTTGTGCAGTGCTGCTTTTCAGTAGCCAAAAATCTTTGTCATACACTCAAAAGCCTTTGTGATACATACATTGCTATCTTAGAAATGGAAAGGTGGGAGCAGATAGCTGGTAAATAGTATTAACTAGCAACATGTGTCAATGAGGGGAATGAATCATTGTTTGCTTAGATAAATACTTGTTGGTACCCATAAATTTTACTACCCTTTAGATCTGACCTGAAAAGATAACTAGAAGATCTTTTGTACATCCTCAGCTTCGGTATTGTAGAGTCATCGTTCCCATCCTGCCCCTTCCACCTAGAAATGTGCAACTAAGAGGTTATTCTCCACCAGTGCAAAGAAGTTTGTTTGTTGGCACTGGTCATTAGGATGGTGACATAAGAAGGACATTCTTGATGAAGATCAGTGTCTGAGCTGAAGTCATAATATATGCTGGTTTATGGGGATGCCAAGGTGTTTCAGGAAGTGTTAGAAAGTGACCATGTTATACATTAAGTATTTTTTCCTTTTTCACCTTCAGAAACACCTTTAAGTGGATGCAAATCAGGGAAGAAATTGCAGTAATTGTTTGCTTTATATATATGGTCTTTTAAATATATGGTCTTTTATGACTTCTCTATTAGAGATGTTTGGGGGTTTTTCTTTGTTTTTATTACCCCACCAGTATTTCATGGCTATTCTTAACATGAAAAGAGAAGGCTATTTGAAGTTAGGTCAAGTTTTTTCAGAGGCCATCAAAGAGGCGGTAATAAACAAAATGTGTTGGTTTTTCCCAAGCTACTCATATTATCAAAGGACTGCTATCCAAAAATTGTTACAAAATACCTTCTTGCAGCTATCTAAACACTTCTTTTGCTCATTTTGAGGCAAAATGTCTGACTTCCAAAACTCACTTTTAGATAACAAAATAACTGAGGACCCCAGTCATCTTCTCTTCTCAGATGAAGTACTTCAGCTATACCCAGATGAAACTTTTATTTTGTTCATGTCTCAGGGATTTTGTGATCTGTATGATCTTGTCACTGCAGTGTTTTTTGCTCAGAGCAAGTTGTCACGTGTGTTATTAGTGAACTCTCTCTGACAGTAATCTCTGTATCTCTTGCGATACGGATGAGCCCTACAAAAGTTCTCATAAAAGCTCTCATAAACACTTACTCTGTAAGAGTAAAAGGGCTCTAGGTGAGAGCTTGTTTAAAAGGTGTGTTGTGTTTCTCATGCAGCGGTTTTCAGACTCAGTTCTGGAGCGGTTTACTTGCAGCAGAAATGGTGTGTCCAACCAGACTAGGATAGGGATTTGTTTTGGTATACTCATCTCCAGTGAGGCTGCACCTCGAATACCGGGTTCAGTTTTGGTCCCCTCGCTACAATAAAGGCATTGAGATGCTGGAGTGTGCCCAAAGAAGGGCAGTGAAGCTGGTAAAGGGTCTAAAGCAGAAGTCCTGTGAGGAGCAGCTGAGGGAACTAGGGTTGTTTAGCATGGGGAAGAGGAGGCTGAATGGGAGACCTTCCTGCTTTCTACAACTGCCTGAAAGGAGGTTGTAGCACGGTGGGGGTGGTGGTCCCTTCTGAGTGACAAGTGATAAGACAAGAGGAAATGGTCTCAATTTGAACCAGGGGAGATGTGGGCTGCACATTAGGGAAAATCTCTTCCCTGAAAGGGGTTGTTGACTGGAACTGGCTGTCCAGGGAAGTGGTTTAGTCCACAGCCCTGGAGGGATTTAAAAGATGTGTAGATGTGGTGCTGCAGTACATGGTTTAGTGGTGGACTTGGCAGTGCTGGGTTAACAGTTGGACTGAGTGATCTTAAAGGTCTTTTCTAACCCAAGTGATTCTGTGATTCTAGTGGAAGAGATATTGGCTATTATTATAATTTAAGTTCAGAAAGAAGAAAGAAACTGTGATACCCCTGTATTAGAGCCCCTAGTTATCTGTGATGACTGTAATGATAGTGTCCATTACCACAGTCCTTAATCATCACTGTTCTCTATAAAGTTAGTCTCATTTTAATGGCCTGTTGTAGATGTTTAGTAGAAGAACTTGCCTTGACTCAGCTGTTGAGGAGGAATTAAAACTGTTGCTCTCTTGGCACCTCCTGGACTCTGGGTGTGAGACCTGACTCCTCTTGATGTGCAGTGCTGGAGCAGCACAGAAGTTTTTACCCACAGAAAGTGATTATGAATAGTGTTTGCACTTTCAGATCTTGAGCAAAGCAGTGCTTTATATTGGGTTCAAGAAATACTATAATAATAAAATGTTGTATGTCATGTTAGTGCCACACAGGAGATGGCCATTAGGCAAATCCTACCCTGACACTGTTTTGTACCCAGCACCCGAAGTCACAGCTATGTCATTAATGAGGCCTCTATGTATGGTCACCTCTCAAAACAAATAATCTTTTTTGGTCAGTACCTCAGTCTTATTAAATCTATGTTTTATGATGCTACACAATGAAAACCTACTGTTGTCTGTGGACAAGTGGGCTGTGTTTTAGACCTAGAAAAGGAAATGGAATCAATGAATTAGTGATTATATCCAATTCTATGTTGTCTTTTGTGTACATGTTCTGATGCTAAGATTGCATTATTAGCATCTTACATGGATGCATCAGGAAACACCTGGTGTTGCAGCTTAACAAAGTGAGGATGTAATGTTCCACAACAACATGTGGCTAAAGCAGGTAATGAAAAAGAATTAGTCCATTTTGGTGAAGATTGTGCAGACAAAATATGTTTCCTTCATGCATCAGGAAGGGAAAAAACACCAGCAAGGATGATGAAGACTTTCTTAATAAGATTTCTATTTTCAAGTATTCCACTTCAGGCCTCTTAATAAAATGAGTGCATTAGATGCATAGAGCTAAGATCACTGTTGAATGAGATTATGCTCTCATCCATTTAATAATGATACAGTCATAGACTTATCTCTACCTTCTCTTGTAAATTTAAATATTTAGTGCTAAGCAAATTTTGCTTGGATTTAGGCAGGCTTATATATTTTATGTTTTTTTCCTAAATAAACTCTCAATTTATGTAATATGAATGGTCCATCTCACAAAAGGCTAACCGTGATTTTTTCCAGTCATCTTGTGACTTCAGTCTGTCTATTTACTGCAGAGGTCACATGGACAGGAGCCTTTTCAGGACAGCATTTGAAAATTGAATTTAGAGAGAGCATTTTGGTTTAATTTGCTGGGTCAATTTGTTTAAATAGGCAATAATCTTGTATTTGGCCCGATGAGACCTTGGACAGAAAGTACATTTGGGCATCATTTTGATGCTGTAGAATATAGCACTTGTTCTAATAACTGCTGGAAAACTGATACATTTATGTGTTTTTACTTGGAATGACTGATTTTTGGCTTATGTATTATTTGTAATTGACTGCAGGTTGCCTATTCATTTTCTTTCTGGCTTGACTGTGGTAAGAGAAATTACCCTGTCCCTTTACTTTCTTACTCCCCACTGTTCTCAGCCGCCTCCCCAAGAGATCAGCACTGCGTGACAGTTAGCAGTTGTGACAGGCTAGCCTATTTTTGGAAGTCTGTCCCCACTCTTTCCCCACTGGAGAAGAAAAGCAAGTTATCTTTAAAAATTAATCCATCTGGAAGAGGAGGAGAAAACTTCATGAGACACTCACTAGTAGTGCATGGGCTCTGGTTTTGCTAATTATTTGTTCAGCTTGTGTCGTGGGATCAAAGAGGTTTGCACTTCTACTGGCATTGATCACCTGCCCTCAAGCTCTTCAAGAGCCCTTCTGTTCTGTATGGAAAAAAAAGCAGACTGAAATACAGCATGAAGCTGTATGGATGTTGTCCAGTCATGTCCTGTATTTCGCACATTTTAAAGCTGCTTCTGCAAACCCAGAAATACTACTGCTTGTCTCCAAGAAACAGAAACAGAAATTCAGAATTTGGCAGTAAGGGTGGAAAGATTTTTTTTTTTCCTCATTTATTTTGCTCCCTCTTTAGACTCTGCAGGCTCTACACATAGTAAAATATATGTGTTAAATTGTACTCACAATGGGGTAACATCCATAACACTGTTCCATTTGAAGAAGTAACTGCTGTGTTCTTAGTGACTACATCTCTTATTTTGATACGGTCTCCTTATAATCAAACTACTACATCTCTGTGCATTGCACAGCCAGCCTGAATAAGGCAGATGTAGTCATGGAACCTTCTCAGGATTATCAAAAAGAAAATATAAAACAAATACTAATGTCTGGTAGGAAAATGATGGCAGCAAAAATAGGTTGTCAATGGATAGTTTCTACTATATCAAGAAAGCGTGAATTATGTGAAACTGTGACCAAAATTCTTATTCCATGTTGTCAGTAGCCCTAAAGCTCAGGAGCACACTGAACAGCTGATGTAACGTTTCATCTCCTGAAGCTCTATTGTTGTGTTGTCTTATAGGTGGTTATTAATAGAACTTTAAAAATAGACTCTGCTCTCTGTCATTCACATGATCATGTTCACTTTATTTCCTTATATATGATGTGAATACCTCTATGCATACACTTTATATACCTGTCATTGCTAGAACATCAGAGTACCTTTCCCTGGAAAGTCGGTGCTGAATCATCTTCTGAAGGTGCTTATCCTCCCCAATCAGCTTGTGTACAAGAAATTAAATGTTCAAAATATCATTGATGTAAGTACCACAAAAGGAAGGACACCTCACCATTCACGCCCCATCCTGTATTTTGAAGAAGGTCTGTGGAAGCTATATTGTTCCAGGCTCCTGAATCACAAGGCACAGATTTATAACCTTAGCTGGCTAACGAGGCAGATGCTGTAAAAATCTCCCAAAGTGTCTTTGGAGACAAGGCTGGGATATCTAATCACCATCTTCTATTTACATAGAGAACACTTTCTTCTGTGTATGTCCACATTAAAAGATCATGCTCACACCATATGGCTGTTTCTGTCCTCCTGTATCAACTTGAAGCTCAAAAAGAATGTAGGATTGTCTGGATAGAATGGGTTAAGTTGAAAGTGGGGTAGCACATTAATTTACAGCTACAGTAACATGCATTGTTTCCTCTGTCTCTACCACTTTTCCTTTCTAGATCCCAAATAAAGAAAGAAATGCATATGTTATCCATTTTAATACCTTTTAGTACCCATGTTAAGACTTTCTTGAGGGATGTAGTTCACTTGTTTACATTCTCGTCTAAAGCCTGGGTTTATTTTTAATTGTGATATGTTAAGTTCACTCTTCTCTCTCACCTCTGCCTTCATTTCCAGAAGGAGATGTCCATGAGTACAGCTGCACACACTGCATTACTATTGTTTACAACAGTTAATACTTTACACATAGGTGTGTTGATGGTCTGATAGCTGTAACAAAAATGTAACCCAATTTTTAAACTGATGATTGATTTGTTTTCTGCATGAATTTTTGCTCTGAGATTATCACTTGTCCAATTGTATGTAGCACAAATGGCAGTTTGCCCAGCAGCTCTTCCTCTGCCTAGCTCAGTTCATTTGACTAACAGATTCCATTGGCGATCTTCATAGGGTGACCCAAAGACTCTCCTGGGCTGTTCCTTCTGTAGAAGTGGTCAGATTGTACACACAATATTTATTAATAATAAATAGAAATTTTATTGAAATGATTATGCAAAACAGTCTTTTGTATGTCATTAAGATATCTTCTACAGGTAGTCAAGAGGTATCACTAGTGATAAATTGTACATGTGCTGGGTGGTCATAGAAGACCATGGTCAGCTGGATTAAGTAATTGAGTTAGCTCTGCTAACTCACACAACCTCCTAGGGGAAGGTTTAGAAATGTTGAGTAAAAGAAGGCGAAGTATTTATGTAAGGATCCACATTTGAGTTGATTGTTTTGAAATTTGTGTAAAGAGATATGCAGTGTGCCTCTGCACTCAACTGAAGATGTGTGACTATCACTTGGAGCAAGCGAGAAAGTCTACTCAAATGATCTGCCAGAAGATGTCTGGTTTCCTCCCCTCCCTCCCACCTCCTGTGATCTCCAGCATGTCTCCTGTCGAGGTTGCTGCGTCTTGCCACAGCTAGTGCAAGACTGTCCCTGTCATTCCTGCTACTTGGAGCCTGAACCAGGGAGTTCACAGTATAATTGAAAATACAGAGGAAATTGTGCTTTTGCCAACCTGAGGTTAGTAGTGTCTTTGGCCAAAGCTTGTTATTTCTGTCCAAAACCATGTTCATCTGATTTTAAACACTTGCCACTCCTCTTGTTTTCTTTTTGTTTATTTTAGTCTCATTCAGCTATAAGGCAAAGCTAACTTTTTTTCTTTTTTTTTTTTTTTTTTTTCCCCCCCCCACCTTCTACTGTTTCAGTGACATTTCCAAGGGCTAGTTATGCATATAATTCTAATTCTGTAAATCACGTGTGTCACTGAAATTCCAAGATGGGCAAATGAAAACACTTCCATATAGACACTTTGACTTTAATGCTTTGCTAATTGATGGAAGAAGTGATCTAACTGGATTTTTTTTTTGTTTGTTTTCCATATGAACATCCATCTGTTTTATGGTTGTCCTCATCTTCATGACTCTAGCATCACCATGCTTTGTTCTGGCGCTTGGCTGATTGTAAAAACTGCTGCTTTATAGATTTGTTGTTACACTTGTTTCTCTTTGATTACCAGCTTACAAGCTGATCAGTGTCAAGACACTTCCATAATATTTATTATAATACAGGGTAAATCAATATCTGTGTAATGGAACAAAAATATATGCATTAAGACTGTGAATTATGGTGGTGACTGATATTGTTCAGTGCATTCTAGCCTTTCAGAAGGCTGGGATGATGCTGACTGACAAAAATATGGAAGATATGAAAGATCTGGTTCATGTAATTTTTCTTTACCTAGACTCCCAAGTTAAAAGACTGTTTGCTGTTAACATCACTTTATTACAAGGTAAACCAGGGTGCTTTATACTAATGTATCAAAAGCCCATTGTATAAGCAGTTTATTTTAGACTTGTCTTGGACCTGAGGGGATACTTCATTGCCTACCCCTCAGCCCTGCTCTACCCCCTCTTTTATAGAAATATAATAATAGTAATAGTAATTAAAGTAATCAAAACTCAAGTGAAAGCACTAGTTTCTAATAGCCAAATATCACAATGTTAGCATACTTTGTTCTTCTGCCCTACAAAGTAATGTTAATGAAAATGCTAATGTGAAGAGAGCTGATTGCTCTTTAAGTCAGCTGGAGTTACTTTATCAGATATAATAATGAGAAGAAAATGCCTGATTTCACCCAGTTACCTAGAAAGGACCTTTGCTGTGCTCTTTGAAGTTTGGTTATGGCTCTCCTCACATAGTTGCATCTGCTTACTTGGGTGGCAAAGTGTTTTTATCTGCTTCTTAACTACTAGAGGTCCTGGACAAAGACAACCAGCCTATGTGTCACCATAATGTGGTTTTCACAACCTTAATGAAAGGACTGGGTTGGACTGTTGAAAAACATGCTTATTTGTTCTCTTCAATACAGTTACCTGTAATACATCCATTATAGCATTTGTTATAAATACTATCCATATAGCATTTGTTATAAACACTAGTGGAACTGCTGTGTTCCCAAGAAAAAGAAATAGTGTAGGGGAATAGAGGCACTATTTAAGTCAATAATCATAGAATGGTAAGGTTGGAAGGGACCTTAAAAAGCATCTTGTTCCAACCCCCTGCCATAGGCAGGGACACCTCCCACTAGTACAGGTCACTCAAGGCCTCGTCCATCCTGGCCTTGAACACCTCCAGGGAGGCAGCATCCACAACCTCCCTGAGCAACCTGTTCCAGTGTCTCACCACCCTCGCTGTAAAGAACTCCCTCCTAACATCCAGGAGGAGTAATTCATTAATATGATACATTTTTGCTACCAAACTTATAGTTCACCTATATTTGGAATGTGGGGACATGGCTAATGACATCTGACATTTTCTTCAACCTCGAATAGACCTTCTGACTCTTGGACAGTTTTCTGCAGGTACCAGTGTATCTGTATGTGTTTCTTACCCCCTAAGTGGTAGCATTTGGTGATATTTTGGGTGTTTTGACTGCAAATCACCTGCAGACATTAAGAACTGTGGGGCTGTGTGTTGTAACTAATGTAGCATTGGGTTTATGACATGTTTGCTATTGGTGGTGCTATGTGAGAAGATGATTGTGCAGGTTCAGTCTTAGATCTCTTTAGGTCCCAAGTTAATCATACAAGTACTAGCTTTAAGGATAAAGCAGTATTGATGCATTATGAATTCTGATCATGGAAACCCGGAAGACTGTTTTTCTAGCAATGCTTTTCAGAGCAGAATCTGTTTCTCATCTCTAGTGTCCTTCATATCTTGTATTTTAATTAGATATTCAAGTAACATGGGAAAGAATATCCCCACTCTCCTTCCAGCCTCTAGTCTCCGATCTCTCAAATGCTTTCTTTTATCCTTATGTTTATTCATGTGAGTTGTTCATTTGACTAGGCTGGTTGCAGAATAAGAGATGCATAAATCGTGGATTTCAAGTTTAGTATGCAGAGTTAAGGAAGACAGGGGAAGTATGTATATGCCATTGCAAGCTCATTTTTTTCAGTGTGCTGTACATAACGCATCAGTATGTTCTACAAGGAAATTTATTCCTGTGCTGCTGGTGGTACAGAGGAATGGATAAAATACTTCTGTTATAACATAATAAATCACATTAATATTGAATAAAATAGCACAAGGGTCTTGTTTTAGATACTGCGGCTGCAATATAACTCAGAGTAATATCTGACTAACGTTTATTGTTGAGTGTAATTTTTATACTGCTTTGAAAGTGACAAATATTTGACATGTTCAGTTAATAGGTTTAATTAAAATTCAAGATTGATTATGAAGATGAGTAACTCTCCTTCATTACCTTGTAGGAACAAAAGATACTTATGTTTTGAGAGGAAAAAGAAAAGAATTATTAACCCAGTAACATGTATCAGAAGAATTGCAAATACTCCCTTCCATGAGAAGAGATCATAAATATTAAATTCTGCCTCCCCCAGCAAAGAGGGAATGAAATTCAAAGCAAATTGGGTTTGCAGAACTGCTAGGTTTCAAAAAAGTGATTTAAAAATAATGATAAGTGCACTTGTCAGAGGTGAGCAGTTGCTTCAGACAGATCAGAGATGATTAGAACAGTGGAAGGTGGTGGAGGCTTGCTTAAAATTTCAACATATTATTCAAGTGTAACTCAGATGTAAAACACTGAATGTGAGATTGGATCCCTGGGTTTAAGTTTTGAATATTCATCCCATGGTCATGTAAGAAACTTGAAAGAGGGTCTTAGGTAGCTATCTTAATTTGTTCCAGTGTTTCCAAGAAAGTGGCAACACCAACTGATGCATTGTAATATGTTATATTTATAGGTCTATTTAGCAACTTTTTCCTATTAAATCTTGTCAGGCTCTGTGATTTATATGATATTTGTTCAGCATGCTTGTAGCAGATATGACTGGGTAATTTAAAATATGAGATGTGTTAATCTCTGAGTTCAGCTAATGATAAAGCTGAATTAGGCTAATAACAGTTTAAACTAACCATGTATTTCATTTCAGCTTTGTAGACTTTCAATCTTAGAGATGTTTTAGCCTCGTATAAGAATAGAAAATGTTATTTCATTTTAAGTACAGCATGTTGTTCTGAAGGGTCACCTCCGTGTCTTCAGTTTACAAGCAGGAGAAAAAGGAATTTGTTTTTAATATGTTCTGAAATTCCATTTTCCTCATATTTCCTGTGTCAGTCACTGGTATTTAGCTTAAATTTTTAATCAATTGCCAGATATCACAACTGGTTTAAAATGACTAGTAGAGTTGTTTCATTTATGCAGCCTTTTCTGATCAGTCGTTTGAATTGCCTCAAAATAGCTACAAGCACTGCAATTCTCACATCCTTTTATGGATTTAATGTGAAAGAAAGGCATTACTGTACCTGTCATACAAAGCAACTCTTGAAACTCGCCTGATGAGAGAAGACAACATTTTGGACAGGATTCAACTCCTTGCTATCAGACTTGACAGGCAGTTTCAGCTTTCCAAACTGTCCTCTCTTCAGCAATACCTTGGATGTTTGGCATGTCCAGTATTCCAGTGTAGGCTGCAGTCAGAGTATTGTAAATGTAAAATACTGTTGGATACCTTTTACAAAAATGCCCAAGAAGACCCCCAGCCACTCCATCACCCACAAGTGCTTCTCTGTTCACAGATAGCAGGTCCCTTCCCAAGTTGGCTCTGTCACAAGCTGTGTGAAGAAATTACCCTCCGCATACCCTAAGGAACCTTTAGGATTGCTCCCTGTCATCTGTATTGTATTGCCAGAAAATACCAGGGAAGTTGAAGTCCCTCATGAGAACAAGGACCATTGATTAATGATTGCTATTCAATTTATCCCAATTTTTCCACTTATGTATCCCACCACGTTCCTATGAAAACACAGATTGCAGGGTTCATCTGTGACAGTTAAAATTTATGTTTGCATTATGGAATTATTATTGGAGTTACTAGACCTGGGAGAAGGCAAAGTACAGATTTGAAATGAACTCTTTTATTCTACAATCTGAGAAGTTCTTGTTTTTGGTAACTCGTTGAACTGCTCTATGAGTATCCAAGTGTCAAGCTTTTTGTATCACTCCAAATAAACAGCAATGACTAGAAAACATAGAAAACTTAGAAAATCCCTCCCACTTCTTCTCCTTCCAGTAATGAATTTATATACACAGACAGCCTTCTTTTTATTGTCTTGATTAATAACCAGTTTAGACTTTTATCCCCAGTAGCTTCATAGGCAAATTTTTGTATGGAAGTGATTATACTATTTCTATGCTTGGTGTGTTGTTTGTGTTTGGCTTGTGTTACGAGCACCCAGAGTCTAAAGCGTATGGTCATTGGCTGTGATATCTGGTATAGAGGCCATAGGACATGACTAAGTTCCCACAGAAAGATAATTGTTAGCTGACTCATCTAGTGCCTAGAGGTAACCCTTAAAATTATACATATTTGTGCAGTGTAAATGGTGCTTGTCAAAACCTTTCTGTCGAGAGGATATGGGGGTTTTATGTGGACAAGATTACTGCTTGGGCACATTAGCAGAAAGCTGTGCTTTGCCACAGGCAGTGCAATAAACTTCCAGATCTTGACTGTCAGAGTGGAGGTGCCGATCTGTAGTGAAATTAGATTGCTTTTCAGCACTTGGCCGTGAGATCAGGCTGGAATAGCACAGGAAAATCTTTTGAGTGGAGTATATCATTCACCCAATGCTTCCAAAAGTATTGGCATTTCACATTAAAATGTCTCGTACTGTTAAGCAGTGACCACAACATATTCGTTAGTTAAACCATTGCCTAGTGGAAAGATTTGGAGCAAATAAAGATTGTCCGGAGCAGAAATAAAACTGAAATGGAAATCTTTGTCTTGGACACAGCTGTGCTACAAATTGTTTTGATACCTTGTCCCCACTTCTTTCTGATGTACATCACTTGTGTCACTGGTCCCTCATTGTCCTCTATCTGTTCAGGACCACCTCAAATGGTTTACTAGCCTTTTGCCAGCACTGTTTTGTAAATTTGCTCAATGGTAGTCACTCTTCATCACAATCTGGATGGATCCCAAAATGAAAAATCTGATGGGCTTACCCTCTTGCTTTAAGCCAATAAAACTTTCTTTTGTTTTCTTGAAAATCATAGGTTCTGGCCTTGCATCATGGCAAGACATTAGTTTAAGAAAATTTAGACTGCTGATCTGTACAACATCACTTGTTAGCTTCATTGAGACCTCCCCAGTCCAGCTGATGAAAAGATGCTTAGAGAAGATTCATCCCTTTCTGGAAGTTCAGGAGAAGCTTCCTTCTCCATGTCTTTCAACATTTGACCAATCTTGTGGTTCTTGGGATCATTATTACTGTTCTGTTTTCCTTTAGGATTTGAGGAAGAGCTTTAGATGATTGTATTAGCTAGATACAGTAGTTGGTCTAATGAAAAAGGCTACTTCTTCTAGAAAACTTGCCTACATCAAAGAAATTGTTTATTGTTAAGAAGACCTGCTGTTGGTGGAAACTCTCACCCGATACTGGAATTGCAATGGGAGAGAAAATGACATCAAAATACGGAGTTCTTTATCTGCAGGTATGCTTAATGTAATTTACAGGATTTTGGGTAAGAAATAGAAACTTGCATGTTTTTCCACTGTAGACAGTGATAGGCCGAATAGGGGAGATTGCGAGGTCAAGTAGATGGAGAGAAATATTTCTGTGTGATGACAAATGATAACTTCCACACATTGTTTTACTGCTGATATTTTTACATTAGGTAACAAACACATTTCAATCCCAAGCACATTTGTCTTTTTTTCAAAGTACCTTAAAACACAGACCTAGGCTGCGTCTCAATCTTTGTAAAGCGAAATCCAGAAAGTGGCTACTGTGGCAGATGGCACTCAGATACGCTTTTAGCTCCCAGAGTGTCTTAGAATGCAGCACAAAGAAAGGTTTCAGCAAGGGAAGAAGCTCATCCCTTTCACATCTGAAAAGTTTGTAGTCTAGCACAAAGAAAAATAACTATTGGCTTGTGCATTTCAGTCCTTCAAAATTGGATCTGTAGAACTCTATTCCATATTTATTTCTCATTTTTCCTTGGAAAACACTGGTAAAGTTTTTAGGCAGGAAATATAAAGGCAGGAATATAAAGGCACACTGCAAAAACTTAGGTTTCCATTTATTTTTCTATTCAGAGTGATCTGATTGTTTTGGAAGTGAGATATGCTTCTGCCACTTTTGTTCTCTCTCTACTGTCTACCTATGAATTACAATCCATTGTCCACATTTTCCTGCTGAACTTCTCAGTAGCATTCCTCTGTGTCTGAGCATCTCTGAGAATCCTAACCCTAACCCATGTGGAGCATCTCTGAAAGTCTCATCCTTAGCCTCCTCTATTTTCATCCAACAAGTCCAAGGTCTTTATGCAAATTATTAAACAGGTGCCAGCAAGTTACACTGTGAAGGAATTGGTCTCACAGAGCACTTAAATGTTTCTCTTCAGCTTTTTGGGATCTAAAAAGAGTAACTATACCAAGATTTGTTTTAAGTGAGACTAGAGGCCCCATTCTAACCCAATATCCTTTTCATGACTATGACCAGTAGCATAAGTCTTTCTTAGGGAATGAAATGTCAAGTCTAAAGCAGCATTTTCCCAAATATTTCCCTTCTCATTTTGGAAAAGCACATCCTAGGCACTTTTTGAGCCAGAGGTTGTATCCATAGCTTTGTGTTTATTAGGTCATGCTGAACTTTGCTGGATTTATCTAATTAGTCTTCGAAACCACTTGTACTTCTCAGTGCCTACGTTGCAGTGTATTTTTATGCATGTTTTATAGCAGCTTAAAGGACCTACCTACAATTTTTTTTTTTTCTACCAGAAATCCTTTTCTAAGTGCATAAATCCAATTAGTATAGCTTTTATTCTCTCTGTTGGCAGTTTGGTAAACATCTCTGCATCAACATTTTTATCAACAGCTTTATATAACAAACCATTAATCCAAGTTTCTAAGTACTGCCTGCTCTTAGTTGTGGGAGAAGGGAATGCTTTTACTTTGCTGAATTATATAAAAGAAATCTGCTAATAAAGATTTTTTTTTTTATTAAAGCATGTAAAATTCAGACATGAACTATATATAATTGGATTATCCAACCTCATCCTGTCATTTTTTCTTACTGAAGCTGATGTCAATCTGTAGGACAGTTGGCTATCTTTTGTGTGAAGATCTATCTGTTCCATGTAATCCTTTATAAAATATGTCCAAAAGTTTTTACTGTTTCTTCTGAACTAGTTATCAGCTATTTCTTACTATCCCTACTGAATCGACCAATTTAATTGTCCCTTTTTTACCTTAAGCTTAGCATCTGACTTTTCTCTCTTACATTGTCTTGTGCTGTTAAGGAGACATAGTTTCTCTCCACATCTCTATTCTTTGAAAAGTTTTAGATCTTCTTGTCCTTTAATTCCAGTGCTAATGAATTTTTTGTCAGATAGTATTCAGTCCTTGGCTTTTAGGATTGGAAGCTTTGTCAATTAAAGATGCCTTTCATCACAACCACGCTGGTATCCAGCTCTGTTTTTTTGTTTCTTCCTTATCGTTTTCTCTTAGTTCTAAAAAAGTTGTGCATGATTTTTAAGGGGCATCAGTAAAGGTGTGCGGTATCTCTAGGAATACTGTTTGATATTAATTTCCAACCTCTTCACCCTAAACTGGTGGGTGATCTCATATCTATAGTGTTCAGTGTGCTTCTTACCAGCTGGGAGGGAATAATAGGTTTGCTTTAATATTTAATAGGATCGCTCCTCTGGAAGCCTTACAACTGTATGTGACTTTTTTCATACTTCTCTCTCTCATCCTCCATGGTATCTGTAGGACTCCTTTTTTTCTTTTAAAGAATGAACTTTATTTTAGTGGTCTTATCTTAGTTGTAGCTTTAAGAATGTATTTATCTCCAGCTTAGAGACTGTACTTCTAGTTCTCTGTACTTACAGTTCTTCCCATCTCCTTGGTTAAGTTTTGGAGGTACAATTTCTGATCTCAGCTCATCAAGGACCTCTCTCTTCACAGAGGTTGTTTGTGTGTCTTCTTTTGTCTTATAAGAGCATGTTCTGTTTCCCACTTAACCAACCATATTTTATTTGCCAAATTCCATGTGTTATCTAGAACTGTGATCCTCCTTGGGAATTTATTATGGGAAATAGCACTCGTAATTGCTGTCTTCCGTGGAGTATCTGTTTTGTAACCAAAACAGGAAAAGTAGGGAGTGAACAGGGAATGGTATTTTTGGAAGATTTTGACATCTGCTCTTTCAAACACCAACATCAAACAGTGACACTGCAAGCTCCTGGTCTCTTAGTGTTTCTTTTTCCTTTTTCTAATTTTTGCAAGTTTAGCTAAAAGGTGAACTCAGATATTAAAAACCAGTTTGATGCTACTAACAGATGGTTGTAAAAGACAAATACCAGAGTTTCTCTCTGTTACAGATTTTAAAGTACCTGAACTTGCTTTTCAATTGCCAAGCCATGTTGCCAGCGTTCCATAATAACATAATGTGTGTCCTTATAAACCCCAAAGGAAATAGTAAAATGTATCCAAGTAATGACTTCTGCAAAGGAGAAAAAGAGGAAGAGTTTTTATATACAAAAATTTGTTCTTGTTACCAGGAACTACTTTTAAGATTATAACATATTAAGTGTTTCCACTTTTTTATATAAAGCAATTTATCTGGAAGTTCTTGAGCTTTTCCTGTAATGAAAAGTCCTTTAATGGAAAACTTTGCAGTAAGAACTACTCTGCAGTTTCATCTGTGGAAGATTGAGGAAGGATAGTAGATGAGCAATAAGAACAAAAGTGAGGAGAAAGTAAAGGCTGTGGGTTTGGTGGCTTAAAGAAGGAGAAAAGAGCCACAATAAGAAATTAATTCTAAGATACAAGGCAAAGATCACTGCAGACAGGAGAATATGCAATGCTGCTGTTAGATGTGATGTGTTGAGTGGGAGGGGAGGACTCTGTATAGTAAAAGCTTATGTATCTTAGAAGGAAGGTAAGGATGTTTCCAGACTAGACTAGGAAGATATTTTAGCAGCTGTGATTTGAACAACCTGGAAAGGAAGGAAGCTTGTAGGAATTGGATGCCAGATAGGAAAGAGTTGCAGTAATTGAGGGAGGAGATGATCGGGGCAAGAATGAATGATTTAGGTGGGCTGTTAGGAAGAGTGTTTGATATTCAGTAAATTACAAACCAGGACAGTGATGTGACCTGCCGAGCATCCAGATTCTGTGCTGACAGCAAAATAAGCAGCAGAGCGGATGGCAGTATTGCAAAACTGCTTGAGCACAAAGTTGTGAAGAGTCTTCCCAGATGTGGAAACCAATGTGGGAGGGAAAAGAATTCACCCATTGCTTTGTGAAGTCTCAGAGACTGCACCGGGACACCATGCAACAATGCCTGTGTTGAATTTGCATGTTAGCTGCAGAGCAGGTGCTGAAATGTGCTTGTAGGGAAGGGAAGAGATGTGGAGATAAGAACTTAGGTACTCAGACGTTTTATGAATGGGAGAGTAAAATGGGTGAGATGTTGAACGAGTGCTTGGAGAGGAGGTTAAAATGTACCAAAATTCGTAATTACAGTGTCACTCCAAACTGCAGCAAACAAAGAGGCTTTCTAGTACCATCTAATAAGTTTTTACTCCAGCAGGTTTTGATTTCTTAACAAAGTAACTGTATGCTGTGTTTTCGGCTGGAGGGAAATGACACATGGTGCTGTGTAATAATTTAATTTATTTTAGAGTGTCATGTAACATAATTGCCCTAGAAGTATTTTACATACTGCTTAGTTGCCTCTAAGAAGAACAATCATTTCTTGACTGCAACTGTGGTACTGTGTTAGTAGATAGCTGTGAACAGCTACAAGTCAAATAATTGATGTTAAATGATGGACATGATTCTGCAACCTGTCATATTTGGGGAAGTGAGAGATTTTTCTTGGCTTCCTCTCTGCTTTTCCTGTCAGCTGGCTGTGACCTTTTGTGAGTCACAATGAGACCAAATTAAGACACTTGATTGTCACTGGCTGCAAATGCAGTAAATATATGCCCAAGCACTTTTTGCTCTTGACTTCTGTTTCTCCATTAATACTTCTATTTGTGAAAATAGATTGGAAAAATAATAGCGTTTACTTCACTCGTCCTTCCTGTATCTGCACATTTGTCAAGAGTTTTTGTTTAGTCTTGTTTTACCCTCACATCTTCCTCCTAGCAGGGCTAGAAAATGGGAGCACATAGGAAGGCTTTTGTAGAGTTGTCTTGGACAGCACTTGTGGTGGCAGAAATGCTCTGCTAGCATGGCTCATGCTTTATTTCTCATTAAAAGACCCTGTGCCATGGATAGAATCTTCTGCTTTATTCCCAGAAGGAATAAAATGTTTGAAAGCAGTGGAACCCTTCCTAGGGTGAGTCCCTCATCTTTGGTGCTTAAAAAAAAAAAAAAAAAAAGAGGCTTTTCTTCTAATTAGATTGTGCCAGTATGTTTTTTATGAATATATTTTTTTAAATCTTCATTATGTTTCTTCATAAGATTCTATGTGAGCCAGAAACAGCAGGACTGATATTCTGCCTTGGTTAGATATAAATTTTTTATCATATTAGCAATTTTGTTGCTGTATTGGTTTTCACATTCACTAGTGCAAAGCATTCAACTATTTATTTGCCTTTTGAGTTATCTGAAATAAATTATTATTTAATAAATGTAAATAGCTGTAAGAAAACAACATTAGGACTGAGGAAAAAGAAAAAGTAAGAAATGGTTAATATGGGTTAAAGACTCTAGTTTCTTTTCTGCTGCTGCTCTCACAGGGTCTCAAAACAATCATGCCCATTGCATGTGCTGCTTCTGTTTTTGCCATGCAAGAAATTTCCCTGAAGAAGTGACCACAGTGAGGTCCTTCCTCACCCTGCTTGGAACCAAGCAGGGGTATTACACATTTTGTCAGTTTCTCACCCTCTTGAATTTGTGCTTTATTTAGCATAATATAGTATTTGTTGTATTGTATTATCTATTTTTAATGATACCGACTGCAACAAATAACTTCATTTGTAGTCTTCTACATCATGCTTAAGTCCATAGTTTCTTAAAAAGGAAATCAGTTATTTTAGGGATGATAGTGGAGGGAGCTATGTTGCATCTGCAGTTTAACTCTGGGTCTTTAGAGCCTCCTAGTTCTCCTCTTTCAGAAAGAAATTTCTAACTGTATGTTAAGCAGCTAAACAATTATTTCTGGATAACAATTTGGCTCCAAAATGTTCAATTCTAAATTATGTCTGTAATTGTCCATACAGTCCTTCTGCTGACATCTCTCAGGCAAGTGTTTTTATTAGCAGTTGTTTTGGGAAGGAAGGCCAAAAATGAAAGGCACCAGTCTCTGTGTCCATTATAACTCCATTAGCTCTGTTTTACTATGGGTTATTTTAGCTTTCTGCCTGAGAAAAGAGGCAAATAAGAGAACTAGAGTAGCTGCTTCCTGCCGAGGAATCACTTCTTCCATACTTTCCTTCCATTTCCTTCAAGAGAAATTGAAGGTAGTATTAAAGAGAGTCTCTCTAAACATTTCACCAGTAGCTCTGCTAGGCATAGGTGATGGTCAGTTACCATCACATTGATTTAGAGAGTGGAATAACAAGCAACTACTTGCAGTAACACCAGGGATGAGGTTATACTGTTTGTCTAACCATGTTTATGTGAGATATTCTGGTTCTTACCTGCCTGGTCAGTGTTATTTGTGACTACAAGTTTAGTCTTTGAGGCTATCAGGGCTTCCTGATGAAACTGAATCTGCAGCATCTTCTAGGACTGGTTCATATGTGACCTCTTGAAGAGGGAAGACCATAAACTTCAAACTCTTTGGCAGGGAAATTCATGGCCAAAGACATATGACTGGAGTTTTGGTGGGAGAAATCAATGGATTTGTATGTCCTAGGAAGTACAAGAGGTCAGAGAAGACAGAATGTTATCTGTTATAACATCTGTGATTCAGGGACAGACTTCCAAAAGGAACATGTATAAATCTGAGCTAGTTACCCTGCTCCATTTATTTTAAACAGCCTGGTGCTTGACCTCTCTGTGTCATGAGCTGTAGCAAAGTCCCTTGTCTCCATCTGAGATATAGGAACCTTAAATCTCAGGTGTTCTTTGCATAAATATTGAAAGTTTTTGCCTGATAATTTCCTGATGGTCTGCATGAGTACATAAAAGCCATGAAAGAAGAAAAATTGTGTATATGATTTCTTACATCCTGACCTACCTGGAGCTTGCATGGCAGATTAACATCACATTGTGCTATTTGATGATGCTGCATTATGACAGGCTACTATTTCCCTGTCACTGTCTACCCAACAAGAAACCCTAAAACAACCTTCAAAATCAATTCACCATTTGGCTTCAGAAAGACTATTGGATGAAAGATGTGTCACTACTGTAGGTGGTAGAAATAAACAAACAAATCAACAAATGTATTCTGTTCAAAACAGGGTTTGTGCTCTTAGTTAAGAAGAAAGTAAACAACGACTTTGCATTCATTTGAGAGACTTGTCATTTGTGTAAGCATCCAAGAAAAATTATGTTTTGTTTTTAATTATCCCAGGTAATATTCCATGAAAGGAAGATGTATCCAAACAGAAGCAATAAGGGCAAGATTCATGTTGTTTGCTGTAGCTGTCTATATCTGATCTTGTTGTATTAGGCTCCCTGTTCTTACTGAAAGGACAACAAGAAACAGTTGCAGGGTTTTTGTTACTTGTCCTGTATTGTTGTCAGGGTCAGGACTGAAGAATGTCTGTCTTCCCATTGACGTTGAAGGCAGCACAGACAGATGTAAAGCTGGTGAAAATCAGCTACATTTGTCCAGCTGACTTCTACCTCGGTTATTTCCTGTATTAAGGAACTAAGATTTTGTCTGTAGCTCTGTGAGTTATAGAAGACAACCTTCAAATTGCTCCAACCATACAGCATGCTTTAGTATGATGTAGTGATGAAATCTTTATAGTTATTAAGAAGTAAACCAAGGTTTGCACTAATCACCAATCTAAATGTTGCTTTACATCATACTAACAGTAACTGGCATGCATGCCATACCACAGTAACACCACCATATTAAAATATTGAAGAAAATATTCAAGCAACGTGCATGGAAGCTATAAATGCGGTAAAACTGATAATACCAAAAGGCAATACCATTTGATGAAATCTATTTAAGTAGCTGTTTTGTAAATTAAACTAATTTGAGGAATGTTTGTTGTGACAGGTAGAATTTCACAATGGGATTTGCTTCTAGGAAACCTGGAACCCTATGTGAAGTGTCCCAGTGCATCTGAGGGCGGGCTTTAGGGGACACACAGTTAGACCACTAAACACTGAAATGAGAACAAGCCCTCAATTCACATTTTTTGTGAGTAGGAATATCAGAACACACATTGCTTTCATGAAGCTATTGTTTAAACTCCAGCATGTTGCGTTTAAAGGATATTTGAAGAAAGTAGGTTAGTTTTATTGGATCACACTAAAACCAGATGGGGTGTTTAATATTTAAAAAAAAAAAAAAAAGAAAGAAAGAAAAGAGAGAGAGAGAGGAGGCAAAGGTACTGAGTGTGCATTGAAATCTGACAGAAGACTTTTCAATAAACTACTGTGGTTTACCCAGGGAATATTAAACACTAATTTATTTGCAAACTGACTGCTAATCTGTTGATTGCTTGCTTCTCTTTGTCCCCCTGATAATTGGTGTCCTGTTATTTCAGGTTTGAAGTTGAGTAACTTTCTTTGTTATAAACAATTTATTTTAAACTGTGTCCCAGAAATTAGATGCTACTCAGAGAGAGATAATTGCCAAAACAAATGAAGTCTCCTGAGTTGAGGTCTCTTGAGTTGAAGCCTCTGTTGACAGGTCTGTGGGGCTCTTTCTAGACCATTGCAAAAGGCAGCTGTAACTTATGATGCTGCATTTTACAAATTCAATAAGATATTTACTTTTGATTCCTCTGTAATGCCTACTTTCCATTGTTACAACTTTTCTTTTTTCATTGTGCATCTGTGCATTTTTATGTGATGCAAAATGAATGTGATTAAGGGCAAAAAGAAAATGCTTCCAGTTGGGAAAACTTTGTGGTTGCGTCTTGCTGTTGGTAGCCTTCTCACAAGAGAAGTGGTGGTTTTCTCATCACTGTGGGGCCTTTCTGGGTATTTGGGGAGAAAAAAATGTAAGAAAATATGGGTCAACTCTTTTTGGTTTTTATGCTTGAACTCCTCAGCCTGCTTTTTACCCCAGAGTGAAATATTCAGCAAAAACTGGCCTCATAACTTCCATCTCTTGCTTCCAGTTGTCTGAATTATTTCACCTTTACTACTTTTCTCACTAGGTGGAATATCTTACGTGACACATTTACATACTAGATAATTAAGGCAAAATGGATTCAGGAAATGATTTGTAAAAATCCAACACATGATCAACAACTCTAAACTCCTCTGTTCCACATATTTAGCACTGACCAAGTAGTAAAACATATATGAATATAGAGTATGCCTCACTAAAAGTATGAAAGCAAGCAAACTGAAGGTAAGGAATTCCTTGAATTTCAAAGTAACTTCAGGGTTTTAACAGCTTTTAAGGTGAGTTCTTTAGCAGCTTCTAAACAGAATATATCTGCAGTATTCAAGTCACCCTTCTGTAGGACTGTCTGTAGGAAGAATTCTTCAACATACTAAGTGAGTTGTGTGATTTAATAGAGCAGTTTTCTCCTCAGTTCCTAAGACTGTTTTTTTCCCTCAGGAGTTAGCGTGTGTCTGAGTTGTACTGGGCTTAAAATCGCTCTCCTTTAAAGGTTCATTTGGTCAACAGCTCCTGTAAACTATTCCAACTGTAACATGTTCATTGTGACTAACGGCCTCCTTCCAGCAACCTGAAATAACAATGCTTTTTCTGTCCATGTCTATGAATCCTGGTGAGGATTTGGAAAAGCCATCCGCTGGGCATATGTTGTTCCTATTTGACAATGAAAATCCCGTTGGTACCTTCAAGACTCTATTTCTGTCTCTCTATGATAAAGAAATAGATTAGGAAATGCCTATTTTTTTTTTACTTTAAAAGAGAGAAGAAACACAAGGAGAAACCCAAAATATAGTATCTGATTTTTGAAAGATTAACATTGATAAGAGCTAATGTAGGAAAATAAATTAGAAAACATGATCTATGAAAAGTAGCAAAATCACTTATTTTTCTAAACTCCTACTAAGTTAATTATTATTTATTGTTTCTGCTAGCATAGACCTGCCAACCCTGCTAATTATGCTGACTTAACTGGTGCCTTACAAGGGACAGAATAGGAGACCACGCCCAGAAATTACCCTCTATGTAAAAGATGAAAGAAAATAACTAATTGACTTAGGAGAGTTCAAGAAAACAAGGAGACGCTGTTGCTCACTATGATAGTCAGTGGCGTTTAACATGTCGAGAGTTACCCTTGTGAAACCGTTATCTGCATCACACCAACAAAATGCTTTAAGAAGAGAGCAAGGCAGTGTAAGTCTTCCAAGAGCCAATGGGCAGCATGAGCAACAGCTTGAAGTGAGCTTGATTTCAAATTAAACAGATGGACAATGTATGTTCTTACATGCCTGCTAGAGGTGAGCACAACCATCCAGTGCAGAACGAGAGGAATATGTGGAGGACAGACTATGGAAAAGACTGGAAGCAACAAAATGTGACAGGCATTACCTCTCTATACTTATTTTATGATGGCATGAAGTCAGAATTCATTAAAGCTTTTTTATAGGTACAGTAGCAACACCATATGGAATGTTTCTGTCTGGCCGTGGCCACATGATAGTCTCTGAAGAATACAATGTGCATTCAGTGTATAATCTGTGACACTGAAACTCTAGATGTGTGTGGAAGGGATATATGCAGAAAATTAAATTGTCTAGTAGCCAAATAAAATCTATGGCATTTTCTTCTTATTACTGAGAAGTACCCAAGCAGTTCTTTCCTGAGGAGAGGTGTAGTGGGTTCACCTTGGCCATCTGCCCCTCAGCTACTTCCTCACTTCCCTACATCACCAGGCTGGGGAAGAGATAAGAGATAAATGTTCTGAATGAAAATAAAGACAGGGAGGTCACTGACCAGTTACCAATAGAGACAAAGAAGACTCCAAAAGGGAGGGAATGTGTTTAATTTATTGACAATTACAGTAGATTTATTTTTGATATATCATAGCAAACTCCTTCAATAAAGTTTGTTTATTAAGTGAGAACAAGCAGGCAGACATATTGCCAGTGGTCACTGCAGAGATTTACCTTCTTAATGGTTCTCTGTTGTATATATTTCTATTTTATTTCTTTTGTATGTATGTTTCATGTGCTGCTCCTTAACAACAGTGTGCAAGGCCCAACCTGTGGACAATAACCACTTCCATCCTCATTTCAAAACATCTCCTTTCCAAATAACCATCCTTCCAGAGAGGCAAGAAGGAAGGAAGGACTTTCTATGTTGTCATTACAGTGGCTTCTTTGGGTTTGGTGTATTCACCTCTGTAGTGTGCACTGAACTTAACAGCATGGAGGAATAGCCTTGGGTGAAAACTCCTGGTCTGAATGTTTTATCTTGAAACAGACAAAAGAAACATCTGCCTAAACATCTATAAACTTAGAAATTGCAAATAAAGCAAAACATTTGTTGCTGCCATTGTTGATAGATATCAAAATACTCAGATTCTGGCAAATCAGGGAGTGTTTGCAGTTCTTCATCACGTGAAACCTGTTTCAGAGCGTAAGATAAAATAAGAATGCTGATGCAAATTTCAGTGCAGATTGCAGATCTGGGGCTGAAACCATTTCCATTTACAGTTCAGCTAATTGGTTTCCAATTGCTTCTTTCATTTCATTGCACCCAAATGCTCATTTTTAAATCTGGAAGCTACTATATTACTAACTCTGTAAAGCAGAAATATTTTTGCGTGGCTTGTTGATTATCTGAAGCATTTTCCTGGTATTCATGAAGTTAAAGCTGAATTTATGACACCGATATGTAGAATTACTTGATTTACATTACTCCTACAAATTGTAAACTTAAAAGATTCCATTTGGCTCCTACTCTGCTGTTTTTATCATGCCACAAAATAAGTTCATCAATTTGAAACTTCCATTAAGACTACACAAATACTTTCATGTCAGAGAAGTTTTAGATTTAGAAGAAAATCACACTAAAAAATGGTGCAAGTCTTGTACGCTGTTTACACTCATGTGGCATAGCATATGTGTATGTCAGATGCATGTGTTTGGTGTATAGTTTTAATCAGCTGTCCCTTGCCAGCTCAGAATAAGAATAATGTATAAATTAATTATGGTGGACTGTGGACATCTCTATTTCTTTCCTAAATGTTTGCATGCTGAGAAATACTTGTCGTTTACCTCGCTGTCTGTGCGCTCAGTTTACCAGGCTGAGGTTGCCATTGCTCATTGTTGGTGACACATTCTGTGTCTACTTCCACCATTCCACTGTATACAAACTTCAAGAGTTCGTATTTCTTGAACCAGTGAGTTACCAAATCCATTTACAGTAGCATCAAGAAAGATAAAATGCATCAATTAAGCTTGATATATTTTATGTAGAAGCAAAGCTGACCATTAGTAGCATCAAAGAAGGTATTAATCACAAAAATAAGAGCAACACTAATATAGTTTATGAGTTGAAGGTTGTTAATGTTTCCCTGAAGAAACTTTTACGTTTTTGTTTCCCTGATTTGTGATGCTCTCCTCTTCCATTTTAATATTCCAGTTTTCTCTTTCGCTTTCCTGCTTGGAGAATATCTAAGAAACCCATTTATGTTTATTTCAATACTTAGAAGAAGTAATACTGGTTTACGCCTCTCAATTGCATTTTACAAATGGCTGAATTTTGTCTTCTTCTACCTAATTGTTTAGATACCATCAATACCAAAATTGTCGTGGTCTTTCATATCTCCTTGGAGCTAGCCCATGTTTCTTGCAGAAAAGCTTTGGTAAAAAAGGTTTTGGGAAAAAACATTAACCAGCAAAATTTCATTGTTCACAGGCAGCATCTGTCATATGCGGTGCCTTAATTTCATTCATTTTCCAGTTAACTTATGTAACAATGATATGGAAATATTGATAAAATCTGAATATGATAATTTTTTAAAAATATATACTCTTCACACATCTTCAGTTCTAAGTTATTTTTATGTTTCTTTTTTTATTTGTGAAATAACTCTTTTATAATACAGATTTTAAAATGTTATGTTAAAGCTGTATAGGTTTCCAACATATGAATAGAATTTGATGTCCTTATATCTTTAGACCATGGTTACACCAATCCTACTATGAGGAAAATGAACTAGTTTTGAAAAATTGAATGCATTCAGAAATGCTCATAAGAGTAGAAAGTATGTTAAAAGGATTGGGAGTGAGCTCAGTGTATTTAATTTTAAAGAACAAGATTCTAAGACATTGATTACAATCGGTGCATATCCTTTTAAGAAACAGAAAACTGGTGATGGCAAGGAGATCTAGTGATGGCAAAGAAAGATCCAGCAGCTGGAGACTGAAGCTAGATACAGTCAGAGTTGAATTGGGTAGCTTTTCTGAATGGGCAGAATAAGTCACTCACTGCAGGAGCTCTCACATGAATGGTGTTGTGTTGGCTCAACACCTGGTGTTTTTCTGGAAGCTGTTCCTGTGTGGATGTGGATAAATTGGAGGAATCTGGTGGCATATGTTGCATAGGTCATGCTGTAAGTTCTGAGATGTGTTTTCTCTTAGAGTTATGGCTAATGTGGGTGGACATGTTAGAGGTGGTGCAACCTGAAGAAGTGATAGTGTGATCCAGCCAGATGGTTGATCTGATGTCAGGGCTCCTCAGTGGTTTTATTGTTCTGTGAACTTAAATGTTTTGCTAATACTTCTAATTCCCTACTTCCTGTATGTGTAACAGGCAGACTGACAGAACAGTCAGTACCTACATCATATGAAGATGAAGTTCAGTTAGAGGGGTGAAGTGTATGTTCCTGTTCTCCTTTTTTTCATTACTAAATAATACTCTTGGTATGGATTGTAGCCAACATATATGGGTGGTCATTTTTCAAAGTGACAAGCTTTTCTGCTCCATCTCAGGCACATGATTCATCCTGTTGCGTGACTAAGATTGAAAATAAGCATGCTACAGTTAACTTTTTTTTTCCAGTGTAAACTTAATGCCATAAGCTGAGTTTTCTGAAGAGGTTAAAAAATCCTTTGCTTGTCGATGGTAAGAATTGTGCCTATTGTGTGTTAAGGCCTGGTGTAAATACAGATTTGATTTATTAATTCTGGTTTATTTTCTTTCTAAATTGAGATCTCTTCCTATAGAGGCCTGTGGTGATCAAAGAGAAGGAAGCAGGATTTCTTTAAGTTGTTTTCACTCACACTTCATTGGAGTTAGTGCAGTATTGGAGGAACATTATAAGAATTCAGAATTTGCTGTTTATTGATTCCATGCTAACAGTGAAACTTCATTATTGCTTTGCATTTCTTTTGTGTTATTTGCTGAAAACAATCCAGAGGTTATGATGAATGAAGTTGGAATGTTAAATGCATAAAAAGAAATGGTGGATATTTCAGTCAGCATTTCCTTTTGTTACAAGTGGACAATCAAACAGGAATGTCCCTTTTGTACATAAAACCACTTGAGGATTCTTCTTAGTAGACATCAGTTTACCTGATAGCTTTTAATGTGAATAAGAGTGACTTTATGGCCTTGAGAGACAGTACTTCTGTTTCACATATGGGAGCTCAGTTTTGAAAACAGAAACCTGTAGTGGTGACGCACATGTGTAAATATATCCATATTTGTGAATGCAGTTTAAAATGTTTTGGTATATGGATTTAATACATTTAAAATTCTGCTAAATGTTTAAATCATTACTGATCAATGAATCATAGTAAAATACCTGTTTACTGATCATTAATAATCAGTGGCACGTGAAATACTGTGCTTTTTGTGTGTTGTGTTGTTCCTTCTAAGAATTTCTGAGATACCACTATACTATAAACTCCATTGTTGACTTTTATGAAATGTGCACTTTAAAAAAAATCAAACAAACAAACAAAAAAACCCCCAAACAAACAAAAAACCAACAGTGTTTCTACTTTCAAATCTCTCACATCTGGGCTTGGTACCATGGAGTGTTAAACAAGAAATCCCAACTACAATACAGAGACAAAGGGTTGACAAGTGCCAATTGCCTTCCAGACTTGCTGGAGAAGGGAAAATAATCTCTTTGTAGAGATAGAGAGAAAAGAAAGAAAAACTTTATCTATTTTAAAATAGATTTTTTTCCTTTTCAATCCCTAATTAATAGCAGCAGTTCTTACCCTCTTATAAACATCTCTTTTTATGTGTAACATAAATGACTGGCCAGGTAGAATGGTGAAGCTAGCAGTAGGAACTAATGATCATTTATATTGGAAGATATTACACTGAAGTTGAAATTGATCTCTCTGAGGAAAAATACTGTAACTAGTTTTATATTCTTAGATCTGTGCTTCTAAGTGCTAAGTCATACTGATCTGCACGGGTTTATTGCATTATTTCAACAGTGGAGATAATTAAATGACTGATGACTAAAGGAGGACATTTATATGACATTCAATTATTTAATGATGTAGACTGTCAAAGTGTTTTATTCCAAGATTCTAAAAACTGAATTTAGAAGCCAGCCCTGTGAAGTATTTGGAATTAGTATTTTCATTAGCTTAAATGACTTTTTTTCAATGGTTATTGTATAGGTCATCTGCAAAATGCAGTAATTAAAGTACCAGTGGTAATTATAACTTATGGAAAGTAACTGAAGCTCACTTTGAGTATAACATCTGTCTGTATGTGACAGGACTACACCAAAGGCAAGTGTGCATGCTTTGTCTTCAACTGCCGTGCTTTCCTTTCTGTGGTGGAGGCCATTGGGAAATAATTGCTCAGAAATTACTAAAACCTTCACCATATTGTAGTTCAGGTTTACCTGAGCTTTTTTTTCAGTCAGGATTAGGTGCTAATATCAGAAAGGTGCTTCTGTGCCAGCTAACCCTCATTCTCAGCCTTTGGATGTTCTTCACATATACTTCATTCAGACAAACTTGAATGTTTTCACCATTTATAATGTGCGAAAAAGAGCAGATGCCCATCTTTCCCTAGAGCTTTCATGCTCCATAACTCTTCAGTTTTGCTTTTAAAGGGTATAAATGTCCAAATGTAGTGTAAAGCTCCTTCTCTTAAGGAAATTGGTGTTTATTCTTTGATTTGTCAGTTTTCAGTGATTTAAGTTAATTGATGATCTTCAGGTTTTAATTTTATTATGTTTTGGGAGCACAGTATACTAGTTTTGGGGGACAGTCTGGTGAACAAGGTGCTGGACTTGGAGACGAGACTTTTGTTTTCCAAGATTTTCTCTGCCCTGTGGAATGAACACAGCTGTGTCTGTGTGAGGGGGAAGCTTTGCCTTTGAGGTACTTAGAATATGTCAGTGGGGAAAAAAATATTTTTAAAAGACCCTTTCATTATTATTTTACTTTTGACTTTACTGGGAAGCAATGCACCTATCAGCCTTTTAAATATGCTCTTAGATTGAGTTTAGTCTCTGCCATTCATTTATTATGAGTTACAGCAGTCACTCAGTTGTATGTTCCTTGGTTTCTGTCTGTAGACACAAAGCTCTTCAAAGGAGTTGATCCTGCAGTGCTGTGCTTCACATATATCTTAACAACTTAAAAGTACTGAACAAAAAGTAGGGATGGTCATAATTAGTGTATGTTAAATGTCCTTCATATTGTCAAGGAGCACATCACAGAATCACAGAACTTTGGAGGTTGGAAGGGACCTCCAAGGATCATCGTGTCCAACCTCCCTGCCAGCACAAGATCCCTTAGGGCAGTTTGCACAGGAATGCATCCAGACCTGTTTTGAAAGTCTCCAGAGAAGACTACACAACCTCTCTGGGCATCCTGTTCTAGTGTTCTGTCACCCTCACTGTAAAGAAGTTTCTCCTCATGCTGAGGTGAAACCTTCTGTGTTCCAGTTTGTAGCCATTGCTCCTTGTCTTATTGCTGCTGACCAGCAAAAAGAGATTGGCCCCATCCGCTTGACATCCACATCAAGTGATTAAAGTTCAGGACACTGTTGCTCCTGTTAGAATAATTTCTGTTTGGGAGTAAAATATCTGTTTCCAGCATCAAGGACATTGGCAGAAAGAGTCATAGAATGGTAAGGTTGGAAAGGACCTCAAGCATCATCTAGNTAGGCCCCCTTCAGATACTGGAAGGCTACTATCAGGTCTCCTTGAAACCTTCTCTTCTCCAGGCTGCAGAACCCCAACTCTCTCAACCTGTCCTCATAGGAGAGCTGCTCCAACCCTCTGATCATCCTCGTGGCCCTCATCTGGACCCTCTCCAACAGTTCCATGTCCTTCCTGTGCTGAGGATTCCAGAACTGCACACAGTACTCCAGGTGGGGTCTGATGAGAGCAGAGTAAAGGGAAAGAAGGAAAAGAGGCATTTCTGGTAGTATGGACTTCTGGCCTATTGGAAGTTGGGAGCAGAGGCCCAGAATTTAACTAAAAATTGAGTTGATAAGGTAACCAGATTATCCTGTTTGAAGGTGTTTTGAGACTCATTCATATGCATAGTCTTCCCTTTCAAGAGATAACCGTGAAGTGAGAAGGTGTGAAATGTGCTGTTGTGATAGAACAGAGAAACCTATATGCAATTGAGATGAGACCTATGCTGTTTCATTAGTGTGCAGGAGTTATAAGTATGTTGGCATTTTTGGGGGTTACCCCAGACATAGAGTTTTTGTTTGTTTTAAATTGGGATTTGAATCATCTGTTAAAGTCACAGGTCCTTGTTTACAAATCAAGATCCCATCTGTGAAGCAGAATTGCTAGGATATTACTCTTAACTTTTCTTCACTTTTTCCCAAAGAACTCTAATCCCAGGGAAGTATATTATTAAAACTTTAGGGTTTTAATTTCTTACTACTATGTGGCTTCCATAAGTGCAAACTTTTTCCTGGGAATGCCTGTTTTGATTTTTTTTTTTTAATAGTAAAAAAAGTATTTGAAGTTTGCAGATGTTCCAGTTTTGGAAGCAGGCCACACTAGAACTACTATTTGATTTTATTGCCCTATGAGGGTAGCGAGATTGGAGAGTTTTTACAAAGAATACTTTACTAACACACCAGGCTTCTCTTCAGAGAGCTGCCAGCCTGAAAATTCCCTCCAATACTGGCATGTTTTGATTCTAAAGGGCAGAAGTCACAAGCCCAAGTCATGTTCTTGTTGAAATGAAGAGGGTATGTCCTTCATCAGCATATGACATTGTAGCTGGGAGAAATTTTTTGTTCTGCCTTTGTGTAACTCAGCACCCAGGAGCACAGCTCTGAAAGACTGACTCAGACTCTTCCTCAGGCAACTGTAAAGGGAGGCCTAGCTTGAGGAACGATTGACTATTTCATATAGGAATCCTTAGGATATAAAGTGATTTTTAGTAAACTAAGGGAATTTGGTTCCTCATAAAATGCTGACATGCAATTCCCATTGGCTCATGCAGAGAGAATTTATTCCTTCCTGTCTGATCTTGTAAAAGTAATGTCTACAGACTCTTCGGAATCCCGATTTGTTCCACTGGCAAGCCAGAGGGCTGATTACCAGCTTCTTTCTGCTGTTTGGGAAGGAATGGTTTGATGCAGAGTAAAACACTTGATATGAACCTAAGTGGCATTTCAGGAAACTGAGACATTTTTAGAAAATAGGTAAAGATGTGGAAAATTACTATTGACCTTACATTTTGTAAATGTTTTGTGGAGAAGCTTTCAAATGGCTTAGTGCCGTTTTCCAGCCTTCGGTTGGAAAATTCAAGTTTTGTTAAATGCCAGGGTTCTTGGGACCAAAGCAGAAGAATTAAAAGGGTGTGCTGCTCATTTTTTGTTCCCTCTCCTTTCCCTCAGTTCTGTCTGGAGTGTCTGGTGCAGATGTAGTGTTGGACTACTTGAGTCTTGTGTGCAATTCAATGTAGCAATTTCCACAAACATAAACTGCCATAAAATTATCTTACTGGTCTAGATGAGTAGCTTCTGCAAAGTATACTATCCTTATGGTGCCTTAGCATAGCATAATGCCCTTAACACATATTATTTGAATTTATGACCATTTGCTACTCCTGTCACAACAGGTAGGAGGAAGGAACAAGAATGTATGAATTTCATACATTCTAAGGCACTAGAATATAGTTGATCTTGGTCATAGCTGTCAGGACCTGAATGTTGTGGGCCTTGGAAAGGTATCCAAGAAAGGGTGAAAATACATCTCACAACATCAATACTGCTCACCAAACTTGGCCAGTGTTTTGAGCCTTCTAGACTCCACCAGTGACTAACCTGTGTGCCATTTTGGTGGTAGTAGACAGTTTTGCCAATAGCAGTCTCTGTTCGTGTAACGGACTGCTAGATTCCTCTTGACAAAGGATGTAACAATAACTGAAATTTCATGTTTCTGAGTTATATTGCTGGGGAGTTTGTTACATTTTCCCAACTTGACAGAAGATATTGTAAAGAACCAACTGAAAGCTCCAGTTGAGGTGTTTTTGTCTGGATAATGATAGGTTCAAGTCTACCTAGCAGCCTGGGGCTCCTTTTAATTTTTGTAACCGAATTGCTATCAGGAGAGAAATAGAGTGCAGGCTGCCTTGTGGCTGGTTTCTCCAGTGGAGACTGTCTTGAGTAACCTGTCTTTGTCTAAGTTTGAATTTAATGCACCTCTGAGAGACAGCAAGCAGTTCCCAAGACAAAGCTCAAGTAAACAAGGGGAAAAAGTTTATACTAGGGCTCTTACTCAACTCCCCTCCATGGTGCCACTGTCATATGTACTTGGAGAATGGATAACAAGACAGTTTTGTGAAAATCTGCTGGAAGTTATTTTGGATAGAAAAAAATCTTACCTTGAATCCTTTCTGTTACTGTGCTCACAGTCGAAACTATTTTTCTCCACCAAATTCTCAAATAATGTTGAAGTCTAACTGGAATCTTAGCTTTTGGGGATGTTTTCCTCCTGTGTAAGTGCAAACTGTCAAAAATCAATATTTGAAGTGTTTGTCATCTGACAGCTCTGATTTGACTTGGTATTTGAAACTACCTTTGAGCAAAGGTAACATTGTGTTGCCCTTTAAATGTATACATTTAGATACGTAGATTCTTAATTTGCAAGGTGAATTCAGTCTGCAGTTAGGATTGTGTTAATTCTGCCTCCTAAATTATTCTACTTGCTTTCAGACTGTTCTTTAGTGAGATTATTTTGGTTTTCTGGGAGAATAAGCAAATTTATGACTGTGTTCTCTATAGCAACATCAATTACTCCAATAAAGGCCAAGTAAAAAGAGCTATTTACTTGTTTTCTCAGACAAAGACTTGCTGGGACTTTCAAGCAGCTCGAATGCCTGTATCACAGCAAGCCTCTATAACACAATGAATTTTCATGCTGCCTTCACATGCATTCTCACAGTATTCAGTAGAGAAGTCCCTGAAAAGGCACTTACTGAAGTCCTAGAGAGTAGGTTGTTATCATGCTTTTTGTAGACTGTTTCCCCAACTAATGCAGTTCAATGAAATCGAACTTAAAATAGGAGTCAACAGGGTTGAAAATGGTTTCGTATTTCATGGAGCGAGTGCCACTTCAGCAGGAGTGTGTCTTTGGTTCTGCTGGACTAAAATTTGTTGCTATCGAATATGAAAAACTATGAAGCTCCCTGCTGTTTATTTTGCAACAGAAAAGATTGTTCTGGCCTTTCTGATGTAGTTTATAATATCCTTATATGGCACGGAGAGGTGTGAAGTGTTTTTAAATGTTGGAGTACTTCTGCTGATATGAGGCATTTCTATTCTGTATGAAGAGAGAGAATAGAGGTCTCATCCTGTGCATGTGCAGAGTGGATACTTAAGGCTAAAGTGTAAGACAAGAACACATCACTGATTTGCTGGGGCTCTGATGAGTTAGCACTTTGTTCAGTTCATTGCATGGCTGATTGATTGCTTGGCATCAAAGTTACACAAGTGATATTTCTCGTGTTCTTTTTTAAAACTGTGAGGGCAATGATAGTTATCATGGGATTGTTTAGATTTGTTTCCTTTTTTTTAAACTTTTTTTTAGAAACTTAATTTTCATTATATCTGTCTCACTTATACTTTGATCGTGATTTCCCTTAGCCTTAAACAAGGGAAATGATCTCCCCAATTTAATATCTTCCTTTGATTAAAGTTGTGTAACTCATGCTGAGAGTAGTAATTGTTTTATGAACTTTTTTTGTCTTTATTTGTAGCACTCAAAGGGCTCCATAAAGAGACAGGTGGGATTAACACCATTTTGTAGGTAAAAAATTGCAATAGAGAGAAGGAAATACCTTTCCTAAGATGGCACTCAGCTGACTGATCTGGTGCCCTCTGTGACAATGTAATGCCATTTAGCTGTAAGCAACTCAACTGCATGTTGGTGAATTGGATTATTTCATGCTTCAACTCTGTCTTTGGTGATTTAGCTGTATGGTAATTTAGTCTTGCTTTGCAGACAACACTGGCTGTGACATGCTAGTGGTTGTAATGCTGGTAAAAGAGAAACATAAGTAGTTAATTTTTTTAACTTTTAAACCTTTTTTTCACCCATGATTGTAACAGAAAAACACATCTTTCTATAAACATCACACAAAACTGTAGAAAATGGGAGAAATGAGCTGGTAAAGTGCTCCAAAGTTTAGCTTCAATGCAGAGTCTTTGAAAAGGAATATATAAGTCTTTTCTTGAAATGAAAATCTGTCATTCTGAGAAATGGACAAAGAAATTGCACTTGAGGGACATGAATATACAGCAGTATCCCTGAGAGCATTGAGGTTTTCAGTAGCCACCTCATTACTGGTTTCCTCTTAGCAGTGGAGGCTGAAGTATCCTAGTTGTACTGGTTACTTTAGATGTGGTCTGGAACCTGTTGTTGGATGATGCTTATGGTGCTTGGTTTCCAGTCATGCATTGCTTAATGCTAGTAAAACAATCCACAGCATCTTCCAAAACACTTTAGATGAAACAAAACTTGACTTTCTCTAACATCATTATTTTCTGGAAGTAGGAGGTGAAGAGTTGGATGGGGCAAACAGTACATAAGAGGTAGTCTGACTCTTCTCAACTTTTGTTGTGTTTCTGTTCATAGGCAGTTGCATGAAGAACTGCCAGGCATGCAAGGTTGTTTGCTAAGAAGGACTTCAGTAACATTTTATGAGTTTTCAAAGGTAACAGCTATGAGAAGTTGTTTATTTCTAAAGTCCATGAGACAGATTTGATAAAGGAGTCTCCACTATTAATTGCATTTACTCACATGAGAAACAACTGTTCGTAGTAACCTTGTTCTAACTGTGATAGTCCGATAGGATATAAATGAGGTGAAGTTTGTAAGAAGAGGTCATGTCTTTTATTACTTCTCTTTACAAACCCTTCATTCTCATTAATACGCATTCCTGTTCCCTTTGCTATAGAAAACATAATCATGAACCAAAATGACTTTTCCCTTTGAGCTTTGTCACCTCAGGCTTTACAGTGTTATTTCGTTTTGGTTCTCATTTAAGGAATTACTCAAGTACTGTGTCTAGAAGTGTTTTGGAATGTTAATTAGGTCCATTAGGTCTATGCTGAGACCATCAAATTAATTTTACTTCTGTTCGATGTAGATAGGAATCTCAGCTTCCTGATTTAAAAGGGTGTTACATTATATAAAACTCACTGCATCCTGGAACTTCTCTGTAGTGCATTTATAGTAGTTATCTGCCCCAAAGAAATTACTGCTTATTTGGGATAAGTTTAAAATACCTGCTTTGCAGCAGAAGGCAGTCTCTGCTATGTCTTTTTACTTCTCATTTGTAGCAAAGGTCCAACTGAAGTTAAATTGAAATAACAAATATGTTCTTATGTAAACCATAGGACTTTTGTAGGATCTTCAAAATTCTTGGGCATTTAAAACAAAATAAAACAAAATGAATGAGAAATTCTACAGCTTTACTTCTAATAGCAGTGCTTATTTTATGGAGAGTCCAAAATACTTTGCAAAGTTGAATGGTAACAGACAGGAGAAGAATTAATGTAACCTGTTGTGTAATGAATGAAATGACAAATGTCATCCATTATTGCAATTTTCCTTGTCAAACTTTGTGCATTTTATGAGGTAAGGATGATCAGAATTTGTCCCAGAAATCCTCTGATCACTTTTCTGCATTGCCTTTAGGCTCTGTAATTTCAGGTTCTCATGTCATTTGAGTGTACCAGCTCATGCTTCATATCTCTCTCTGCTTCACTTGCAGTTTGTAAGTATCTCAAATGCCCACCTAGAAAACCTAATTTGTTTAAAGGTAATGTCAGTTGGGAAGGACAAATTTTAAGTCTTCATAAAGATTATCTGACCCTGTCCCCGATCTGGGACTTACTAATGGGAGATAAGCAGTAATTGCTAGATGACACTGGGGTTCTTTCATTTTAATTAATGAATGACTGTAGATGCATAGAGAATCTCTGATAAAAGATACCCAAGACACAGAAAGTGTCCTTGTTTTAATGTCTCATTGTGAGAACTCTTTCTTCAGATGAATATCCCTCGGATAATGTAATTGTCATGATAGTCAATTAACAGTCGATGTGGTTCCTCTGTAATTATTTTTTCTTTCCTAATTGTTACCTGAGGAAGAAATAATTCTAGTTACAATTTTCCCTGCCAAACCATAAACTGTAAGTTGAACTTAGGGAAGCTATTAAAGGAATGGAGTAATAGGCTACGGTTTTATAAGTGATGTCAGGATACACAGTATAATTAAGATTTTTCTCTCAGAGGAATGAAAAGCAAAAGCACTGGTCTGGAACAGAAAAGAAAACTTACCATTTCTAGTATTTCAAATGTGAAAGAGATTTAACAAAACTACTTTACTGACCTCTATAGTAAGGAGATATTATCCAGTGTTAGGAGAAGTAAGTCAGCAAAATTAAATTAGGCTTTGATGTTTTGGTTCAGGATATTGTGATCAACATAGGTGAGTACATTTAAATAGTTTTACAAATGTGTTTGCCTTTAAGATGAATTTAACCAACCAGATAATTGCAGCTGATGTTTGTAGTACATTAGAATCAGTTTTATTTTGTATACTTTCCTTTAAGCAATCAAAACTATAAGAATGTACCATGGGATTTAGTGTTTGGTGAGATATTTGGGGTTTGAGGCTGCTGTATGCCTTACTATTCTGCAAAGAAGTCACAATTCTTTTCCTCAGAACATTTACAAGGTAAACACTGTGGTAATGTCATGATATGTACATATTTTTATTTCATATGTGTCTTTTCCCCACAACCTTTGATATTAATTCTGAAAACAAATTGGTACAGTTTCTTTGGGGGGATCAGGGCTATGAGACCTGGTTTCCCAACAGGAGACATTTTTTCATTTCTTTGTTCTGTTTAATTTGTTGTTCTTATTAACCTATCCTTGAAGGTATTCAGCAGTCAGAATGCACCATTCCTTGTTGCTTTCCTTTCCCAGTGGTAGTCAAATGCATCTTCAGTAAGAGTTGTTTTGATATAAGAATCAAGGAAAAGTTAAGCATCACTGCAGAGGCACTTATTTGACATAGCTCAGGGTGTCTGCTAGGTGTGTGTGCCCAGAAATGGGTAGATGTCTTTTAAATGTTATAACATTAGAAGTCTAGAATGAAATACCACTGTGCCCTAAGCCCAGTCAGCATGCAGGAGGTGAATGCATTGGCATTGTGATTAAAAAGCGCGAAGTGGCATAAATCCAAAAAATTATTCCAGAATTTTATGAGATTTTTTTACATCTTTTAAATATGCAAACTTACAGTTTCCCTGTGACAGAGGTTAAGAAATATCTCAGCGAACTACTGAGTAATAGATACTTTACTTAAAAATTATGATCAATACCATAATGAATATATGGCAAAAACCCCCACATCAGTAAGGGAAGACAGCAAGATGGCAAAAGAATCTGAAAATATGCCCAATAATATATCCAAAGCAGTACATGAATTATCAAAGCTAGAACATAAAAACTGAGTTGGCTTTAATATAAGTAAATGGGATGTCTGAGGTAATAGCAAGAACTTAGTTAAATGAATGCTCCAAGGAAAAGCTGTGCTGCACTGCCACATCCATCTGTGTCCACGTTGCCTCCAGTGATTTGCATTTCAACTTTTTGCTGATGATGCTTGAAAAGACTACAGTCTACACAGCAGAAGTCTGCTTTGCTACATTATATGAGTGCAATATAGATTTTAGCAGAATGTATTTATGTGGGTTTTTTATTAGAAGGAAAAAAAAAAAAAGCTTTTTGATCCCTATACCTTCAGAGATAAACAACCTGTGGATTCCTGCTATATGTATTAATGTGACAGGAACACACAAAGTCCTTTGGAACTGACACTAAGAAGAAGCCTTGTCCCGACTCTGCAGAAAGGATGTCCGGAGTGAAATGAGAACAAGTACAGCATGAACTGGCTATTTGCAGGTTTTGATCTCCAGACAAGTTGCTATTTGGCAAATAGAAAATTCTCAGTTCAGTCTGGTCAGTCAAAACTAAGGTATTTTAGCCTTATAAAATAATATCGCCGTTAAACTGAAGGATGAAGAAGTGTCAGTTAGAAACCGCACACTCATCAATGCTGCTAGAGGTCTGTGCCTGCATGTGTCATATGAGGTCTGGGGAGATAGTTAGGAACATCTCCATGGCTTCAAGGTTTTTAAAGAAATATAGACCATAGTAATTGCAGTATATGGCACTTAATGGAGTTTCTCATATCCGATGCGTGGTTAAGGGAGCCTTGTGACATGACTGTGAATGAAGGATGATTCACACTGATAGATTCACACTCTCTGACTTAAACCTGCATGCTTTGATCTTTGGGAAATACTCTGTTTCTCTGTTAATGAGTCAACGGCAGATCACAATTTTAACTTTGGTATGTTTCATACCCAGAATCTTGTTATTTGAACTGAATATGCTGAAGAACCATAAAAACATAGTTGGCTTCCAAGGAAAGAAAAAAAAAAGAAAAGAAAAAAGAGAAGAAGAAAAACCCCAAAAGTAAATAAAGCTGAAGGCAGCAACCAACTATATGTTCATTGCTAGAAATGGAAATGCATTTAGGAATAAGCCTCTCTTTTTCCCTATCATGTTTGCATTGTCCTTGATAACCTCAAATATTTTTCCTGCGTTGAATTGGTGTGTTTGCTGCAGCATTTTAAAGATGTGAGAATGAATCAGGGTGAAAACCTCTATGACCCTCTCCACTGCAGTTGTAATATCTTTCATTCTGAAATCTGGAAAAAAAATATCCCAGAAATACCAGATTGTAACAGATTTTTTTTTTTTTCCTTTCTACTGTTTCTTTTTCAAATTAGGAAAAGTATCAGCATCCTCCAGTGACTTTTCTGCAACACTTTTGTTTTGGTTTGGTTTTTTTTCAGTTGCAAAGTGTATGTATTTGTCATTTGGGTGAATGCATTGTCTTAATGGGTTGAAGACCTTTGGTTATTTTAACTTCAGTGTCACTACTTATNTGGAGTCACCGTCCCTGGAGGCGTTCAAGGCACGTTTGGACATGGCACTTAGTGCCATGGTCTAGTCTTGAGGGCTGTGGTGATGGGTTGGACTTGATGATCTCTGAGGTCTCTTCCAACCCTTGCGATACTGTGATACTGTGTGATACTGTGATACTACTTATAAGTAAACTCCCTGGGCACTTCCCCTTGCCCTATTCTTCAGGGCTGCTCCACTTAGCTCTTGGGTCTTGAACCTTGTGATGTCTAAGTCACAGACAACATCTACAGCATTGCTGGGAGGCACAGGAAATTAAAAAGCTGAAATAGAAGCTTACAAGGAGTATTACACCTACTGTTGCTCACAGCTTTTGACATTACTGCCTGTAGTCAGTGAAGGGTTATTACCTGGCTCAGGTCTGAAGGTCCTGACTTTCCCCTTTGATGAATCACACGTTCACCATGTGTGGTCCTCTCTAGGCTAATGACAATGTTTTCAGTGCTCAACTTTAATAAAACAAAATACTACACATTGGGAATGCATCCTGTCTGGAAAATTGTATTTAAGTAATTTCAACTGAACCAGTTCAGATTCCTCATGTACTTCCTCTCAACTCAGGAGTACCACTTGTTTAATACTTGACTTGAATTATCCCCACATATGTATTTTTCTTTTCGTTTTTGGGGAGTGGGGTGGGGGGAGAGCAGTGAGTTCTTCAAAGAGCATGTGGTTTCTTACCGATTTAGTTAGAAATTCTGTTGCTAGGAAGCCTATAAAGAAAAATGTGGTATGAATAACATGAATACATACAGTAGTCCTCAAATAGCCCTTATATCCATCTATCACGTGTCAACATTTGTTTATAGAAATATCCTTTCCCAAATGTCAGTCTACTTCATTCAAAACTTCAGAAGTTTGCTGTAAAATTTCCATCTTCAACTATGCAGATGAGTCCAAGTAACTGTAGTGCAAAGAATAAGTTTTGACCTCAGGCAAAGCATTTTTGTTGTTGAGTTACTATGTTTCTCCTCTGGCTTTTCTTGCCTTTGTTCAGTTATTTGTAATTTATTCTTTATTTAATGTTTTGATTTGTTTTTGTTAGAGGTTTCATAATTGCAATTTAAACAGGACAGGGAAGAGATTAATTTGATTTTAATTAATCTTTTAATTGTGGTTTCTACTGAAGCTTGAGTTACATTTCTGTCTGTATTTAGTATTGCTACATTGCAGTCAAACATAAATATTAGCCCACTTACAGCTGCATATTACTTTTAGTCTTAGAAAAAGCCTCTCTTTAGTTTAGGGAGACATTTACTCTCCCTTCACCATGAAATTGCCATAAATGAGCAAGAATAGAGTTGTGCTGTTAATTCCATGTGTGTGACATTGAATCATTATTCTTTAAGACATTTATGAATTATCATTTCAATAGGGAATCTAGTTTTCAAAGAAATTTATGGATTTTCTTTTATCTCCTCTCAGACATGTCTGAATTTTCCATGTTTTGTGTCTGAACCAATATTTCTATCTGAGCGAGAGCTATCTGCTGTCATTTGGGGTCACAGGAAAAGGTTAAACATTTGACTAGAAACAAAAATAAACTGGAGGATCTAGAATCTCCGTTGCCACCAAGTTGTCCCACTGTCCAACTCTAAATCCTTTGTGGAATTTAATTTAGGGCAGGATGTCCATCCTTGTTGCCAAGTAACACATGTAAAATAGAAAGGTTTTGTGCTCAGTGGATTAATCTTCATATTGGGACATTGATGACACTGATGGGGTGATAGTAGGTGCCCATGCTGGTCTTCCTTCTCAAAGAACATCAATATTTAATGTTTCTAACTATTTGCTTCTTAGAGGAAAGATGTTCCTGTTGTACCTGTTGTACATTGCTTACTTTCATGCTTGAGCTAGGATGGAAAGCAAAAACCCCCCAAACTATATATATATATATATATATGTATTTGTGTGTGTGTGTGTGTGTATACACACAAATCTTAATAGAGAAGAACTCGCTTGACTTCTACATTTGTCTGAAGAATTAACACAGCAAAATGATAACCTAGTATGATAAAAACCTTTTTAATTTGTACAGTCTCACTGTTCTGTCACTGCAAAGGTCTCTGCTTTGGGAGGCAGTGTTATTTACTTCTCAGACAAATTAGAATACCACAAGGAACACGGACCTTTTTAATTCTAATGTTTGCAATTGTGCTGCTTGTAATAAGAATAAAAAAATCAAATTAATGACTCTCTGTTCCAAGAACAGGCCCAGGTAGTGTTTAATGTTACCTCCTGAAGTTTGTCATCTCTCTCAAATGAGATTACTTTGAAGGAGCAGGCTACACCTGTCAGTCCATAGTCATGTAGCAAGGCACTAACTGCTGTGCCACATCATGATCCTGATATACCTTCCCTGGGTATGCTTTTCTTCCACTGGTAAGATTTCAGGAAGATTTGTGAGAATTTCAGGTGCTCTTAATGAATAATGAGAACAGATACACTCCAAAGGCTGATGACTCCACCAGGAAAAAGGAATCATGGTGACAATGGGGTGCACAGGAGTCAGAAGGCAAGACAGAAAGGCAGAATTGGGGCCAGAGAGATTGCTCATTGTCACATACAGCCTGGTAAATCCATAGCCACAAGAAAGCTCCAGGAGCAAGCCAGAAAGCCCAGGCTTGAGGTCCAGTGCTGGATACAGGAGGCAGGAGAAGATCAGATGCAGATGCAGTGGCTGCACAGCTTCAGCTTAAAATACACTCTCGCACGTTTACTGATTTCACCCCTTCCATGACCATCCTTATCTGTATCTTCTGCAGAATCTTGCACCATCATAGCAACTGTGAGCCTCTGCTTACATGCATGCATTTGCCAAGCATGTAGTTTACAGGGGAGCATCAGAGATCACATCAGTAAACAGAAAGACTTAGAGTAAGTGTCCAAAAGCAAACCGACAGCAACTTTCAGACAGGTCCTTCTAATGGATTCACCACATTATTTAGCCATTCTGAAAAATAGCTTCAGTTCTGAAGAAATACTTCTGTTCCCCAGCAAGTTAAGAGCCATTTATTAAGGTGTCACTTGTGGATTATTCTAGTTTGTAAAGTGTCATCTGAGCTCTGGCCCTGCATATATTTCCTGCTTGGTGAAAGTGATGAAGCTTTCTGATGTTGTTAGGAATTTGAATATGTGCTAAGTTTTTGTATAAGTACTGATGTAATTCTCATGAGTTTCCTGGATTTTGTATGGTGTTTTGGATACTGACAGCTTAAGTAGTTCTATGAATTACAGGTGAAGGAATCTGTATACAATTTCCTCATTTATTTAAAATATGAATATATTTATTTATTGATCAGGCAGGCAGGCAGAAGGGGGCTGAAGATATCAATGAACTTTTATTTTCTAGTAAGGTGGCCTTCTACCACATGGTAACTCTGTAAAGTTGCCTCTCCAGAAAATGTTACTGCAACCCTACTAGTGTTTGAATAAAACCGCTAGGAATGATGTTTTGGTACTGCATTTGATACTGCTCTATGCTTGTGCTTTTGAAAAGTGAAATAGGTAAGGATTAAGTCTATTGGTGAAACTGTAAGTCAGAAACATACAGCAGCTGTTAGTAATGCGCCCAGCCCTTGCTTAGCCTGTTTTAAATGTACTTGTGTTCATAGTATTTAGATGTCACCATGGAATTGTTTGATGAATTTGAAAGGTTTTGGGAAGTGCAGTTTAGGTCTGCTCATTTAACTCCTGGTGCTTGCACCAGGGGTGCTGAAGTAATTATTTTACTTTTCTTTTTCTGATGTTCCACAACCCCCCCCACTCCCCCCACGCCCCCATGGTACTGGTTATGGATTTTGTCTCTACAAGGTGTTGAGGGTTTCATATATGAAAGGATCTTTTCTTCAAAATTTCTATAATCCATATTATTTACTGTGTGACTTGAACCTTCTCTGTGGTTGTGTGTACTCATTCTGGAAAGGTGATAGATTTCTAGTAAGAATAGGATGGTAAATCAAGATTGCACTTTAATGATTGCAATTCTGAATTTGATCAAGTGTTTAGCTTTCCGTATTACTTCATTCTAAACTTAGAGGTGATCTAAATGTTGGTTTTTTTCAGTAACCAGGATGAGTGGAAATACTTATTATGTAGGTGGCTGGGTATGGGATTTTATCACATCTCTAAAATAGAAACAATATTCCTTTTCATTTGTGTGGAGACTTTTGCCTGAGGATTTTAATACAGCTTTATAACATTCTTGGGAAGGAGAAGAACATTATTAAATGTAGTCAGCCAGTAGAGTAGATTTAGTCACACTCCAGGAGAAATCGTACCCTGGTGGGGAGCAGAGCTGTATTTTCCCTGTCTTTGGAGTTTAGAGAGCTTATATTGGGCAAAACCATGTGTTCTCAATGACAGGTACATATTTATTTGTAGATAAATAAGTCCTTTGCGACATTTGTTCTGTCGTTAATATGGTCCATCAGATCATAGCAAACTGCTCGCAGATCATCAGGATCAAACTGAGACTAACGTACATGAGTCTGTGCCGTCTGAAACAGCAATTCTTCATGTTTTGTGCAACAATGAAATCTGACTTAAATCAAGGGAATATTGGATGCTGTGAAAAAAAAAACAGAACAGCATAACACTTCCAAGACTTCCCTTTGTAACTGTTAAGAGTTGTCTCATTCAGGAATTAAAGCAAATAAGTTTACAAAAGGAATGCATCGGATCTGTTAGGAAGATTTAAAAGCCACTGTACCGGTGGCTTTGTTAATCATGAAAGAGAGATTAGCATCTTCAACTCATGTTAACTGGTTGATGCTGTGGGTAGTTCCTGTTCAGATTTTTTTTTTTTTCCCTATACCTTTCCCCTCCCCTTTGTTGTTTTTCCTCACCTTGTGTTTCCTCTTTGGTACACAGACTGGCAGAAGTTTGCTCATTAGACACTATGATACTACTTCTGTACAATGTCCAGGCAAGCATGGGAAACACTGCCTTCTCCAGTGGTCTTCTCTTTCTTCCTTTGGTGGTATACTGGTCTATTTTGATTGAAGACAGCATCTCAGCTTTGTCCCCATAGATCTTCCCTGTAGTCCAGTAACTGTCCTTGTACCTTTGCTCAGATAAAGCAGAAAATGAACAGTAGCTATTAAAGCATTTGCTGAAGACATTAGGGAGAGAATTTATTCTATTTATAATAGCCTACACTTTTTCAAGGCTGACAATATGTGGAAAATAAAGTGATAGAATGCAAGACAAGACTTCAGAGAGAGGGGATGGAGTCCATGGTGGGAAAGATGGCATTGGAAACAAGGCAGGTTCAGTGGTGCTGTGAACTAAGTCCTATGCTTTAAGGTGCTTGGCTGCATGCTCACTCATTAAGGCCAGCTAATAAAACCACCCTTAGCTTCTTCAGTTTCTCGGCTTTCTGGAATATTCACACAAACTGTACCTTCCTTAGAAATGGTTTGTTTGCAGGCAGGATTTGTAAATCATTGAGGTGCTTGAGCGTGTCCAGAGAAGGGCAACGGGGCTGGTGAGAGGCCTCGAGCACAAGCCCTACGAGGAGAGGCTGAGGGAGCTGGGTTTGTTTAGCTTGGAGAGGAGGAGGCTCAGGGGGGACCTTCTTGCTGTCTACAACTACCTGAAGGGTGGTTGTAGCCAGGGGGAGGTTACCTTCTTCTCTCAGGCAACCAACGCCAGAACAGGAGGGCACAGTCTCAAGCTACACCAAGGGAAGTTTAGACTGGAGGTGAGGAGAAAGTTCTTCACTGAGAGAGTCATTGGCTACTGGAATGGGCTGCCCAGGGAGGTGGTGGAGTCACCGTCCCTGGAGGTGTTCGAGGCAGGTTTGGACGTGGCACTTGGTGCCATGATCTAGTCTTGAGGTCTGTGGTAATGGGTTGGACTTAATGATCTTTGAGGTCTCTTCCAACCTTGGTGATACTGTGAACTAGATGTGTTTATGTGGCAGCTGATTAAAAAAAAAAATCCAAATTAACAAACATGCTGTGGTGAATTCTACATGCTTGGCTAAGGAATCAATACTCTCTTTGATTTTCACAGTGTGGATTTAATTTATATATGCTGAGGGAAGCAGGAATGCACTTTTCTAAAGGAAACAAAATGATTCTTTAAGTTGTTTATTTTATTGGCAGATGAAGTATATCTTGTGGTAGTAACAGATCTGTCAGTTGCAAATGATTTCTATGTATGTAAAAAGAGATCAAAGAGATAACCTTCCTAAAATAGACCTCTTTATATAATCATTATAAAGTGCTACCATAGACAAGATAAATAGGGGCTTATCATGGTGATAATGTGCTTAGAAAGTTGAGTTCAAGCCTAATAAGGAAAGCATTTTGTTATTATTGCTGTTTGTAATTATTTTTAAGCATACTATCAAGAACAAGACAGAAGTGTTACAGATGAAAGCATTGGAAAGCTAGTATATCTTTCTTTTTCTTTCTTAAGTGTTTTGACCACTATAATTTTGGGCAAAATGTTTAATGTGAAGTGTCTTATGTCAGTTCAAAGTGGGAAAGAAATGAGAATAATGCTACAGAGGTATTTGAATGAAGTGAAAGGAACCAACAGCTGAATTAATTTATAGCATGAGGCGTCATTTTCAGTTGCCTTTGCTAGGAAAGTAAGGTGTGAGATTTCAGATTCCATTCTATGAGCAACTTTATAAGATCTTTGTATTGTTTTGGCAGAGGTGGAGAAATCAGAATTAGGATTATGGAAGCATTTTTGCAGAAAACTTGACTTAAATGTGTAGAAGCAGAGATTTTGTGTTGTTTATAAATGTTTCTGGAGCTAGGACCTAAAAAGAGAAAATAACTACTGCAGTTTTTAGTTCACTCTAATACCAATATAGAAATTATCTGCAGAACATCCTGTAGCTAGAGGCCCTTTTGCTGGTTCCTGCCCCACCTTCCTCAAACAAAGCAGTTGTTCGGTACAGTCTTTTTTTTCCTTTCTTTTTTTTTTTTTAGTTTTTGTTTCCCCCCAGTAGTCATTTAATAATTATTCAGCCAAGGTTCACATACTGCAGTATTTTTTTTGTACTAATTCAGGCACTCCAGCTTTTGAATGATTAATGTTGATTGTGCTCAGAAAATGCACTGAACTTTTCTAGCCCTGAGATGTGTTGAAGTGTATTAAGTGGTTTTGATGTGAAGCCCACTGTACTGAGCAGCAATAACTATTGTGTGTCTGGATGGGCCAACATTTGTATTCTTTAGCAGTTGGAAAGCCTTACTGTTTTGGCCAGCTGTAAGGCTGTCTCTGAGTTAGTCTCTTGTTTCTTTAGGGCCTCTGGTGTTGCTGCTTTCAAGGTTTTTTCTCTCTCAAGTATCTTTTTACTTCTATTCCCTCTCACGTGTGATACTTGCTGCAACACTAATTCTGATCACTCTATATTCATACCTGTGTTTTAACCTTTTCCATCTTGACAACACTGACAATACCCACTCCAATGCACTCTATTAAACCATTTCATTTTAACTAAGTCAAGGTCCAGCATTTGCCTCACGACTGTAGCTTTTGTTAAAAATCACACTGTCATCTACCATTACCCCTTTTCTGTATCCTTTGATCAATTTTTTGTTTATAAATAAAAAACGGAATTAATTTTTCATTTAAGTCTAGTAACTCACAGTGGGGAATGCATTCCCAGAATTCAGACAGGCAGATAGATGCACCATGTCCTCTTCATTCACTAATTTGTGTAAGTTGATCAAAAGTACTTTCTGCATGAAATGAAATATCCTAGGAGAGAGGATGTTTTGAAAGTTGTGTGGCAAGAAATGTTCATGTAGTAATTAATATTCAGGGCAGAAGAGAGGTTGGCTGTTAATTTTCACAAGTGTTTTATGATGGCAGTAGTACTTTAATACAGAAAGCACTTCATAGCAAGAGAAAACAGATAACTCTATTATCTGTAAACAACAGTAGAAACTATATATCAAGTTGTTTGTGTAGCCATCCCATTTTTAAGATGTAGTAAGGCTTACTTTTAATTGTAGTTTCTACCAAGCCTTCCTGACTCATCACTTCAATGTCCCTCAGTTTATGGTAGTGCTGCTGAACTGAGTGTTCTCCCTGCATAAATGAATGCACCCCATTACTGCAATGTCTGTTAGTACAACACACAAAAGTAATATCAAGGCAATAAGCTTGCATAAAATTTGGTTGTTATCTCCTCTAGTTTGTTCTGTTTTCTTATCAGCAGACCTGCTGATGGAAACACCTGCAGGTGGAAAGTGGAACTGGAACACAAAATCTAGCTTACCATCTCAGGTGGACCTTGCCATCCTAGGTCTTCAGAGCAAAGATGAACATACTTTAGAGCAAACTTTTTTAAAATACTTGCCAAGAGACAGTAGCTTCATAACCCTTTCACAGTCTCACCTGTCCTCCTGAAGATGAAAATATATATCTCTTCCATGTCTTTTTTAATTGCAGTAAGTCCATTCCTTTAATAGGGAAAGGAGAGTTTATGAAGTCTTACTGAGCCATTTACTCATACTTAGGAGAAATAGATGTAAAATATTTAAATGGAGTTATCTTTTGATTTTACTGCATCTAAAATACTAATCAGCTGAGTGGTATAAACATGGGGCGCTTTCATGTGTGTAAAATTTACATTTGGAATTTTAAAATTTCTTTTGAAATCAGACACAGTTATTGAATGACTGCAGGAGAGGCAGAGGCCACTGGATACCGCTCTTTTTGCTTGGGCTTGTTTTTTTTACTCTTAATATTGCCCAGCAAATAATTCCGGTCATAATTTTTAGGTGGGGATTACAATCTTACTATCAGGCTGTGTCTAATGGCAAGTGACAAGTTGAGGGGGAGGAAAAAAATCCACTAAAAATGTTAAAATAATGAAAGAGAAACCAGGTACCAATGAATATTTGATCTGCTTTCCCATGTGTTCTTTCTACTCTGAGTCAGGACCTTAAATTCCTTACGGAATTTATGTTATGGTTCTGCACTGCACTTCAACCTCCAGATAAGAGCTGAGGTCAAACCTAGAGGAGTTCTCTTATGGCTGGTGGGAACCTGTAGGTACCACAGCATCAGAGATGAGTTAAGTGTGATGGGTTATGCTGTTGCATCTTTGTTAGACAAGTTTTTTCTCAGAATTGGCGAAAGACCTTGGCAGTGCTAAGTGAAATTTGATTTAATGCACAGAGAAATGAATTTATGGTTGAAAATGTTTAGCAACCAGTGCTTCAAACTATCATGACCATGCATATTGACTCCAGTTAGATATTCACAAGGGCCAAAATTAAAAGATAAGCCAGTTATCGTAACAACTTTATACCTTCCGGATGCCGAACTGGCTAAACACTCTGATGCAAACTTGGTCTCTCCTCAACTTTGGTTCTATCATTCTATTTCATCTTCCTTTCCAAATGCTCTGGAGACTACTGTGATGTATTGCCTCTTGGTGGGTTGATGTTTTGGTCATTAAACCTGGTAATGAGCAAAGCATCGTGTCAACAGCAGTGAAGGATGAGCATCTCTGCAAGTCTCCTGAGGAGACTAGGGAGGGGTGTGTTGTCTGAATAGCCTCCTGCAAATTTGTCTTGAGGTCTTTAGAGAGGTGACTTATGTGTGAATCAGACTGGATCATCCCAACAAAGATGCTCTCACGGGTGACCAGAAGAGGACATTGTTCCATTTGGTTTTTTTTTCACTTTTCACTGTGCTTTTCCAAGTCTATTTGAACCTCTGTTGGAGGAGGAAGAAAGGTGGGAAGAACCAGACATACCAAACACTAGGGATGGAGAGGTCTCACTTGAAAAACCAATTTGGCAAAACGAAAGTTTGAATCTAAGGAAAGATGATTTAAAAAACTTAAAAAATTCAGAGGAACAATACAAATAAAGGTTTTCCTCTAAAATGGTATGGTGTTGAAAGCAAGGCTGACTTGTTCTAAAAAAAATCCTACCCAGTGGCACATGGGATCAACCATCCTTTCCTGGATGAGTGCTTGAATCCTTCTCCTGGTCACATACCTACATATAGGAAGTGTTCTGTATAATGTGCTGCTGTGTGGAGGGCCTGGCAGAGATGTATTTCAGGTTATCCACTAGCCAAGGAATTAACAGTCTCACAAGAATGGAAATCCCAGTTTTGTGTGGCTAGAGACTGGATATTAATGTCTGTAATTAAATTTGGAGTTCAATCAATTTTTGAGAACTGAACTTTTGTGACATTGAAACAAAACCTGTCTTGTTCCAGTCCCTCTGTGAAAAGCTGACTTCTTTCATAGGTTTTATTTTTAGTGTACTCTTGAGATCTAGTAATGTGATTTCTACCACTTTCTGAGCTGGTGGTTTGGAGGCTGATATATTATTTCCAAGATATGTTTACCAGAATCTGAAATAACACTCAGAACTTTCCTGTTCCGCTACTTCCTTAATTCAAGTTATGGCTAAAAATGTCAGAGGTAATCATAGAAGTTCTGAGAAAGAAAAGACTAATTTTTTAGGCATCTGAGCTACAACAGTTCTCTGAAAAGGAAGAGTGAGGAAACACCAATATTTTCTTTGAAGTAATGGAGGGTATCCTTGCGAATGATGGGTAAAATAAACATATTTGCACTCAGTTAATGACTATTCATTTTAGTATTCTTAAAACATGGAAATATTTAGATTTCTGTTGTAATTTGTGTAAGCTTTGAGCTAAACAGATTTCAGCCTCATAGCTACAGACATAAACTGAGCTATAAACTGTGGACACAAAGCTGTGCTGTAAAGCACTTTATAGCCTCCCAGCACGATGTACTATTTTGCAAGGCAATTTATAGCTCTATTCAAGCCTGGCCAGAGAAAGCACATTGCCACCTTACAGGTGAGAAGAATGTTTTAAAACATGGCAGTCAGGACAACTTTTAATCCTGCTGTAATGAGGACCCTTTAAATATACCAGAAAGATGCTGAACATATCTTAAGACTTATGCGTATTCTTGTCTGTAGTCTAGGGAGGTGATATTTGATGAAATTGCATCTGTACTTCCTCATGTTATTTATATCCAAAGATACTGCATTCTGTGCCTGATACAATCCCTGTATTATCACTGGTAGAAATCATCTCCCTCAGGCTTCTCATGAAAATGAAGCATTTATGATTTCCCTGGAAAATTAGATTTTACCTAAATACATCCACACTGATTATTAAAAAGTGCTGCAAAAATCATCATGTTTAGGATTGCATGAATGTTTCCATCCCAATTCCAGTGTTAAACTTTTCAGAATTTTCTCTCTGAGGAGATTTTTTTCCTATCTTTGTTTGTACCTGATGACTAATACCTAATTTTTTGACTTTGAGTAAAAGTTACTTATCTGCTATGAAAGAGAATGGCAGACAGAAATACTGTTTTTTCTTCTTGTTAGAGAAGTACAAGCAAACAGATCTTGCAGCTCAGGTGCTATCCTTGATTATATAATGCATCATCACCCACAGCTTGAATACCTTTAAAGTCTTTAAGGGATAAAATTGTTAAGCAGAATTCACAGCGTCACACAGTATCACAGTATCAGCAAGGTTGGAAGAGACCTCAAAGATCATCAAGTCCAACCCATTAGCACAGACCTCAAGACTCGACCATGGCACCAAGGGGTGCTTGGTCTAGTTCATGTGTGCTTTAGCATTTGGAGTTCCTCTAAAGAAAATCTGCTCATCACTAAAGAGAAATCGTGTAGAGTTTTTAACTATTATTTAAAATGTGACTGAAGGAAAAAGGCATCTGGGTAGAACTTTATCAGTTTGCTGACTGCTTTGCATCAAACAATGGCCCTGCAAGTCCTGTAGCCCATAACATCATCTGGAAGAGAGTAGTTTGTAAAGAGCAACCCAACCTGTTATTTCTGTGAGACTATTCAGCTCATTTTACCTGACCTGAGGTGGAAATTACTTTCCAAATTATCATTATCTGCCAAGGTTCAACCTTTCCATATTTTCCTATTTAGCTCTCGCGAAGAAGGACAACCATTAAAAAATTAATAAATGTAGTAACGATACATACAACAGTGGAAGGGAAAGGAGGAGAGATTAGTTTAAAGGAAGATTTGGCAATCATACAGGAGCATCCATAAGCAAAAATCAGAGCCCAAGCAACTGAAAGTTAATTTTACTTGTCAATGATAACATTTCTGGAATTTACGGGGTAGACTTAAGCAAAACCTTTGCTTTTCAAAAACAGTATCTAATTCATCCTCAGCATATAGTTGAAGTCTTCTTTGTGTCTACTAAGAGAGAACTACAGTGATGCATGTTGCTGGCATGCTTCTATCTGTTTTGTTCAATATCACCACAGCATGTTTGAAGTTCTTGAATAAGTTCTAATGATAAAAGCAAATCATCACCTTCCAATTTTTTATATTCTTCAAAAGGTTGGGAAAGAATAAACATTTGAGATACATATTGATAAAGCAGAGGCATGATTTACCAGCTACTCCAAAATTCAGTAGCTGTTCATAGCTACTTAGCTAGAAATGTATCTAGCTAGAAATGTATCTAGCTAAGTTACCACAAATGTTTTCTAACACTCTGCATATTTAAAGCAGAGCCTGGTTGCAAATTCTTACATAAAAATGACCATTAGGCATGGATGGAGGAGTGTTACTGGTTTTTTTTTTTTTGTTTTGTTTTGTTTTTTTTTTTTTAAAGTATGTAAGGAGTCAAAATGGTAGTAGATTAATGTTTTACACAAAATCGCTGTGCTCTGTGTAAGAGGTGGAATGATGTGGAATGAAGGGGCTTTATCCAAGGAACATACAATGTTCCCATTTTGGACACCTTGGAAGGGAGAAGGGAGATAGGTGCAATGAGTTTGGAGGGCAAAGTTGGGTAGTGGTCATGACATTAAGGAGATCACAGACAGCAGATTGTGACACTCTGCAGAGGTTTGGAAATGCCCCCTGATGTTTCCATAGCTCTGTGCTTTGGTGTGCACAGAAAATGGGAAGTTTTTAAGAAGTCCATCAGTATCTCTTGATAACACCAAACTGGACAGAGAGTGAGCCTCTAAAGTGCATGGCAGAGTGAAATATAAATGTCTTAAATCAGTGCTTGCTTTCCTGAGTTGTCAAGTTTCTAGCAGGCAAGGAAAGACAAATCCAGTCTCAGGTGTCTGAGTGAGTCTGAGGTAAAAACAACATGTTGTAGCTGGCCCATCTGTCTGACACATAGAAGGCTTTGAAGTATGTGCTGCTTTTGCAATAGATTGGGTTGTTTTCACCCATCAGAAACCAGATTTTCATTCTCTGGCTAGTTGCTTTATGTAAGTGCAAAATAGCAAGAACCTTGTCCCCCTCTCCAAATTATGTGAAAACTGACACTATTGATGCACTTCAATAAGAAATTCTGATACAGAGTTATTTCCAAGCCCCAGAGATGGCAAGGGTTCATCAGGCAGTGGTCTAGGTGAAACCTCCAACTCCTCTTGTTCAGCTGTAATAGAGCAAGTCCAGTGGGAATCAGATGCTCAATCCCAGATCAAAACACATCATTGTAATCTTCCTGTAATACAATTGGGATTTGATTAGTTTCTTTAATCCTGTTAGCTAAAGACTATTAATTCCATTCTCCTCTTGAATGGTATTTTGGAGAGAATTTCTATAGACTTCATGTTTTAAATAAAACCTATGACATTATAATTTAGGGTTGCTATCATACATTTTTTGTAATCATGTTCTGAGGAGATGCTTGCAGCATCTTCAGGGGATCCAAGTGTTGTGAACATCTCTGGGATATCTTTTCCATTGGTTTGAGGAATCCTCATGAGTGTAGATGCTTACTACTCCTTCACAAGGCATTCATGGGGTCCAAATTAATTCCCTAATGGCAAGCAAGCTTCAACCTTTTACTGGTAATCTGTTTCATACTATGGCAATGACTAAGCTTGGATGTGCCGACAGTTTGCCTGCTCCACTGTTGTGTTCCTTACACCAAATGAAATGTCCTTTTTGATGTGGTTAACTTCTCTTGGGTAACTATGTCCACTTGGAGCTCTTCAGTGGACACCATACAGAGGAAATGAACCAGTTGTGTTAAACACCGAAAACAGGCACTACTTCTTTCCCTGCAACACTGTCATCAGCATTCCTCGACAGAGATTTAGTGTAGGCGTTGCCACTGTGGAAGTAAGTGAAAGCTACTATACTGCATTGCAAAGAAGGCTGGAAGGCTGCAGATTGTACTCTTTAGAGGTGGGTTTAATTATTGCAGAGCAAAATAAAATAAATGCCTGAAGCACAACATGAACCAGCTGTGTGCGTGCGCAGCCCAGACAACCGTGTCCTGCGCTGCATCAAGAGCAGCGTGGCCAGCAGGGCAAGGGAGGGGATTCTCCCCCTTTACTCTGCTCTCATGAGACCCCATCTGGATGCTGTGTGCAGTTCTAGAGCCCCCAGCACAGGAAGGACATGAAACTGTTGGAGTGAGTCCAGAGGAGAGCCATGAAGGTGATCAGAGGGCTGGAGCAGCTCTGCTATGCCAGATGCTGCACTTTGGCCACAACAACCCCATGCAGAGCTACAGGCTGGGGTGGGAGTGGCTGGAGAGCAGCCAAACAGAAAGGGATCTGGGGGTGCTGATTGACACCCACCTAAACATGAACCAGCAGTGTGCCCAGGTAGCCAAGAAGGCCAATGGCATCCTGGCCTGCATCAGCAATAGTGTGGCCAGTAGGAGCAGGGAGGTCATTCTCCCCCTGTACTCTGCACTGGTTAGGCTACCCCTTGAGTACTGTGTCCAGTTCTGGGCCCCTCAATTTAAGAAGGACATTGAGGTAGTTGAACGTGTCCGAAGAAGGGCAACAAGGCTGGTGAGAGGCCTTGAGCACAAGCCCTACGAGGAGAGGCTGAGGGAGCTGGGATTGTTTAGCCTGGAGAAGAGGAGGCTCAGGGGAGACCTTCTTGCTGTCTACAACTACCTGAAGGGTGGTTGTAGCCAGGGGGAGGTTACTTTCTTCTCCCAGGCAGCCAGCACCAGAACAAGAGGACACAGTCTCAAGCTGTGCCAGGGGAAGTTTAGGCTGGAGGTGAGGAGAAAGTTCTTGACTGAGAGAGTCATTGGCTACTGGAATGGGCTGCCCAGGGAGGTGGTGGAGTCAGCGTCCCTGGAGGTGTTCAAGGTGGGTTTGGACGTGGCACTTGGTGCCATGGTCTAGTCTTGAGGTCTGTGGTAATGGGTTGGACTTGATGAACTTTGAGGTCTCTTCCAGCCTTGCTGATACTGTGATAATGTGACAGGCCAGAGGAGTTGGGGCTTTTCAGCCTGGAGAAGAGAAGGCTTCAAGGAGACCTTTTAGTAGCCTTCCAGTATCTGAAAGGGGCCTACAGGAAGGCTGGGGAGGGACTATTTACAAGGTCTTGTAATGACAGGATGAGGGGCAACAGGTTTAAACTGGCAGAGGGGAGATTCAAACTAGATGTTAGGAAAGCGTTCTTACCAGTGAGGGCGGTGAGACACTGGAACAGGTTGCCCAGGGAGGTTGTGGGTGCTCCCTCCTTGAAGGTGTTGAAGGCCAGGTTGGATGAGGCCTTGAGTGACCTCTTCTAGAGGGAGGTGTCCCTGCTTATGGCAGAGAGTTGGAACTAGATGACCTTTGAGGACCCTTCCAACCTAAACCATTCTGTGGTTCCTATGATTATAGTTGAAGACTTTGCACTTCTGAAGTACACCAGCTTGTATTACTTTTGAACCTTGTCCCATTACTGCTAATGGAACCTGTTCATAAAATCTGTTTTCCCAAATGCTTAACAGGAAGAAAACATCTCACAGCAAAATTTGTAATTATAGAGAGATGTCTCTTTTGTACTTCTTAGTTTATTTGTACTTTTTCTATTATAGGTAAACATATGGAAGAGAATAAATAGAAAAAAAACATGATGGGGGAAGGCAGAGAAATTAGGAGACATAGCCAAAAGGGGGTGGGGGAAGTGTTGCTACATATGTCATTTCCATCACTACAGTATATCAAGTTAGTTTATAATTTGTCTCCTTGTTTATAAGAGTCTTGGTCAGAAGATGATGAGCTGAAAGAAAGACGCTCAAACTGAAAGCACAAAATACATTCCTTGCACTGCTGAGCTCTCTGCCACAACCAAGATGGTCCAGCTGCTGTTTTGGGTCATGTCCCAATGGCTTGCAAAGCACACACAGAGTAGAGCAGTCTGTATTGAAACATTGTTGTTTTAACAGTATCTGGGAGAGTTTATGCTTTTTTCAGAGTCTTTCAGGCTTTTGAATTGACCATCAGTACAACTTTGCTTTCAGAAGACTTTGCGGAGATTTGAAATGAAGGCTTTGAGGATTTAAAATAAAGAAATGTGAGGAGAAGGAAGATGAGTTATTTTTATAGTTAAGAACTGAAACACCTGCCCAGTACTGAGTTTTCCTGGCAAACCAGGCCTAGTCAATACAAGGCTCTGGGAAATTAAAATACTTCCTTGTGACTGACGTGGATTTATAACTCCCCATCACTCCTGTTTCAACTCATAAATATCCTTTCAATACCCTTACTAAGATACAGACCTTGCATAAAATGATGCAAATACTAAAATATTGCAAATATTTAGATAAATTAGAGCTTCATTTAATTACCATATGTGGCTGAAGGACTGTAGGAACAGAGATTTTAAATAGGTTGAACCAAAATGCAGAAGCAAATGAAAAGTTTTCAAATCTCCCTTGTCAAAAACAAAAACTCACAGTAATGTTGTTCCTTTGCTTTGTATTAGATTAAGTGGTACAAATGCCTGTTATGAAAATTTATGAAAGTACTTCAGAAATCTCTCTTCAGTCTTCAAGACTTAGCTGTAGGGTTATTGTTATCATTGATTATAATTTAAAGTGGCTCATCTGCTTTTCTGTATGTTAAGGCAAGATATCTCTTCATTTTGTATACAGATCCACTTCTCACCCTACAGTGGATAAAACAGTAGTATACTCTTTGCCTGAAGAAGGAAGAGGTGTCATGAAACATTGAGCATTAGCTGCAAAAATAGCTTCTGCACTGTTTTGTTTTGGGTTTGCTTTGTAGAAAATTGTTTCATTTCACTGCAGTTTTGCTGTTACTAAGTGGAAAGATAAGGACACATTGAGCCATCACAGGGCAGTCCATTAGAAATTTCTGTCTTTGGTCAGAGTAAATGCGTAACTAATTGCACCTTGTCTTGTCACCCAGTGGACTGAGGCACTTCAGTTTCAATTGTCTTCTGTCCTTTTGAGTTAATAGAGAACCTTTCACTTCTAAGTGAGCAAATCTTTTTGGTTAGCTACCTGTAAAAAATGGTGGTGATAATTATTGCACAGCTAGGAGGAGGGTTAAGAAGTCTAATTAGTGAACACTAGTTTAGTGTTCAAGTGGTATATAAAAAACCCACAACAAACAAGATGTGCATACATTTTCTTTATTAAAATGGTATCTATGAAATCTGCTACTGTGGAATTGTTCTCAGTGCCTTCATGTATGAGATCAGTAATCTTAGACAGCTTTGTGATCCTTTTATACTCTGGGTCTTGGCCAGTCTTAGGTACAAAGACTTTTTCTCACAAATGCAGTGGAAATAGTGCTTCAGAGCCCTTCTCTTCCTTTCCTTCGGACAGTCTAAAGAGAAACAGTTTTAAATAGGAATGCAAAGCAAAACACAGCACTTAAGTACTTAACAGCCTCCTCTTGCCACTGTTCAAGGATGTAAGTAGCTTCACACTTAAGAGTTTTCCTGTAAGTTTGAAAGGTCTACTTGAGTAGAAGTGATTCCAAGACAGGCAATATTACCTGCCTGTCCGAAAAGCTTAGGTGATTTAGGTGATTCCGTCTGATTTTTTTTTATTTTTTTTTGGTTGGAAAAGTTTCTCTTACCACAGCGTGCTTCTCAGGAGACTTTGTGGACTGTTTTTCCAAGTGGCTTTCTGCTTATAATATGCTCATTAAAATACTGTTGTATGAAGTATGCATAAGCTTCATTAAAAAAAAAACAACCAAACCACAGATCTTATAAATTATCCTCCTGATACAGAACTCTTGACTTGGTATTCTTGGGGACACTAATCTGCTGGTCAGAAGTGCTGTAGCCCTGACTCTGCTGCTTTTCATGATGAGCTCTGTTAAAAACATCCTCCTAAAGCTGACTCTTGGCCTGGTTGTCATAGACTGGGAATAATAAATAAAATTATAGCAAATTAAATTATAGCCCTGATAATATGAATAGTTGAAACAGAAGAGTGAGTGGAAATGCCTGGTAATTGCCTTCCAGACTGAGTCTGCAGTACAGAGCCAGGTAGAGCGCTAGCCAATGTTTTTGGCTGTGTTTACCATGTCATTACAGCAGACCGTGAAGTGTGGTGTCACTTAATGCAGCAGCATGACTAGGATTTCAGAAATATGATTATTGTTTATATTGTGAGCTGTTAACTGTAAGAAAAAGTAAATGAGACAAAAGACCTCTATGGTGGCTCAAACCAGCACAACCTCCTTGCCTTCTCCATTCTGTCCATCCTCTTCCCTCACTGCACTTCAGAAAATACCTGTAGTATTTGGTTCAGTTGCCGTAACTTGATATCCAGCAGCTGATGGATAATGAGGTGTGCCATCGAAGCAATATCTGAGAAAAGCCTGGTTAAACTAGAACTGTCCTGGTGTTTCATTTAATTAAGCATATGTTTCAGTAAGCGGTAGATAGTGTTGCAACTCTGTGCTGTGTTCTCGCACATCGCCCCCTTCCATCTTATGTGTATAAAATAAAAGACGGGCTGATTTTTATGTCCTGTTGATTTAATAATCTAATAATGTAATGGCAGAAGACCTTCTTATTATATCATTACATTTAGGAGTAGGTGTGCTTTGGGTTTCTTTCCCAGAAACCATACACTGTTGTCCATTGTTTCGTCCATCTACACATTTAAGGTTGAGAGCATCTCGTCTGTACCGTCACTTCTCTAGTATAAAAAAAAATTTGCAAGGACATCTTGAAGTTTAGTGAGGTGATTGTGATTCCAATTTAATTGTTAGATGGGGCATAATACAGTTATTATTTAATTCTATAACTACCTTCCATTAATTTCAGAAACCATTAAGGCAAAAGAAGTGTAGTTAAATATTTGACCATGATTTTGATAGACTTATCCCTGCCTGAAGCAAGGGCTTCTCTTAGCTGCTCTGTCATTCTATGATTATGCAAACTCCTCCTTATTTTTAATTTTGCACTTGATTAATTCTACTTTGTTTATGAATTTGTTATTTGCCGTTGACTCCCCAGGATGCTAATTGCTACTGCAAACTACAGATACTGCTGAGCTAATGTATTCTGAAAATATCAGGGAAATAAAGACTGTCATGAATGTACAGTTCAAAAATGAGCCACTGATTTGAAATTCTATATTCTCCACACACCCCTCCCCACCAAAAAAAAAAAACAACCTCTTATTCTTTGCTTTTTGGAGAAAATGTACATCCCTGCTTTATTTATATCTGAGAAAGATGAGTGTGGATCTGGTAAAAAGAGATTTTTTTTTTTCCTGTGTTTGGTCTTATATTGCATATGCTTGGTCGTTAATAAGGCAGTATGACCTCACGTATTGTGGTCAAAATGTCAAGGTTATTGAGACTATAACTCTTAAGAGCTGGTCCTGGATAGAGTATTAATCTAAGTGAAAGGAATACAAAAACCGGTGGCATCAAACTTAAGAATCTTTTGCACTATCCTTCCATTGCTACATTTTTTCCTGGTGAAGAGAAAGTATGGACTGAAGATCATCTGTAAGAAATACAAATCAATGTATTTCAAACTTCATAGGAGGAATTGTCCTCTTGAGTATGTGATAATCTGAATGAGTATCAGAAAAAAAAAAAAATTCTATGCTAATTTTACACACCAAATCTGCTAGCCAGATGAGAAGTCTCTTATACAGAGGTTGTCTTTTGGTGAAGGTCTCTGGATAGACATAAAAATATTGTGAAAATTTTGAATGGCCTGAGGCAAGTCAGTTTAACCAATTGGACTTGAATTCCTTTTCTTCAGACGTGTAGGCATATTTGTGCTTAGCCACTGTTACAAGGTGTGCCAGGGAGGGAGCTTCCCCTGCCCAGTGTCAGAGAAACGTGAGTCGCAGTGGTTTTCTCTGTTTCTTTTAGCTTTTAAGGTGTCATCTCCTTTTTGTAGTTCAAGATGGATTTTGTCTACCTTCTCCACCTTTCCCCAAAACAGGACTTGTCTTTTATCCTGCCCTCATCCATAGCCTTAGCTTCGTTCTCTGAGACATGTAGAGACTTTATATCTTTCTTGTGGCTGGACAGTGGATTACGGTGTGGTAATCAGAAGCATGTTGTGGTAACCTTTTCCCTTCTTTAGTCTTCATTAAATACCTTAATGAATAGCATGTCTCTGGCTTCAGGCTGCCTCTCCTTATTTAGGTCCTAATGAAGAAACACTGTTAATAGTTTGTATGTCACATTATCTCAAACATTTAGACACACTTGTCTTCAGGGTTTGACTATTTCTTTACATGAACGCTGATGCAAGCAAAATTAGAAAATGTAGACCAAGCGTTCATCAGAATCTATGGGGATGACTTCTGCTCTGGCTCATTGCAGGATTCTTCTTACACCCACACTTTGACAGTGTTTTGAGATCAGCAGGCAAACAGTTGCAGTTAAAAACATGGTGTTACGTCTTCATGGGGAACATACAAACTATTTGTAAAATAAATTGAGTTGCTTAGATGGCCATGACTTTCCCAGGAGATGTTACAGAGTTTGACAATTAGGAGAGCAAAACATTGGCCTGCATGAGCAGACAGTCCTGTCATGGTAGAGTATACCACCTACAGGAATTTAATTTAGAGCCCTGAAGAGGTGTGCTGTGCAGTGCTGTGTTTATCAGGGAGTTACTACAGGGAAAGTGCTAATAGCTCATTACACTGCAAAGAGGTGGTGCAGATTCTTGCTGTCGTATCTTAAGGGCCTGCAAAAAATGTGGTGGTTCAGCTGGAAAGGCATTGCTGGCCCTTCATGATTTTCTGCTGATACCTAAGCAAAATGCTATTTGTGATGTTTGTCTAGAAGCTAGGGCTCTGCGTTGTGTCTTTGTGCTGCGTTTGGGCTGAAACTTTGAATTGGGAGACATTTTAATTCTGTAATATCCTAAGGATGAAGCAATTACCTTAATAGATGCTTCTGTCTTTTTGTCTATTCTAAAACCCATTACATACCATCTCTTTCTCACTGTTGCCTTCTGTAACATGAAATATTTACCACTGAATTCCTGCAGTCTTCAAAATAGTCAAAACCCATTGTATTACATATTAGTGTTATAATAGCAGATTTGGAGATCAGAAGCTGTCTTAATTTGTGCAGAAGTCTTGCAGATGGGAAGTCTGTGCAGCTTAACATTCATCATTCATCTACCTGCCTCTGGGTTTTTTGTTTTCACTCGAGTCCAAATGAAACTTTTGCCAGTTGATTCTTTGTTTTTGCAACTGGGTTCTCATGACCTCTGCTCTTCTTTGACACCACGTAGTACTTTGCACTTCAGTTCTAATAACCAGATGTGGAGTTTGCAGGTACTGAAATCAAAGCAAACATTAAATTGAGAGGTACCCAGAAACTCTTTAACTTGATTAGCATTTTGACTTCATAGGGAACCTGAAAAGTGCTTGATAGATTTAGTATAAGGCTTTGCAGAGGCAGCAAAAGATATTACTTGTTTAATGTCAGCACTAAATAATATAATGTTGATACTATTGACAAATGTCAATTTCATTGCTATTTTCAGTGCAGTTTTGATTGCTGGAAAATTAATACATCACAGTTGCAGAAGTTCTTACAGATTTTCTATGAAAAAATAGTCTTTAGAGACAATATTCTGAAGATGGAAGTCTTTTTCATGCCAGACATCAAATTTTAAAATTAATTCTTGTGTTTTATTCTTTAAGGTCAACAGGGGAAGAAATAAATCTCAGACCTTCAGATTTTAGGTTCTAATTTTGAAAAGCTTGTGATCAGAAACAGTTCCTTAGGAGAGAAAAGCAACTCTCTGCTTTGCATCATTATGCAGTGAAGTATCAACCTTCACGTATGAATAATATTCTGGCTTAATTAAAAAGTATTTAACTAAATATTTAAATCAGAGCAAATGTAGGAAAAATAACATCCTGGTTTAATTAGTAAGCAGTTAAAAAAGATTTAAACCACTGCATATTTGAGAGGTGAATGAAACATTAGGAAATATGGACTCCTGCCTTAGAAACGTCAGAGCTTTGAGAGTGATTGTCATGAAAAACCAATGATTCTTTTGCCTCTGTGGCAAATAATCATCTTTGTCTTCTATTCTCACTACTAAAAGCCTTCACCTTGGTATGGACACATCAAGTGCCTACTATAGATTTTGTTTGAAATGAAACCCCAGTGCTATCTCTTGATGTCAGTCTTGCTTGAATGTGTTTGTCACTCGTGTACATACATTACAAATATTTCTTTAGCATATTTTATTCTGACATAGTTTATTTACCTTCTTCCAAAGTAACAAATGGATATTAGTCTACTGTCTAAAGTAGTTCCCAAGTAGTAAAGTCCCATTACTACTTGGGAACTCTTCTTTGATAGTCCCGGTCATTAAAAATACCACAGCAATCTAACGCTGCACTTAAGCACAGCTAAGAAAGCTTTATACTCTGAAGTGAGCCACAGGATCCTGAACTATAGCATGACCTCTTTAGTTTCTGCAGATGAAAAGAAAATGTCAGTTTCTTATATTCAAGACACTTTCAAGGTGAGGCTGTGATTTTTGTAGCTGTAAATCGTGTCAGTGAGGTTCTTGGTCAGAGTGCATAGCCAATCATCAGGGAGCCTTGATGAGCATTTGAGTTTTTCATAGGCCACAACTGTTTCATGACCTGACCCAAAATACAGATATAGGCTTGATGCTAATTCCTATTATTTTTCATCTTCAAACTCCAAGCAGGATGTAAGGATGCGATCTGCAAGAGCGCTCAGCAAAACCATTCCTTTATGTGCTAATAAGTTCTACACTTCATGATGTTTTGTTTGAGGTTTTCTTTTGTTTAATTTTCTCAGATGAAAAAATTATGTTGAAAATCACATTGCTGTGAAGCTGACAGGGGTTCCTGGGCTTCTTTATCTGAGACTAATAGTGTTGTGTATGTGTATGAGGAAACACATAAGGGAGGTTTGAACATGTTTGGCAGTCATCCTGCTTTCTTTCTACTCTGACTGTGTGACAAGTGTCCTTTTTTCCCACAGACATCTGCAGGTAAACACTGCAGATGTGGGTGGACACTACAGATATGGTCCTTAAGAGAGGCTTAGATGTAACTCTTTTTACTTCCCTGTAGACACGCGAGATTTATTTATTCTGTAAAAGCACTTCATTCCACTCTGAATTGCCTTTGTCTCTCCCAAAGTCATCTTGACAAAACCAGCATACTTCCCCTTCTGCTTGAGCTTCTGTGAAAGAAAGGAGGAGAAAAGCAAGCAAGATCAAGGTTCCTGTTGACTTGCATGGCAACAGCAATCTCTTTCCAGTTGGAAATAATCAATTGTGTGTCTGTGTGAATCCACTTGTTTGCAGCATGCACTTATTTTATTACTAAGAAAGTGAAAATAAGTGCTTGGTAATTGCTTGGACCAAATAACTGAAAGGGTTAACTGCGGGCTTTGGTAGTCATAGAAATAAAATGATGGAAAAAATGTAATCTTGATATGATGCATTCCTGCCTTGGAATACACTGGTGGGCCAATTTACCACACTATAGAATTAATGATACTAGGGTATTTTTCTCCAACTTTGAACAAGAAACTTGGTAACTTTCAGTGAATTTTAGAAGAGTATGTTGATTTACACCTCTGCTCAGTTTAGGGCTAGATGTTAGGCTACACATTTGAAGAAAATAGTACAACACTGTGAACCACTGGGATCAAATGGCATCCAGTTTTGTTAACAACAATTTAAACTGTACAAGGCAGCACTATTGGAGCAAGTCCAGAGGAGGGTTATGAAGATGATCAGAGGGCTGGAGCACCTCTGTTCTCTTTGGGTTGTTCAAGCTGTAGAGAGGAAGGCTCCAAGGAGACCTTATAGCAGCCTTCCAGTACCTACAGGATTTCTACAGGAAAGCTAGAGGGGGACTTCTTACAAGAGCCTGTAGAGATAGGACAAAGAGTAATGGACTTAAACTGGGAGAGGATAGATTTAGATTAGATTGAAGGAAGACGTTCTTCTCTGTGAGGGTGGTGGGAAACTGAAACAGGTTGCTCAGAGAGGATATGGATGCCCTCTCCCTGGAACTGTTCATGGCCCGGTTGGATGGGGCTTTTAGCAACCTGATCTAGTGGAAGGTGTCCCTACTCATACCAAAGAGGTTGGAACTAGGTGATCTTTAAGGTCTGTTCTAATCCAAACCATTCTATGAGCTTATGAATTTTATGTATGAGGAGCTGGGCAATGGACTAAAACCATCTCTTGCTATTGGTGGGGGACATCTACTCTTATGCAGACAACATCCTGAAGTCGATGTTTCTCTTGGCACTCACTTGGCACAGTGAGAAGTGCCTTAGCAGTGCTATAGGAAAAAACCCACATGTATTATGAATGAGCAAGTCTTGGCTTTTTGTTTTTGTTTTGCTCAATGCATGTACAAACATCACACTTTTTTCTCTCCAAGTTTTCCTATACTTTGTGATTGATCTTAGAGGAAAATAACTCCTCACTTTATACCTTAAATATTTATGGTCTCCATCTATGTCTACAAGGAAGATAAACATAATAAAGAATGCAACATAGGCACTACAAAGACATAAATAACAGCTGAAGGAAGGCTCATGATTTTCAGATTCATGTGGGAATGTGTTTCCAAGCTGCTGTTACCAGGACATTATCATTGTTGATTCAAAGATGTATTTTTTAGGGTATACCAGAAGGTTTCTCACTTATCCCAAGATAGTACATGAAAGCTTGTTTGATAACTTTCATTATTATCTCTGGAAAAAATTCTTTTCAATCCTGTAGTTTAGGAATTGAATCTGAATGGATCTCCACAAAATATCATTAGAAGGGATGCTGACTATTCAAGCCTGTTCAGGTGATTCAGACCTGTTCTTAGTGGTGGAAGAACCTATTGCTTTAAACAAGAGTGACACAGCAGGGGAAAACCAGCCACTTACAGCACATAGAAAGCAATCAGCAAAACCTCTTAATGTTTTCTACAACATGAAGTTACACAGTGAATGGATTCTTTGTCCAACAACTTACTATGCCTCCTTTTAAAATGTAATAATTGTAATCAAGTATCTGTGACATTAATGGTGTAGAGAAATTGTTCATGCATGTTGATTATTCACCAGAACCAACAGAAAACCTACTGTTATCAATCACAATAAGTATATCATCAAAGACTAGGTAATGAGAAATAAGAGGAACTTGAAGAAAAATTGGAGAAAACAAAAACTCAATTCTACTTCAGAAATAAGGATATGCCATTTTTGCTTAAAAAGAGTGATATTACCAGGAGTAAATACTGGATAGTGGCCTTTTTTTTTTTTTTTTCTTCCCTGTTTTGTATGTAGATAAAGAAGGATGTTTTATATTTGAATAATATGTTGAAAAATACAGCACTGTTCTACCTTCTGGCTCTACAGGAGCTTGTTTAGCAAGCGAAAGTGATTTGGCATTGTAAATAGGGCCACAGAGGTGCCCTCTGCCTCCATCAGTGGCTTTGACCGATGTCTTCTAGAAAAAAGCCCACTGAGACTGGTGCAAACATCCTGCGTTTGAACTAGAGTCTTTTGCAGTCACTTTAAAATACTGTACTGTAAATGCAGTGTAAAATGTTATGTGTCTTTGCTAATAGGTACTGCCTGGATCCAGGAAATTGGACAGAGCTTATGTTGTGTTAGTTAAAAAATAAAATCTGTGGACTTTACAGATTCAAGCAGCCTCACAATTTGGTTAAGGGTTCTTTGCTGGCTTAGCACTGACAGTCTGTGTGGGTTTTCCCATTTTTTTTATGTGCAGTGCTGTAGAGAGCTTTAGAAAACAACATTGCTAACCAAAAGCAAAGAATGACATTGAAAAGAGTAAAACAACTGTTAAGTTACCAAGGCTATCGGAGGAACAACTTCCCAGTAAATGTGTGCTGTTATGTGGGAAATAGCTGAAAAGATCTCTGAAATACTGCTGAGATAAATGCAACTTTTTCTTTTTTTTTTTTTTTTAAACTACAAGAGTTTTAAAGTCCAACAGGAATATGATTAAAAAGTGGTAGACATGAGACTCTCTAATACCTTCATGGCTGGCATGTAGCATATGAGATTAAATTTAAATGGTGAAGAGCAGATAGAAAAATATTTAACTGTCCTTCCATTTTGATGTCTGGTTGCTGGATATCCTTCAATAACTGAAAAAGAGCAGATTGGTTATGATATTTTGATGGTTTAGAAAACTTAATCTAGGTGTATGATTTTTTTTTTTTTCTGTTTCATCTGAATGAGTCACAGCAGTTGAGACTATGTTTGAAATACTTAGATGACTTGTGTTACACCTAGACAGTAAATGGATTTATAGTTTAGAGAACAATGTGAATTTTGGTACCAAAATTGTATGAAATAAATTATTTTTACCTTCTGGTAGGCTCCTGTTTCTACTGTGCTAACTACATCAGATTAGCTTTGAATTTCGATTGCTGGACTCCTTCCAGCTATTTTTTCAGTTGACAACTGTGCATCTTCAGGAATTAATGAACATGTTTTGGCTGTATGCAAGAATTTATCTCTGTTTAGGACAGCTCATGAGAATGTGCTAAAATTGAAATGCCTTTTTTTTTTTTTTTTTAAATTCTATAGTGGTTTAAACAAACCTGTGCTTAGGCATTGTTTAGAATACAAGTGTTTCTGAATTTTTAATTTCAAGATTTGACTTTTTAGACTGTTAGCAACCCCAATTTTTTTTTTGTCTGACAGTGCTCCTCTAAATTAGGGAGAAATTTTATCTCTACTGTGCAGCTGAGAAGCAAGGGGGAAGAATTGATAGCATGCCTCAAGGTGTGCAAGAATACTGTGACAGTGCAGAGAATGAAGCCTGGGTCTCCCAAATCCTTGGCTACAGCACTATCACTAAATCTTGAAACTCCGAACTGACTTCTGAATTTATTTCTCTCCATACAGCTTTTCAGTCCTGCTTGGACTGAAGGGTGAGGGCTGATTCTAAGTATGAACATTTACTGTTATTAAGAGCAGACAGAAGGTGTGCAGTGTGTATGAACAATTGCAGCCAGTACTTGCAACTACTTCTCGTCTGAATGTTGGAAAAACCTGAGCAATGGCTGACTAGGACTGCTTTCTCTTAAACTTAATAATCCCCAAAGTTTGAGTTCCCTGGACTAGCATTTGTTAGCCCAACACTGAGCTAAACCATCCTTTTTCTCCAGTTATAGGACTTGACATTAGTGGCTTTTATAAATCTTTTTTTTTTCCCAACGATTATTTTTCCCTGTGGATAAGATTGTGATACTGAATGACTACCTTTCTGCAAGCTAATTTAATAATGCAATGATTTTCAGACTCTTAGGTACAAAATGAGAGAAAAGCCTCTTTAGATTTCCTACTTAATAAGATTTACAGTGTTTTGTATTTACCACAGACACAGTTTCATTCTTAGCTTAGAGTATGTTCGCTTCACAGTCAGGCTTCCTAATTTAATGTCTGACTCTGTTTCCAGCAGTTTTTCATCTCTTTTAATTGGCACTGGTTGCAGGCCACTCTTGTCACATTTTACCACCTCCACTTCAGTGCTGACTGGCTGCTGCTCTTTGAGATCATCTGTTAACTTCCATTGATCTCCACTTTTTTCTGCTTCAGCCCTTTTCATCCTCCCAGTTCTGCAGTCTGTTGGCAGACTTTCATAGCTCTTGCTACCCTTTTTCCATGTAAACTCATATCTGAGAAACAAAAGACTTATTTTGTTCAGTTTACCTTGCTTAGGTAAGCAAGGGCCAGCATAAAACTCTGTTTCACATGAAACTGATTTTTTTGCAACTTTTAGAGTATTAAATGTTGAAATTACAGCTTTAAAGGCAACCACAAATTCTGTAATATTCATTTTCTGTGTCCTGTGAGCTTTATCTACAAGAAAAATACCAGACACGCAAGTTTAATTTGCAAGTATATAATTAAAAGAGCATAACATGCTGATATGTATTTTTAATATGTAACTTCTCATATACAAAAATGTAGTATTTTAAACCAAATCCTAATTATATCGATAATAACCAACACACACCTACTCTACTTTCTTCATGTAGGTGGTTGTTAGTGCTCTCTAGCAGAAAGCTTTGTGGTCTGTTTACTTCTATTTAATCTATTTCCTGCTTTTCAAAATGCTTTAGACTTTACTCCAGTTTATTTTACCTTACACCAACTTAACTGTATTGACTTCAGCAGAGCTAACCATAGTCTTCCTTTACGTAGGAGTTAAATTGTGCACATTTAGCTAATTCTCTAGGTGTCTGGGCTTGAAATGGAGTGTAATGGATCTTAGTCACTGCTGTGTTTTCATGCAGACTGTTAAAACAACACTTTATTTGCAGAATTTCCCAAAGCAAAGGAAAAGAAAGAAGTTCATAAGCATGCTTTTGGCTACAGAAATGCAAATCTACAATGTGCTAATTTCACACTGAATGGCCCAGGGAGAACAGAAGGAACTTTAGTAGGATGAGAAAAACTCCAAAATATTGATGGTCAACAAACATTTCCAGCTGTGATTGCTTACCAAGTATTTTCTTGGTATTTTCTTAATTCAGCTTTTTCTATTTTTATTTTTATTTTCCATTTGAAGCTGACATAGGTTAAGCAGGGTCTCTGCAAGTGCAGTTAGGAAGCATCAGAGTGTTGCTAAGCAGGGAAGACAAACCAGAGCACTTTGTCACTCTTCTTTTAATACCAAACATTAAACAAATCATAAGTAGAGCAAAATGTTTAGACAGACGGATATAAACATAAACTGATGATGAGCCAGCTGGGAGCTGATGGATCAAGTTCAGAGGGCAAACCAATGCTGACAAACCTGTGCTGGATGTCCTCCTACAGACTGCCTGTTTAGGGAGTAGATGAGATCTTCTTCATATGACTTGGAAGAAGCCTCATATGAACAGGCACTGGTCCTCATGGGGGACTTTAACCACCCTAGAAACTGCTGGAGGGACAACAGAGCAAGGCACAAGCAATTCAGCAGGCTTCTGGAGTGCATCAGTGGCATCTTTCAGACACGGGTGGTTGAGGTTTTGGGAAGGGGACATGGTCTACCTGGATATGACACTTTAAACAAGGAACAACTGATCAGGGATGTGAAAGAGAAAGCCTTGGCTGCAGCAACCATAGGATAGTGGAGCTCAGGGTATTGAGGAGGTAGGGAAAAACAACTGGTTCACAACTCTGGATTTCAGAATAGTTTTCAACACTGTTTCCCATAACATTCTCATAGACAGATTGATGAAGTGCAGATGAGAGAACTGAGTAGTGACTGAGATATAGAATGTGACAGTCTCCAGTTCACACAACAAAGCTTCTGGAGGGTCCTCTCTTCCCCTGTGTCTGTTCTTGAGTACCAATCACTGTCAAGGAAAAAGAAAAAGGGCTTATGTGTTATTCAGTTTGCCCCTGCCCACTGCTGTGCTGTCGACAGAAATTCTTCAGAGTCGCACGGGGAACTGTAGCTTCACGCAGTATGATAGATGGTATTTGGAAAACAAAAGAAACGACTTCGTGAAATCTCTTGGTCCACAGGCCACCCTGCTGGGAGACCCACTGGGTCTAGTTATATAAAATGACATAAACCAATATAGGAAACAGAACTCTGTAATGGAATAAGAGGTTGTAATTTGAGTTTCACTTAGCAGAGGCAGCAGCAGTGCCTTCAGGCGCATACTCTGTTCTCAAGAACCACAAACTTTTTTTCAACTTCTGCCTCTTACGTGAAACAGATAAATATTCTGATTTTACTGCTGAGGAGTGGCATCTGTGCGGTAGCAAAAATTCAACTGTCACCTCTGTCTTCACACTGCTCCCTCTGGCTGCTTTAAGTCCCATTTGTTTCCCAGTGATGCTTTCCTAATTGGTAATGAATATTTCCGTACTCCTCTGTTTGATTTGAATAAGTCTGGTTGAGGTGTTTGCCATCCCATTATCACACTGTCTTACATTAATGAGCATTCATATGTGAGAGAGTGAGCAGTGGATTAGTTCTTACAGACCTTTAATAGGATCCCTCCTCCTCCTTACATTCAATGCAATATATGTTCGATGTTTTTTATAAAGTGTTACCTTTAAGGAAAGCTTGGAGAAATTATCTTGTTTTCTGCAGACAACTGTTTATTAATGCCTATTTTGACCCAATAAAACTAGATCCCTGACAGAGACTTCAGATGTCATCTATTTTGTATCTATGATATCTAGAAAAGCTATAATTTCTGCTTTTGTTTAAGACTTATGTTTTGTCTTTGTCTTCTTTGGACATCTTTATGAGTGTCTGTTACACAAGACGACTGTCATCCACTTTTTATTTTCAGAAGGTGGTTGTGGAGTAAGAATGTACTGAAAATCATGAGCAATTGAATCTCTGTCTCAGGCAAGGAATGAGTTCCCTGTGTTCCTGACTTACCCAAACTGCCCCAGCTAAAGCTGCTCTTGTCATTCTCTGCTCGGGTCACTTCAGGAATTGCTTTAATTAGAGGTATTTGCATTCACTCTTCACACCTTTCATTTTTCATTCTCCCATGCAGGCTTTCCAACTTTGCCCAACACATCTGTAAGGTGCTCGTTTTTGTCAGATCCTCTCCCCAGTTTTGACAACAGCCTTTCTCTCTTCTATCCCAAAGTAAACCCCAGCTTACTGCTGTTTTTCCCTTCTCTTGTTCTAAGCACTGCAAATGGATAGTCTTGAGTCCATGGGATTTATAAGCATCTTCAGTGAGGACATACCATTCAATGTGATCTCCCCAGTGTTCTGGGAGCTGGTCTGTCACTCCTGGCTAATACATTGTGCTCAGTAACTTGAGTTATAGAAAGGCATCTGTCTTCCTACAAAGAGGTCAAGATAGGAATAATCCCTCTGTTCCCTTTCTGATTTGAACTTCTCTTGCTCCAGCTTCCAGATGTTACATTAAGTAATGTATTCCCCACTAAATTAAAGAGTCCTTTGTTGCTTTTTATTTTCTCTTCATAGAGATACTTACACATTAAGCAAGCATTTTTTTGAGCCTTTTTTATTAAAAAAAAAAAAAAAGACACAAGAGCCATGTTCTGGTTATAGAGTCAACCCTACCAATGGCAAATAGGAACGTTAAATGATTTCTTTCTGCTTGTTGCCTGTTTATGCTTTTAACAATTTTTTTTTAATGCAACATGGCACTAGAAAGAAAAGTTACTTATTTCTTGTGACTTCACATGCAGGAACATAGAGAAGGCCTTTCAGAGTCAGACTATAAACACTCATTTGGATCCTGCCTCTGACAGTACCCAGTGATAGATAGGGAATGATTAAAGAATAAAATGAGCACAGCAATTCAGAGTCATTGACACAGCTGTTTATGGCTCACCCAAGAAGTAGTGGTGCTGTATTTAATAGATCTCAATAACTCTCAGTCCTTTAGTCCACCCACTGGGTTTTGGTAGGTTTTTTTTGTTTGTTTGTTTGTTTTTTTTAACCCAAGGAAACCTTTTATGTTGATAAATTGTCTTGACAAGAGACTTTTAAGTTTAACTGTGTATTGTATGGTGAGGCATATTCTTTCTCTGCTCTCTGATACTTTGACATCCTCTGCAGCTGCTGAGAAAGAGACTGTGAGCCGTCATTCTCTGCTCACCTACTTGATGTCACCCATGATTTTATGGATCTGTATCATAACTCACATCAGTTTAAAAGCTACTAATTTTCATGGCAGGTCTTACAGTCTTTAAGAATATTCTTTGTTGCTTGATCTATTGATGAATAGTATAGATCTATTCATTTGTGTGTGTGTGTATCACAGTGATGCTTCTTTGTATGAACCCAGTTCTCTGAGAGGTCTGTGTTGACCTTAACAGATCCCCTCTCCTCACTTTTTATTATTATTGCATCTGTGCTTCCTAAGAAATTAAAGCAAGACATTAAAGAAATGACTGTTATTTCTATAAAGTATTTTCTTTACAACCCTCTTTTTGAAACTAACATTTGGTCTTTTTTTATACTTTTCTTCAAGGCAGGTTGACAGTAACCACAACTCAGTAGCAGTGATGTCACCTAATTGAGTCCTGCTTGCAATCTCAGATACTTTAACAAGATTAGCCAAATAACATCAGTCTATTTATGATCTTTTTGAGATGAGCTTTCTTATAGACATTTCAATATAAGGAATTGCTATACCTAACATGTATAAAAACATGATTAATTTTTTGGGGGGAGGTAGGTTAGAAAGTATTCAATGTAACTCCAAGTCTTCAGGTGAACTTAACTCATTGATATCCTGTTGCTCTAAGTTTTTATTTTTCATATGTAAAGTATGTTTTTACCCATACAAAATACCAAGAATTCACTTTTATAGGGTAAGAGCATATCTGCAAATACTGACTTTTGTGAAGAAGCTCAGTTATGAATTTCTTGGGGAAAAAAAAAGTTCTTGTCTCTTGCCTGTATCATGTGCTGGCATAAAGACAACCCCCCAGATGAGTAGCCTGTTCCATATGCTTAGTCATCTAAGCCAACAACATTGCATAAAAGGGTTTGGGTGGGGGTGCATTTTTTAACATGATGCTGGTGACGATCAAAAGAAACCAACCTGCAAAGGCTTTCAGAGCCCTAAAAAGAATCTTACAGTCAAAATGAGATTATTTCGGTTCTGTATTCTACTACGAGAAAAACATCCGATTAAGCTGGGAACTTTGAAAATAATGGGTAATTGCTTGGCACAGGTCTGTTAAAAGTGTTTGGAGTATAAGGCTGAATCCACCTTCCCAAGAAATTACATAAAGAAATTCAAGAAAAGATTTGGAGAGAAGCAGATTTTGGCAGTCTCGAAAAGGTAACATGCTAACCTGTTTGAGAGCAATTTTGGGGTGAGGGTGAAATTAAAAATAAGTTAGATATCTTTTCAGTTACTCATCAAAGTTAGTGAGAGCTGAATTCTTTTCCCATCTGCATCTAATAAAATTCATTCCTCAAATTGGGATGGTATTTTTTTTTTTTGAGTTTTTTTATATTTAAAAATATTGCGATTGGGAGCCATGTAAGGACTATCTTTCTTCTCAGTCAGGTAGTCTGTGCAGAAGGCAAATGGTTAACTCAGTGCTTTCTGGGACACCTGCATTACCCAGAAGTACTGAAAATGCACTTTAAATGGACTTTTGACTTCAATACACAAGTGGGAGAATGGGGACATTAACTACAGAGAATAAGGCAGACTATATGCTGTGTTTGCCTCCTGTTACTGTCCCCATACAAAGAGGTCTAGATGCCTTTAATGAGAACCTGCACAAAACCTGGAACAAACATATGTAGAAACTTGGAACAACTTCTGCAATGTATTAAAAAGTGTGCAGCATGCTAACCACAGCTCGCTGCCAGAGTGGAAAGAGAATATGAGTCTCTCAGACACACAGCTGATATTTGGAGCAGACAAAGGCTTACAAGTACTATCAAGAGTGGTAAAACGTGAGCTGGACTTTTAAGAGATCTTGTGAGTGAAAACACAAAGTGTAGTATTTTAATGGCCAGACTCAAATCTGTTGTTACTTACAAACTTCATGGGATCTGCAGAGCTGTATACTTAAAAGATTTTGTATACTTCATAAATCATCTTTTAACCACAAGCTACATTGGTAGTACCTCAAGAATCTACCCTGCCTGATACCTTTTTTGTTTTATTTTGGTTGGTTGTTTTTTTTTTATTAATGTGACTCATAAGGAATATTGGTCATCCAGATGGGTGGTGGAATTCAATACCATTACTATACCAAGTAGTGACAAAGGGATTTGGAGAAGGTGATTTCCATCGTTGCCTGTAGTATAAAGCTGTATTTCCCTTCTTTGCATATCAAAATAACATTTACTTTAAAAAAAAAAATATAAAAATTTTGGAGCAGCCAGTTGGTCTGTTGATCCAAAAACCATAAACTGATTTGAGAGTGAGAATAGGCTGTGTGTTACTCCACAGGAGAAAACAGATGCTGTGAGAATTAAATTGTTAGCTTTTCACGGTGTTAAATATTTCCTATATAAGAGACCACACAGGGACTGTTTCAGAGCTTCATTTGTGCAACCAGGTGTGTATCAGAGCAGTTAACAGACTCGGACTTACTTGCTCTGTCACTTTTCTCTTAGGCCCCTAACTTTGTTACCATCAAGAGGAGAAAAGTAGAATACTTGTATAAACTCTGTCTAAATTTCTATAAATTAGGACTAAATGTAAACAACTGATTTTTCTTTCTCCAACTTTTTCCTCTCTCTCCTATCACATACATATACATTCATTCTTAGAAATAGCATGTTCTAATACATTTTTTAATATTTCATAAGCAGAAGATAGTTTGATTACCTCATGCTCCTAAATTCAGCTGTTAATTATTTATTTGGAAGTGTTGAGTGGGCTACCACAATTAGCCTTGACATATTAAGTAAATAGGGTTTTTTTACGCTAATTGGTGGTTGATGCTATGCTGTTTAGAGTAGGCTTCAGTATTTTGCTCCTCTATTAGAGCTATCTGTAGTTTTTAGTTTCATAGGACACTTTTAGGACACAGTAAGAAAAAAAATAGTCATGTCACAAGTGAGAAGCGTTGAGTAAATTTCTTCTACAAAAATGCACATGTTATAAATTTAGCCCTTAATTGATAGCATTACAAAGTGCTGAGATGGAAAGCAAACAGGAGGAGACCTAATAATCCATAACGTCAGGAGTCTGGAGCTGTGGTCTGCTTGCCAGTTTGCATCCAGGCTGTGGAAGAGGTAGAAGCTTTCAGTAAGTAAGACAAAATAATCTTCAGATACTCTCTGTGCCTGTGGAAGAAAGGTGTCCTGTGGAGGAAACAAGGGGTGGGCAATAACCTTTTAGTTCTTATTTACTTTTATGGTCTTGGCCAAAGGGCTTTCATGTGCTGCTGCTTCTAATACAGCAGGGCAAGTCATTGGTTCTCCAGGTTTTCTTTTTGCAAGGCTGCACTCTCTCTGTAGGCAAACTGGCCTCTGTGTTTTATCCTGTCTGTTGTCTGCTTTCAGCTCTAGGCGGGCAACTTGGGCTTCTCACATCACAGTCAAGTTGATGGAGAAAAAGCCCTTGATCTCACTGCATGCTAATATGGTTGGGCTGTGGAGGTATATAGATCTGGCTTTCTGCCTTGTAGCTGACTGGAAGATGTCCCAGCTAAAAAAACTCCTCATCTCACTCTGGGCCTCCTTATATACAAGAGAGCAGCAAGGTTTGGGGTTGCATAGCAAGTCTACCCTTCTAGGAGCTCATCTGACATTCTGGATGCTGCCTCTCTCCTTCTGTTGCTGAGCAAGTGGTCTGCACCTTGAAAGATGTACAAGAATGTTAAAAGGACCCTTTGAGAGCTTTACTGTATCTCAGGCTGGGTAACTTCCCTGGGTTAACATCAGCTTCAGAGACTTCTTGTCAACTTGGCCATGAGTTCTTGGTATTATAGTTGTCTGTTGTGACCCATTGAGGTGTATCTGTGTGGCAGCTATGTATGTTTGGTGGGGAGGATTACCAAAGCAAAACTGCTGCTTTGAAAAACTGGGTAGGCTTTGTTTGTCTTTCTGAGATCTGTGTGATGAACAGAAATGACGTGCAACTGGACCCAAAAAAGTCACTTGAGGTTTCTTAATAGCATAGCAAATGCTTTCTCAGAATATTACACATACTGAAATACATTGCATGAGAAGAATACTTGATTTCCTGTAGGAATATGTTGGATTTTAGAGACTAATCTGATAGATGACTTTTAAGATTTTCCATTTCTGTCCATTCTCCATAGTTGAAACAATAAGTCATGTTATCCACTGGTGGTTTTTCTTGCTTTCTCGTGGTCCCTGTTCTGGGGATTGCTTTTTGCAGGATTTTATACCACACTAAAAACGACGATAAAATAAAGTGTCCAGATGGGGCTTTAAAGATACAAAATGTGGAGATGTACAGTCTGCATGCGCCATGACTGGTTTCTGGTAGTCCTGCAGCACTGCAAGGGAAATGCACTTTTTTTGTGCTTCTTTTGTACATTGGAAACCAAGTACAACAGAAAACTTTCTTTTGTCAGTGTCGTAATTGCTCTCATTGTAAACAAATCCAGGCTTGTAAAATGGGTGCAGGTACAGGAAGCCTGATAGAGTAGGTTTGGTCTGTGGATTGGACCTCCCAGTCCAGACAAAAAAGAAATGACTATGATTCTTGTCTTGGTTGTTTCATGGTGCTGGAGGTGTATGTGAGAATAACTTCTGTGATGGTTCACACAACTGCATGGAAACATCACAACATGTTCATTCTCGACCCTAGAGTTTGATTGCAAGTTGGTCATTTGAAGATTGAAACCAGTATATTGCAATTACTAAGGCTCCAAATGCCCAACTCTGCTCTAACAGTATCTGTATACACCTTTAAGCTTTTAATGTTTAAAATGTTTCCTGACTAATAAAAATTTTAAATCTTATGATTGTCATGAAGTTGTATTCTAAGTTTGTCAGTAGTCAGTTTGCAAAAAGAGTAGGAGCCATGGTTCGCTCAAGCATGATGCTACTTTAGATTTTTGGGGACCAAGACTATGTCCATCAGCCAGGACATAATCCAGATGAACATCTGAAAGCTAGGCCTTATAGGTCATTAATTCACATTATGGATGCAGGGTGACATTCCCATCAAAATACATTACTAGCAGAAAGTACTTCTGTCCAGAGAGCAAACCTGAGCATGTGTTTTGCAAGAAGCCTCAACTGAATAACTCTGAAAAAAAACATTTAATTTACAGTAGATAATTTCTTAATACAAATGCATGTGTCTTTGTACAAGTGGTATATTCTCCTAGGTGCTACCGATCTTGCTTTTGCTTTCTAGTACATAAGTGAATATTCTTAGAGGGGGTTAGTGATAGAACAAGAGAGAGCAACCTCAAGCTGCACCAGGGGAGGTTTATGATGGACATTAGAAAATGTTTTCCTTTCAAGAGTGGTTAAGCATTGAAACAGGCTGCCCGGGGAAGTGGTGGAGTTACTATCCCTGGATGTGTTTAAAGGTCATTTAGATGTGGTGCTTAGCAATATGGTTTAGTGGCGAACTTGAAAGGATAGGGTTAATGGTTGGGCTTGATGAACTCAAAGGTCTTTTCCAACCTGAATGATTCTGTTCTATGATTCTATGACTTAAGCAAGGTATCTGTGTGTAACAAGAATAACAGTAAAAATAGACTTTATTAATTGCATGTCAGGTCATACATTGAAAACACTAAAACTTGTAGCTGAAGTTCAAAGTAAGGAAACTGTGTATAAAAATACCTAGATGCAGAAAACTGCAACATAAAAGCTAAAGGTGATTTTAGTTTCAAAGTGTTCAGTGACAGTGTTAGCATAATGATGTTGTGATATATAGAATGAGCATGTTACTGAATGGAATAATATATCATAGATTTCAATGTCTTTCAATAAGCTGTTCTCAGCTACAGCCACAAACACTCGAGCAGTAACTAATAAATAAAGCAACACTACTCAAATAACCTAGTAAGTGATTTTTTTGGTGGTTACCACTATACCTAGGCTCAATTATTTGAAGAGTTGTTGTGGGCTGTTCCTGTTGGATGGTGGATTCACCCAACTCTTATTCCTGTACTGATTTAGAGGAGACTGAAATAATCTTTTAGAATTTTATTTTACATGCTGATCAAAAGGTTAGGAACTAAAGCTTAAAATGTTAATGTCCAAGGCATTGAAGTCATTGAGTGGAATACTAATGGACATAACCAAAAGTGGGGAAAGAAATGTCATTTGAAACCAAAAGCTTACCGGTAAAATTTTGAGTGAGTGAAGGTTCACCAAGTGTGTAGGAGCATGAGGAATCACAGAATGGTCTGCGTTGGAAGGGACCTCCAGAGGTCATCTAGTCCAACGCCCTCTGCAGCAAGCAGCGTAAGAGGAAGAAGAGCTTTTTCTATCAGTAATACTTCACCTCAACTGCACCTTTTGCCATTTCAAGAGGAGTACAGGTCTGTAGGGACTGTCAGCATGCTGGCTGGGAATTGCCTGATTGTGCCACAGCACTTTTAAGCTGATGTGTTTGTTGGATTAGAGGAGCCACATGGCCAGATGAGATGTGCTGGGGCATGAACTGCAGAGGTCTTGGGGTTCATAACTCTGGTTTACTTTACAAGCCTGATGTTCTTGTGCTACAGAGCAATACAACTGGAGAAATTTAATGGCCTACTCTTTTGAAGCATCCATTTTATGAATGCGCAGGGTGGTAAATTCTCTTCCTTTCCTTTCTTGATTCTTTTTCATGGCTGTCACAGTGATTTGTGGGAATTAATTATTTTTTTAAGTTATCTTTTTTTAAAAAGTAATTTTTAACTTGACAGTCTTCCTGTCAAGCACACTTGAGCAGAAGGGACCACACAGGGCACTTGCTGCTACTGAACAGATCAAAAAAGATGAAAGTGGGGAATTACAAATCCTGTGTGTTAAAGACCTTGGGGGTTTGTGTTGTGGTTTTTCCCCGTGATTTATTTTTTAAATAAAGTTTCTGACAACAGCAGTGTTCCAATGTCAAAGCCTGAATGTTTTACCCTCATAGTGCCCATAAGATAGTAAGCAATGTTCTGCTTAGCTGCTAATCTTAACCAGAGTCTTCTGGAAAGGAAGATATACACAACAAACACAGTCTAACTGGATGCAATTAATTTGGTGTCTTTTGCAGCATAAAAATTTTAGACAAAAGAGACTCTCAACTTTCCTGTGTCCCTGGGAGGGGGGAACGAGGGAATCATTGGCAGATGAGAAAAAGTACATCCAGTTTCTCACTGCAGTAAAAATGAGGGTAACAAAGAAAATATCTTCTATGTGTTTTTGAAAAAATCAATTTTTCCATTCAACATAGGTAGATGACATTAGCATATTATTTCATAGTGATACCAAAATAAGTCTCCAGTCAAGCATCTAATTTAATGCTTCATTGAGGAGTCTTTTTTACTGCATTCTGGAATCCTGATTTAAATTATACTATTTTTATTTGTAGTGATACTACCTTTGACAACATGTACAGCAGTCAGTGAAACCTTCACTTGTTCAATTTACTGTATAGGCAGCAGTTTCCCAACACACTGGTAGAAGGCACTCTACAAATATCTTTGGCCTTCAGAAATAAGAGACCCTTTTTTACAGTTTATATATCCTCAAAGTATTTACTGAAGCAGAAGAACCTCCATTTTGGAGTGCTTTGCCCATTGCATGTTTCCCTTCCCATTTAACAAGATATTAAAAAGACTGCCTTCAGGGCAAGCAATAAAATGTCACAGCAGAAAGGTCACCCAAAGAGCAAGAAGATGGCCTTTGAAGAGCTAATTCTGCAGAAAATACAGAAAAGAAAAAATTACTTTCTTAAATTTCAGGAATAAGAGATTTTCTTCTCTTCCTCTCTCCCCCCTTCCCTTTGAACCTAGCATTGCCAGTTTTCCCCAAATGGCGAAAACTGCTCTTGTTTTAAGATTTTAGGATACTTTTCTTAATATTCTGGGTATTTTGTAGGGGCCCAGACTTGTGCCTACTGTGTCTAATTTTGGGTTGTGCTTCAAAGGCCTGTTTTAGCTTGTGGAAGAAATTAGTAGGCCTCAGTTTTCTTAAAATGTCATTACTTTTTGTAGATTTGAGATAAACTTTCCTGTGTGATCCTCTTAGCAAGTGGATGAGTCCTTCTAAGTGGAATAAAGAGAAGTCGGCAAGGACTGCATGCATAGCTGTGGTCAGCTGGAGTTTCAAGATTGATGGTGGCTGGCTTGCCTTCACAAATCCTTCCTGCTTAGTAACAAATACTTGTTTCATGGTGGTGTTCATCTTTCCATAAGCCATCGCCCTTCTTTGAGTGTGAGCACAGCAAGGGAAGTAGTGCACAGGAGAAGGAATTGCATCTATGCTTTTGTCCTTTTTTTAAAACTGCTTCAGTTCGCCCAAACAATTTAATCATAAAATCATAGAACGGTAAGGTTGAAAGGGACCTCAAGGATCATCTAGTTCCAACCCCCTGCCATAGGCATTTAAAGACATTATTGGTGCTGCAGCATCAGTCATTGAGAGGCATGTCTGATTTTATTCTCAAAGTTGTAGAGGAGGCCATTGAAAATGCTCATGTTATATTTCTTCCTCAATTTCCAGCTCACTTTGATATTGCTGTTAGGGAGATATCAGAAATGTCTTTCTGCAGATTGAAAAACAAAGAATTTCTCTGGTTTGAATGAAAGCTTTGCATGCCTAGACATCTTGATTAAAAGGGGGAGAGGAATGAAATACCTCAACTAATTAATCACTTAACAAAATAAGTGAATAATGGAGCTAAAGCTGTTTTGGTGATCCAAGGAGATTCATCAATAGAACAATGACACGTCTCTGATTCACCAGTTAAAATCAGTAAAGGAGTTATGATAGATTCTATATGTGAAAGAAAAAAAACACAGAAACTTTTCATTTCATTTTTATACTGTGAGTTTTCTTTCAGTTTTCTGCAACCTATATAGCAATAGTGTTCCTTGGGGTGCTGTTCAGGTGCTCTGTTGTGAAGAGAGTGCATTTGCTTCCTTTTTACTGCTTTCAGACTGCCTCCTTAGGAGCTTTTTAGCAGAGATCCCTGTGCAGAAGACCTGTATATACGGTGCTTTATAGTGTCATATATTCTGTGTGAATTCCACTGGCTAAATTTGTAAAAAAAAAAGCACAATTTAGGTATGCCTGTTTGCTAAGAACCTACCTTTCTTAAAAATTAAACTTTTTCCATGATCCCAGTATGAAAAATATTGCAAAGAAATGGCCAACTCTTAATTGAGTTGCTGAATTTCAAGGTTTTATTTGTTTGCGATTTTCTGTGTGGTTTTGGCTTGTTTGTTTAGTTTATGTTTAATTTCCCTTTCTGAATTTGTATATTGTAGATCACCTTAATAGCTCAGGAGCTTCTTAAAGCCCAAAATAAAATATTAAAGGAAAAGTAACTTCACTTTTGCCACCCAAATTACTATCTCAATTAATATTAATTAGAGAAGGGACACAAATACTTGGAAAGAAACCTTTTCTTTGTCACTTTGTCACTCTCCTGACTGCCAGAACACAGTCCTTCCCCATAATTTATCGATGACTATTTCCACAATAATTTTGCTTTTCTCTTGAATATTTTAACTTCAGGTAGTTTAAATTTGGGAAAACTTTATAGTTTTGCTATGTGAGATTCTGTGCTAAGCCTTTCTTGGGGTTGTTAAGATACAAGAATTTCTGAGGCAAAATACCAAAAAACGTTTCTCTTTCATTCTCTATCGCATATAGAGTAAACCTCTTTGTCAGAAGATTGTTGTGTTAGTAAAGCATGCAGTTGCTTAATTGCTTACATTTAAAAGTACAATATAGGAAGTCTTATCTGTAGCACAGTTAGCCATAGTTTCCCATCCTGGACAAGCTCAAGGAAACTACCATACTCTGATCAGGTTTATGCCTATGTGCTGTATTCATAAAACTCTCTGCCTCTACCTATGAGTTCTGGAATCTGTCACCATTACCTAAGTGTGGTGGGGTGACCCTGGCTAGGTGCTGGGTGCCCACCAGCATCTCTATCTATCTATCTATCTAGATAGAGTCTATCACCCCCTCTCCTCAGATGGACCAGGGACAGAAAATACGATGAAAGATTTGTGGGCAAGACGGGAGCAGGTAGAGACCACTCAGCAATTACCAACATGAGCAAACCAGACTTAGCTTTTGGAAAAATTACTTGAATGTATTACCAATCAAATGAGAGTAGAGCTCCATCATTGGTGATATTCAAGGTGAGGCTTGACAGGGCTCGGGGCTGTAATGACAGTACTGGCTGTGAGATAAGTTTGTTTGTTTTTTTTGTTTTTTTTAATTAATACTGTTTATTAATTTTGATATTCAGAAGTCTCACTACTGGCCACAATTTTAATAATAATTGGTTCTTTGCAATGGTCATGAAAACATTACACAGAGGCAAACAGAATCTAGAAAACTTAAGAAACAACTAGCAAAATACAACAAATATTAAACTATTATAATTGGAAAGAGGTTCTTGCACTCGATTATACCACTAGCCCACTTACAGGGACTCGAGAAGCTCCTTTCTGCTTAAGGTAGAAGGCACTTGCGTTCACTTAGAGAATTTACAAAGTTTTGCTAAGAGGCTTTTGAGTATTTATTCACAAAATATTAACATCTCCAGATTCCTGGAGCTAACTGCAGTTTCCAGACAGTACCCAAAGACTCTCAGGGAGTTCTGTTGGTGTCTTCTCAGCTGTTGAGGGTTCTGATTCTTCCCAGGTTCTAACAAGGTGCTGGGAGAGAGGCAGATAATCTCTGACCTGATCCTGGTTTCTCTTGGACTCCGGATTTGGCACAGAGCTTTGCAGAGATGCAGGCAGGATGTCTTGCAGATGTGCAGACAGGGACAATGTCATGCTGGCTAAGCAAGCCTATCATGTGAAGGCACCTAATGCCTAAGCCTGAAGACAAGGCAGTTTCCAGGTAGATGAATCCAAAGTATCAGGGCATGTTAGTATGTAGCAGAGCTAGATTATGCTTTAGCAGAGCATGGCAGGATGCAAGACCAAAGAGCAATGACAGAAGCCTGATACAATGGCAGAGAGCAATGAGGCAGAACACGTTGAGGAGGAGCATGTTGTGTTTACCTGCTCATCTTGATGAGGTTGCCCCTGCTTACTGCATAGGGGTTTGGACTAGATGACCTTTGGAGGTCCCTTCCAACCCAGACCATTCTGAGTGTGTGATTCTGTGTAGTGAAAAATAATACCAAGTCATGAGAACACCTTTCTCCCAACCCTCCCTTCTTCTTGGGCTCAACTTTGCTCCTGATTTTCTCTGCCTCCTCCCACCCAGCAGAAAAAGACATGGGAAATGGAGGTTGTGACCAATTCTTCACACATTGTTTCTACCACTTCCTCCTCAGGGGTAGAGCTCTGCTCCTCACTTTTCCCATGCTCTAGTGTGGTGTCTCTCCCATGGGTGGCAGTCCACAAACATCTACAACATGAGTCCTTCCCATGGGCTGCAATTCATTATGAGATGCTCCAGCATGGGTCTCTTCCATGGAGTGCTGACTGCTTCAGTGTAAGTCCTCTGCAGGGTCACATGTCCTGCCAGCAGACCTGCTTCAGTGTGAGCTGCTCTCTTGACAGGTTCACAGATCCTGCAAGGAACCTCCTCCAGTGTTTGCTTCCCATGAGGTCACAGCCTTCTTTGGGCAGCCACCTGTTCTGGCATGATATTTTCCATGGGCTGCTGGGGGACTACCTACCTCACAGGCTGACAGGAAATCTCTGCTCCAATGCCTGGAACACTTCCTTCTTTTCCGGCTTCACTGGCCTTTGTGTCTGTGCATTCTCACTCCTTTCTCTCCATTGCTATTGTTATTGTACATGTTTTTCCCTCATTCTTATATATGTTATCACAGAAACACTACCACCGTTACTGATGGACTCAGCCTTGGTCAGCAATTTTGGACCCAGGTTGCATTGGACGCTGGAAAAGCTGCTTCTTCCCTCCTGCTACCAAAACCTTGCAGGCAAACCCAATACGCTAGAAAACACCTTGTTCCTCAGTCTCTATGTTTTCAACTTGAAAAGGAGTGATTTTGCTGCACAATAAGCTTACAGGGTGCAATAGGATGCATGGCAGGGGTGCTAGTTTTCAAAGTGGTCTAAACATGACACAGTGAAACGGAGGTGGTTGCTGCTTGGAAGAACAGTAGGTTTATTCTTCCCTGTGTGCTTGCTGTTGTGCTCTGTATTTTATTTCTTAGTTCCCCCAGAGTGAAACACTGGGAACAGGGACAGAACAAATCATTTGCTTTTGGTTGTATTGTAGTTCCCTGTCTTTGTGGAAGTTGAAGGCACTCTTAAAATGCGCAATACTTTTATGTGGCCTCCCTGTTCTTTCTCTGCTGAGTAGTAGGTTTTGGGTTTCCTCCCATGCCTACATTTCTGGATGCTTAAAGATGTAAATCTGTTGAGCCAAATAGAAGTTGTACACTTATCTCTCTTTATCCTTGAGGAGTAATGATTGAAACATGACTTCTTTGACTGCCTTTTACAGTGACAACCATCACCAAAAAAAAAATTAAAAAAAATGAGCACAGACCTAGGTATTGAACATCATACAAAAGATTTGGTTAAAAGGGACATCTGATGTTATGTTTCCTCTGAGTAGAGAGTGAATCTACATGGCTTTCGAAGTTAGGTCATATTGCTCTGAGCTGCCTCCAGCAAGACTTGAAAATCGCCAGTGTTGGAATGTCCACACTTTCTTTGAATGTGGATGGTCTTTTTTCCTTTTCTCTGATCAAGATGTCCTTCACTACAGCTTGTAGCCATCACCTCTTGTTCTTCTGCTGTGCATCTCTGAGGAAATTTGACCCTGTCTTCTCTGTAAACTCCCTTTATGTAAGGATATTGGTGGTGAGAAGACCCCTGAACTTCCTCTCCCAGTTTTTCTGGCCTTTAGATATGCGTTGTGTTTCCAGCCCCCAACCACGTGAATGCTTTTCAGTTTGTCAACATCTCTCTTATACTTTGGAGTCCCAGAACTGGATGTTATGTTCCAGGTGAGGCAGGTGAGTAGAGAACAGTTACTTCCAGTGGGCTTGCAGACTGCACTCTCAGGAAAGCAATCCAGCATGCACTTAGCTGTTGTTGCTGCCTGGGCACCTGTACTGAGGTTGTTCCTTCCCAAATGCAGGGTTTTGTTTGTGCAAGTTCTGACATCCCATTCTTCCAGCTTCTGAGCCTCCCTCTGAACTGCAAAGTCCTCCTGAATCTTTACAGCTCTCACTCCACAATTTGGGGTTATCTGCAAACTTGCTGAGAGCACATTGCATGCCATCATCCAGGAAAAGATGGGAAATGTTATCAGCTCCAGTACTGACCCCTGAGAAACATCCCCCGTAATTACTTGTGAAAAGTTCAAGCTGAGCAGCAGCACTCTAGCTATGGTCATATAGTTTCTTTTTACCCATGGAAAAGGAAAATGGTTATAGAAAGCATGGACTCTCTTTCCATTGAAAAGAGAAAGTTCAGTTCTTAATGTCAGGGAGGTTTTTTCGAATGAGAGTGTTCTTTGCTGTTTTTTATGGCAACATAGTAGACTAGAATTATTACATTGAAAAGTGAAAAAAGGATCATTCTTGTAATTTCTATATGCAATGTGATATTCAATTTTGTCCTAATAGCCTTACTATTGCCCCTCGTCTGTTTCAGTTCAGCTGCAAAAAGTCAAAAGTACTGCTGCAGTTAATCTAGACAAAATGCCCTTTTGTAAACCAGCTTGAAACTTCACATAACCACTGGTATTGAACTGCCAGTACTGGTCTTATTCTGCATAATATTAATGTATCTTTATGCGTGTGTAAGACGAGCATGCTCAGCCTTAGATAGGTTTGATTGGCAAAAGGCTATGTATGCTTAGTTGAAGACTTTGGGGAAAAAGAAGAGAGACATTTTCAGCCTGTAGCTGTGATCTAGAGAGCTGCCCTCTCCTTATCACACCCTCAGTCTGCTGTGATTCACAGTATCACAGTATCACAGTATCGCAAGGGTTGGAAGAGACCTCAGAGATCATCAAGTCCAACCCATCACCACAGCCCTCAAGACTAGACCATGGCACTAAGTGCCGCGTCCAAACGTGCCTTGAACGCCTCCAGGGACGGTGACTCCACCACCTCCCTGGGCAGCCCATTCCAGTGACAAACCACTCTCTCAGTGAAGAACTTCCTCCTCACCTCCAGCTTAAACTTGCCCTGGTGCAGCTTGAGACTGTGTCCTCTAGTTCTGTCACTGGTTGCCTGAGAGAAGAAGGTAACCTCCTCCTGGCCACAACCACCCTTCAGGAAGTTGTAGACAGCAATAAGGTCCCCCCTGAGCCTCCTCTTCTCCAGGCTAAACAGTCCCAGCCCCCTCAGCCTCTCCTCATAGGGCTTGTGCTCCAGGCCTCTCACCAGCCTCGTTGCCCTTCTCTGGACACGTTCAAGCACCTCAATGTCCTTCCTAAATTGAGGGGCCCAGAACTGGACACAGTACTCGAGGTGTGGCCTGACCAGTGCAGAGTACAAGGGGAGAATGACCTCCCTGCTCCTGCTGGCCACACTATTCCTGATGCAGGCCAGGATGCCATTGGCCTTCTTGGCCACCTGGGCACACTGCTGGCTCATGTTCAGGCGGGTGTCAATCAGCACCCCCAGATCTCTCTCTGTTTGGCTGCTCTCCAGCCACTCCGACCCCAGCCTGTAGCTCTGCATGGGGTTGTTGTGGCCAAAGTGCAGCACCCGGCACTTGGACTTGTTGAATGCCATCCCGTTGGACTCTGCCCATCTGTCCAGGCGGTCTAGGTCCTGCTGCAGAGCCCTTCTGCCCTCCAACCCAGCAACATCAGCCCCCAGCTTGGTGTCATCTGCGAACTTGCTGATGACTGACTCAATGCCCTCGTCCAGATCATCAATGAAGATGTTAAAGAGGATGGGGCCCAGCACTGATCCCTGGGGCACTCCACTAGTGACTGGCCTCCAGCTGGATGTGGCACCATTCACCACCACTCTCTGGGCTCGGCCCTCCAGCCAGTTCCTAACCCAGCGCAGAGTGTTGGCATCCAAGCCACGAGCTGACAGCTTAGCCAGCAGTTTGCTGTGGGGGACAGTGTCAAAGGCCCTGCTGAAGTCCAGGTAGACCACATCCACAGGCCTCCCCACATCCACCAGGTGGGTCACCCGATCATAGAAGGAGATCAGGTTGGAGAGGCAGGATCTGCCCTGCCTGAATCCATGTTGGCTGGACCTGAGCCCTTGGGCATCCTTCAGGTGTGCAGTTATTGCCCCCAAGATAAACTGCTCCATCATTTTCCCTGGCACTGAGGTCAGACTGACAGGCCTGTAGTTCCCAGGTTCCTCCATCCGTCCCTTCTTGTGGATGGGGATCACATTGGCCAGTTTCCAATCGTCAGGGACCTCTCCTGTGAGCCAGGACTGGTGGAAGATGATGGAGAGTGGCTTGGCCAGCTCATCTGCCAGCTCTCTCAGCACCCTAGGATGGATCCCATCAGGTCCCATGGACTTGTGGGTGTCCAAGTGGCTCAGCAGGTCCTGAACTAATTCCTCATGGATTTCCAGGGGAACACACTGCTCCCCGACCACATCACCCAGCTCAAGAGTCCACTTGTCCTGAACTCCTCCCTCCTCACTGTTGAAAATTGAGGCAAAGAAGGCATTCAGGACCTGAGCCTTTTCCTCGTCTTCAGTTATGGTGTTCCCCTCCAGGTCCAATAAGCAGTGGAGACTCTTCTTGCCCTTCTTTTTAGCATTTATAAATTTGTAGAAATGCTTTTTATTATCTTCTTTTCACTTCAGTCAGCTTAATAAGCTGTCGGATATAAATTTTCAATACAAGAGCAAAAGACCAACCTGTGTTGCTACACTGCTTACCATGTTGGTAGTGTGGTTGCCAGCTCGATTGTTTCTCTGGACTTCTTGGTGTGGGGCCGGGGTGAACTGCCGTGGAGAAAGGTCACTAGCTGATCTTTTGTTACACCAGGCAGAACAACATGGAATGCATTTGTTACTGAGCAGGCTGAGAACAAGACCCTTTTAGGGAACAACTCTGAGAATGTGTAATGCCTTAGCTATACATGGCTTTGATACATGAAGTCAGTGTTCTTCCCTTTCCTTTATAAACATCTTTTTCAAGGCAGACCAAACAAGATGATTTCTTCCTAGTGACATGTCCCTAGACGTCTGACTTTTGCTGTGTGGTGAGGACTGAGGATTATAGGTAGAGGAAATCCCACTCCCCTTGTCCACCCTTCCTCAAAACATACTGTCTTCTTCTGGGAAAGTGTGTGTGACACATCTGTTCACCTGCTCATCAGGGACTCAGATGAAGCACAAGTCACCTGTATTTTGCTACTGAGCACTTGTACAGCACCCAATCCCAACATTTGACTTTTACATTTTCATTGTTTCGGTGCAATCGAAGGTGCTAAGTAACACCAGCGCCCTGCTTCCAAGGAGTACGGGAAGATTATGTTAGCTTTAGCCTGGGCTAGTTAATCATTGATGGAGTGGTGATAGCTCCTGGGCCATCTCTTCCTTCCCTCTGCTTGCCTACCTTCTCTCTCTTCTCTACATGAAACTCAATTAATATGCTACATTACTTCAGGACAAAACCTGATCTTAAAATATGCAAAATAAAGTTTTCAGTTTTATATCTTCAGTCACCTTGGCAGAGGATATTTTTAACCCAATTTCCACATGAATATTGTATCATAAAAGCTCTGATTAAAATGAGATAACATGACAGGATTGGCTCAGAGTGAATGGATATGTTATTTGTCCTGTTGAAAGGACGTTACTGCAGCCTTGCCTGCAATCTTGCAGAGTGGATCCCAGTAAGTTATGTGCCATCTAACCTTCCCTGAAATTTATTCCTAACAATTGACATGTAGATTGTCAATGCAGCAGAAGTCTTTTATGTTCTCTTTGGAGCAGGAAATGGTAAGTAAGGAACCTTTCAAACAGAACTCCAAAACACCCATTGATAAAACTGAAGATACGTCATTTAGAATTTTTTTATATTCTAGATTTAAGCAGCGGAGTAGATGAAAAGCACTGAAGGAAATTGACAGTCAAAAAAGAAAGCATTTTGTTCTTGTTTCAAAGGGTTTTGCCTTTACTTGAGTAAGGTATTTAATTTCTACAGTAGATACCTGCTATAATGTGAGCCTATTATTTTGGAAAAAAATGACAGTACTATCTTTTGAAGATTTACAATTAACTGATGAAAATTTTTCCTGGGCTAGCAGTAACCTTACTTTAGTAGAACATTTTTCAGCAATAAATTCTGAAGCACTAAACAGAAGATGTGAGAGTCATCCTTTGCTCTTGATGGGTGATGAAACTAAAGCACATAGTGAGCCACCTGTTTCCCCAGCACACGAGTGGCACAATGCTAAACCATGTGTAGGTTTTTAGGATTCTGCTGTGACACTGTCAATGGCATCATGTGCTGAGGCACAGGAAGCTCTGCAATTTGCCATCTCCTGTTTTCAGGAAATATCAGGGAAATACACAAACTGCATGTGAAATCTCATTGCATCCCTTGGTGCTAGTTTTTTACGGAATAGCTTTCTGTTTAAGGCATCCTTCGCTCCCTCCTTTTCATAGCTCTGATGATTGAAAGGTCTGAAAGAGAATTGCTACGGTCATCCTGTCCCTGAATATCCCAGATGCTGCTACTTAACTTCTTAATGTCTGCACTGCAACCAGTAGATGCTGGATGCAGTACTACAGGATTTTCAGGATATCAAATGTTACTTTGAATTTTCCAAGTCCTTAAAAAAATTACCACCCTTATTATTAATATTTTATTTCTCATTCTAATTTCTATAGGTTTAACCTCTGCCTCTGGGTGTCATTCTGCCTTGCTAGAGTAGGGCACCTTTCCAACGTCAAAGAAATGACAATAGCCTCTGATATCAATTCCCTAAAGAGTGACCCAGCTGGTGGTTCACTTTTTTTCAATTCTACTTTTCAGTTTGTGCCCAGCAGAGTCAAGACTAGTTGAGAAAAGGACTGTGAAGGTTTGGGAGTTCCCCGCCCCCCGACACTTTGTAAAATGACCCAGACTAGAACTCAGTCGGCTGGAAGTTAAGTGATGAAGCTCTGTTTACAGCTCAGCACAATGTACAGCAGATATTTACACTATATACAGAATATTTACAGGAATATACAAATAAAAGGTAATACAGCAACACAACTCCCCTCCCAGAAATCAGAGACCCCAGGAGGGGCTCCCAACCACCCTTCCACCTTCTCCCCACCCCTGTACCTTACCCCAAGGTTTGCCTTACGTGCAAGGTAACTTAGGAGGATCAGCCAGGAGGGTTAGAAGAAAAGTGGTTAGTGAGGATTAATCAGCAGAGGAGCCAGAGCCCAGAAGCTGCTAGATCCCACCACAGTTCCTGTTCCCACAAGAACCAGAGAGAGACTCACTTATCTATTGTTTTGGTTAGTGTTCCCAAACAATTCTCCAGCAAGCGTATGAGTGAAGTAGACATCATGATGTTTTCCTTTCACAGCCTATAGTGTAAGTTTCTCCATTAAAATATTCTAATTAGCCTCAAACCAGCACAAGAACACGCACCTTCTCTGTAATGAGTGGTAAAAAACTTTGAGAAAGAGTCCAATTTTGAGAAAGAGTAAAATTTTCCTCAAAATTATGTCTTGTTTCTCTACTGATTGAGAATTTTTATTAAAAAGACAATTTCTGAAGATGTCTAAAAGATGCAGAGATGTGGTGCTGAGGGACATGGTTTAGCACCAGTCTTGGTAGAATTGATAAATGTCAGACTTGATGAACTTAAAGGTCTTTTCCAACTGAAACAGTTCTATGACTGTATGATATATGTGGTCTTAGTGATAAACAGATGCATGTACATTGTGCGCTTGTGTTATCAGCTGCTGCCTTGTTAATGATTGACGTTAACTGAAGCTGGGATTTGTTTCTTTAGCTTGGATAAGAGGAAGGGTTGCTGTAGATAGTGCTAGAGACATACATGGGTTAAGGAAGAGGGATTTCTGTCTGACAAAACAGGCAGGAAGCTGGCCTTGAATTTCCTAAGGAAATTAGTGTCTGTAATGCTCTTTGTCTATATGCCCGTCCCCAGTAATTTTTCAGAACAGTGGTTGATTTCAACAGTATCTGAAATAGGACAGAAATGACAAAAAATAACTATATTGCTACAAGTTGGCACAGGTGAAGAACTCAGTGGACCACAGGTGGTTTCTTCTACCCTTAAGGGTGTCACAAGACTAGATGAGGCCAGAGCGATTGCAGCAGTGATGATGTAGTATACGGGAGAGTGAACATTGCTTTTGCCAGAAATTGGTTGGTTTCTCCTTCTCCCTGTTTGCAAGAAAACATTCTCTGTGTGCACATGGGAGGTCATCATGTGAGGGAATGGCTGCTGCTGCACCATGCGTTGGGGCTTCTTCAGAGGCTGGCGAGAAGGATTAATTTCCTGCCCACGCAATGTTATTTTGAAGATGTACTGGCTGACCTGTTGGCTGAGGCAGGGAGTCTGATTTTAGACCTTCAGCCAACATGGCAATGGGACATAAACGTAGTTGCTGTACTTTCCTTCTCTTTCTGCAAAGGAGAAGTTGCTTGCAGGAAGGATTCATTTAACTCCTGTTTGGTATATGATGAAGCCAAATCATCCTTGGTTTAATTAAGGCTGAGGTCCTGGCTGGGCTCTAACATGTCATTTCTTTTGGCAGTTATTTTTGATCATTTGGTTCAACACACAGGGAAGGGAAGTAGGTGCCAAAGAGATGGTTAAGACAAGCTGTTTGTACCTGGTCTTGAATAAGAAACAATTTCTCCATCCTTGATTTCTTTCTCACTTTATTTGTGCTGTATTAAGTGAATGTCATGCACAAGCTATTTTCAGAAAGTGGTAATTACATTAATTTTTTTTCTTCCAGCATTCTTTCATTTTCTAATGTACTCAAATGCTGGTTAGATATTGTCCAGACAAGATGATGATAAAATCTCATAATCTGTTACTGTTTAGTAATGGAAGCAAAATTGGAAGATTGTGTAACAACTTTGAAAAGGGTGCTTTGACAGTTTTTTATTTTATTGGAATTGACCTAGTCTGTTATTTAACAAAGCATCTCTTTATTGCTTAAAGAAACAGTTGCAATATTTCACATGAAGCTAATTTGTCTTTGATTTCTATTCACTTGTGCAGCATTCTTCTGATAGCTTTGTGCTCTGCTTCTCCTAATGTTAATTCCTTTGATGGCAGCTGCTGGAGGATCCTAATGAAATTTGGTGCTTCCACTCCCTTTGGTGCCTGCCACATGCAGTGCAGCAGCACAACCTGGTTGAGTGTACGTGTTACCACTGCAGCACAGGCTGGTAGTAAATCTGGACACTCAGATCCTGAGCATGCAAACCCTTCTGCTGATTTTTTTTTTTTTTTTTTTTTTCGGTAAGCATGGCCCTTTTTAAGTCATTCTGTATAAAGCAAATGCTAGAACACTTTTCCAGGACCTAATTGGTATTGCTGCAGCAGTGGCTAAAGCTAAATGTTTATAGCAGAGGGAAAATGTATACAAGGCAATTGCTATGTAGTGGTAGTAGAACATACATGCAATTTTTTGACCAAAGACAACCATCAGTTTACTCTCTGGTGCTATAAACTGTGGAGGCATTTCAAATCTAGTGAATGATATGGTGAAAACTATATTAATTCACATGAAAATCAGCCCCAATGTGAAACTCTTGGCAGGGAGTTCTGCAGGTTAATTGAATTAGAGTCTGTGTGTGCTGCCTTATCCTATCAATTTTTATCTTTTACTTTTATTGATGGATCTTTTGCTTCCATTGTCAGGAGAAAATAAACATGAGACTTCAAAACAGCCTTCTCATTCTTTTTTTCTGCTGTTCAACCATGAACGTGTTTAGTTTTGTTTTTTTAATTTCTCCTCTTTAACAAATTTAATGCCACAGTTCTCTATGTTCCTGCAAAAAATCAGCCAATTTTCATTTAGGCTGCAAAGGTTTGTTAGATCTGACTGCAAGCCTGCCACTATTTATCTGACTAAAACTAAAATAGTATTATTTTATTTACAGTGATGGATGTATATAAGAATATATATGAATATGTTAGTTTGTTTTTATTTGGCTTTTTTTTAGAAAATAAATTTTGGGATTTTACAGTGGCTGATTTAAGGTATTAAATTACACTTGCTACCCATGCTTTCAAAGGAATCTTTATAAATGGTAGGTAAAGAGGTGTACTGTCTTAGTATAGCCTGTCATTCTCTCTGCAGCTCTTATGAAAGGTCTCTCCTCTATATATTCCCTAGTCTGTACTGAAAAACAGCTCTGAGCAGAAGTTGGCAGTCAGTGGTTGAACACAAAGAAAACTGAGAGGTGGTGTTTCTGCAACACCTCTTTT
>VWZE01000022.1:559367-700916 GCA_013396675.1 Eubucco bourcierii
TTGTCAACCCCTTTTTTTTTTTTTTTTTTTTCCCCCACTTATCTAGTGGGACAGGGGATCTGGCCCTCAGGGAGTTCTCTGGCACCAAGCACCTGATGTGTGCCAGGCACCCTCGTGGTGCATGCATCAAAGAGTGTGCTGGTACGAGGCTAATTGCAATATTTTAATGAAAAAAAATTAGATTATAGGCTGAGAAAAGAAAACAGTGGTGATGTCTACTTCACTCATAGGCTTGCTGAGATGTGTAAAAATGAGGACACAAACATAGATAATACAGAGAGTCTCTGTTGGATTCAGTGTGTCTTCTGGGCTTCTGCTGTTAGCCCAACTAAGCACTCTGCTTCTAACTCCCCTTGCCGATCCTCCAAACTCACCTGGCATGCAAGGCAGACCCTAGGATGAGGTAGAGGGGTGGAAAGAAGGTGGAAGGGTGGTTGGAAACCCCTCCTGGGCACTCTGATTTCTGGGAGGAGTATTGTGTTTCTGTATTACTTTTAACTTGTATATTTCTGTAAATATTTGTGTATATTGTGTATATATCTGCTTGTGCATTGTGCTAAGCTGTAAATAGAGCTTCAGTCCTTAACTTCCAGATGGCCGAGTCTAGTCTGGGTAATTTTCATTGTGCATTGTGGGGGTGTTGGGTAACTCCCAAACCATCACAGAGAGTGACACAGGTGTCCTAAGGTGAGCTCAGGGAGGATGGAAACTTCACGCAGAGCAAAAGGGCAAAAGCTTGCTTGATCTTAATTTCCAGTATGAGTATGGAGCATGAAAGCAGGGACTCCCAATCCTTCTGGCTTTTGGAGTTTTAAGCAGAAAATGTCAGAAGAATTACCGCAGGAGTAACTGGCTTGTGGCAGCCAAGCGTTCCTATCAATGTCCCTTTTTGATTCTTCAGTGTCAGCTCTTCCTAGTATTGTGAAGTAGAATTTACCAAGGGTTGGATTGTTCACCGCCTAATAGGGAACATGAGGTAGGATTAGACCGTGGTGAGACAGATTAGTTTTACCCTGCTGAGGATGTGTTGTAGTAGCTGTATAAAAGCAACCACAGGTTCAGAGACCTGATGGATGTGCTTGACCAAGTACCCACCAGAACAAGTCAGAATCCTACACAGATGTAGTGATACCACAGCACACCCAGTGCCTCAGTGGGCTCACAATAGCAGGCCACCTGCCCAAGAGCACCACTTGTGGTTGGGACCAGAAAGGTGGACAAATGCAGCATTGACTCTCCCCTGTCATGTACTTGCACGATCATGGGGCACTTGGCGCTAAATCATTTGTTGACAATCTGACTCTGAGTCAGAGTTTTATATACAGCAGAGCAGCTCCTTCACTGAGATCTGTTGGGAATCAGCCCTCAGCATAAACTTTTGTAATTAATTTTTTTATAGTTTGCTCGAAGTGGTAGATGCCTGCTGCCTGAAAACATTCAAGGTCAAGTGGGACAGGATTCTGAACAACCTGATCTAATTGAAGATGTCCCTGCTGAGTGGGTTAGGACTAGATGACCATTAAAGGTCCCTTTCAAAACTAACTGTTCTGTGGTTCTCAACCTAGTTTGAAGACTTTTCCCACTAAAGAACCATCTTAAGCTCAACACTTCGTTTCACTTATCTGAAAGACAAACACATTGCAGGGGATATTTAATGGTTTGCCTGCTTTCAGCTCTGCTGTTGCTGTATGCTTCTCTTAGCCGTCAGTTTTGGGGCTTTGGCTTTGTGCAAACCAAAACTAAAGTATTTTCTGTTGTGTACTGTGATCCAAAGGTTCTATAGGTTGGTGTGTGTCTCAAGATAGTGTTTGATCTTGCAGCCACCAGCCTTCAGACACTTCTTTTCACTAAACCTCTATATTCCTCATTAGTATTACTACTATTATTTTTAATAATAGTAATTTTGACATGGATTCTGAACAAGTACTGTACTTCATGATTTCCATGTAATCACTGCATGTTTTGGAACCAAATTTTACTCTTTCATAGACAAGTTATATTCACAGGCCTTTTTTGATAAAAGCAGAAGTCCTCTGCTGTATGTCAGGTAAACAGAAGTGCATTTAAGGTAGAGGGTGTTGTGAAGATTACTTCATCCCATTCCCTTCTTTCAGCCCCCAGTGCTATTCTCATATTACGTCAATTTTTCTCTCACAGATTGATAGAAGTTACAAATTGTGATACAGTGATGAGGTTTTCCTCCCCTGGCCTGAAGGTGAGCCTGGGAGGAGAAGAGTCATGCTCCAGGTCCTCGTCAGCTTTTCCACACCTGCTGCTCAAGTAATGTAGGTGACATCTGCAAGCAGAGTCTCAGTGGGATGTGTGCAGTATTGTGATGTTGCTACAATACTCAGGAGCAATTCTTGTGGAAGGTGAAAGGCACTTTTAATAAAAACCTAACAATTTACTGCACGCTTTTTTGAGGAGCTGAGTTGCCACAGGGGTAATCACTCTAATGAAACTGGAAAGGTGTTGTGCTACCGTTGTTTCCATATTTATGTGCTGTTCTCTATTATTTTACTTTCACTTGGTCCGCTATTCTGTTTCCCATCAGAGCTAAACAGGCCCAAACCCTGGGGATTTTTGCAGTTATTGCCACTGACAGAGCAAAAAAGAGCGAGGAATCTAAACCATTTATATAGAGGCTGTATATAACACACTGCCTGTGGAGCACTGGGCATAATAACTGTAACAAGAAAAAAAGAGCAATTGATTCTCTGCCCACTTCCAGGGAATGAAAAATTTCCTTCCAATCTGTAAGCCAGTACACTGACAACATTGTCCCCCTGACTGCGTGTCCACAGAGGTCTGACTCTGTCCTCTGGTCACCATTTAGTTTAACGAAAATCCATGTGCATTTGAGAAGGAAGCTTGTCACCGGCTTATTTAGCATCCCTACAGCATCACCCGTGCAATGATTTCATGGCAATTAGGCATGCAAGAGGCTGGTTTGACTTCAGTAGGAACCAGTACTGCCTCATGTCTCAGGATGTAAGACAGCCACGAGTGAGGGCTGAATCACAGAAAGCATAAAGAGGCAATTCTGGCATCCTTACTCATTAGAAGCATTGTTTCAACCTCTGGATAGCTGCACTGTGCAGAAACATCCTATTTGATGTGAGCAAAGATGTCATGGTTTCAGTAATTTTAGCCTAATCATGCATGAAATGTACAGGAAGGATTAGCCCCCAATCCTATGTCATAAGTAAAGACAATATAAGAAGTGATCGCTCTCATCCTCACAAGCTAAAACTGAGCTTCTTCCTTTGATGTGATCAACTGTTTAGTCATGCTTGAATTTTTCCTTTTACTTCATGTTATTGGGGACTTCAGCACTGCCCAGTGCAGGCTTGCTCCAATCTCCTCAGTGTGTAGTGGTATGGGGAATGATGTCCTGTGGACACATCTGCCACAAGAACTGACATCAGTTTTATTTTCCTTGACATCACTCTGGTTGGTTTTAGATAACAATTACAGGACAAACAGCCTGCGTAAGGCAGTCTCGGTTTTTTTGCGGGCAGCTGAAAGAGAAGCACCATGTGGCTATCAGCAGAACTTGGCTAGCTGTTTTGCTGCCATTGGTGCCAGCGTTTTCTTTGGTTTGCTCCATGCAGATTTGGGACCTTGTGTTTCATTTGGAATTTTGCTTGGGACCAAACCCAAGCTCAAGAGATTACGCTGCCAAGTTTTCTCTGGTTTTGTGTCAAGAACAGCTTTGGATTGAAGCTGGAACTGAACCAGGCATGTGACCTAACTCCTATCCTGTCTCATACTTTGAGGAAGACAGTCTTGTCTAGCCAAAATGGAGTCAGACAGAGGGTGTTTTGTGTTCCTGCTATAAGATTAAAGTAGCATCCTTGGACAATTTTGCTCTCCCTTTTAATCTCAGTGTCACTAAAGAACATTTGTGGAACAAACCTTCAACGAAGGTTATGAGTTTTCTTTTTTCCCCTCTCCATTGCTGAAGTACTGAGTTGGAGGAAGACTGCCTTTTTTGAGTGCATAGTTGAAGGGTTGCAAGAGCAGCGAGTGAAGCTCAGTGGTTGAAAACCATAGTACTTAATGCTGCCACATCCCCCATAGCTTTGGGAACATCCAAAAAAAATGTCATCTGGCCTCCTCTTTGGGAATTTTGAAGTGTTCTGCTGAGCACTGGGCTGAAGCCTGTCACCTAAGCGTAAATTGTTTGATGTGTCAGCATGTCTGTTAATACAAATAATTAATGAGAAGATTGACTTTTGGACAAAATTCCTTCTGTCGGGGACAGAAATGATCTCACTAAGGTGTCATGCTCTGTTTAAGTGTATCTGCAAACTCTGTTAAATTCCAAAACAGACATTGCAAAAAGACAATTGGGATGGCGTTTTTAAATGTTTTCAACAAAATCCATAATGTAAGACTCAAATGTGAGCAGTGGTTCTGTGTAACCCTACAAACAGGAGGGACAGGCAACAACCACTCTGTATCTGCAAGCACCTTTTGTGGCCCACTGTTCCTCCCCTAGTTCATTATTCCTTCAACTAGTGCCAAAATGTCCATATGCTGCTGTGGTGAACATTTCTGCTTGGATGTTGGATGTCTGAAACCAGCAAGCCCCTTCCATAGCCGCCTACTGAGCTTTGCCTCCACCACAGTGGGAAGACCTTGGGTGTGGGCCATTAGGTTTTATGTTCCTGGTTGTAGCTCCTGTAATTTTTGGTCATGCAAAATATCTGTGCTGTTAAAAGGAATTAATTTGCCAAAATAGAGAAGACTGTGAGAGATGTTTTAGGGCATAATTTTGTTTTGCATGGAGATCCAACTCCCACCTATTCATAACTAACAAGTTTCATTTTTGGCATTTGGATGCAGAGCGATAAACAGGCAGGGGAAAAAAATATCAACCTTAAACTCTGTTTTCAAATGTAGAGGGATATTAGTCTATTTTGTGGAGTTTCTGCTATCTCGTGTCATATCAATGCCTGTTTCTGAGCTGTGTGCTGAATCAATCTATTTGCTTTCCCTCTTGGGCTGCCTTTCAAGCAGCACCTGACTGATGCTGATCAGCTGAAAGAGATGTGATATGTGAGCTACCCACTCGACTTGCAGCAAATCAGGCTCTGCAGAGTCTATTTTTAGAACTCTAGTTTCTGTGTTAGACTCCTGGAATTCTGTGTTTGCTTCATCTGGAGTACAACAAAAGTATTTTGATTAATTTTGGAGGCAAAGCTCCTTGGAATAAAATTTTGTTTAATAATGGAAGCACATTAAAAATTTGTATGAGAAATGGGGGTTTCTGTCTCTCTGGGAACTTACATTTAAATGCAATCTCCCTGAAACAGACATTCAAGATGTAATAAACACTGAACATTTGAGCCCTATTGAGGTCTCCAATCCTATCCTGTTTAAAAACCTTTCTGCACAGGAGCTGGTTGCCAGGCTTCCCACTCACACATTTTTGTATTTTGTGGTGTAGGCAAACGTGCCCCCTCCAGGTTTTGTCTTGATAAGATGAGAACCTCTTACCTTCCTTGTTATCATCTTCTGATTGTTTTTTGCGTCAATCTGTGCTGAGTCTCAAAGCCAAACCCAAACCTGGTTTTCACGCTGAACTGCCAGCAATGCTGCCTGCAGCAGAGCACTGCCCTCCTGGACTTGCTTTCATACATTAATACAGCTCAGAGGGACACATGACTACCTGGACTTCAGCAGGGCCTTTGACACTGTCCCCCACAGCAAACTGCTGGCTAAGCTGTCAGCTCGTGGCTTGGATGCCAACACTCTGCGCTGGGTTAGGAACTGGCTGGAGGGCCGAGCCCAGAGAGTGGTGGTGAATGGTGCCACATCCAGCTGGAGGCCGGGCACTAGTGGAGTGCCCCAGGGATCAGTGCTGGGCCCCATCCTCTTTAACATCTTCATTGATGATCTGGACGAGGGCATTGAGTCAGTCATCAGCAAGTTCGCAGATGACCCCAAGCTGGGGGCTGATGTTGCTGGGTTGGAGGGCAGAAGGGCTCTGCAGCAGGACCTAGACCGCCTGGACAGATGGGCAGAGTCCAACGGGATGGCATTCAACAAGTCCAAGTGCCGGGTGCTGCACTTTGGCCACAACAACCCCATGCAGAGCTACAGGCTGGGGTCGGAGTGGCTGGAGAGCAGCCAAACAGAGAGAGATCTGGGGGTGCTGATTGACACCCGCCTGAACATGAGCCAGCAGTGTGCCCAGGTGGCCAAGAAGGCCAATGGCATCCTGGCCTGCATCAGGAATAGTGTGGCCAGCAGGAGCAGGGAGGTCATTCTCCCCTTGTACTCTGCACTGGTCAGGCCACACCTCGAGTACTGTGTCCAGTTCTGGGCCCCTCAATTTAGGAAGGACATTGAGGTGCTTGAACGTGTCCAGAGAAGGGCAACGAGGCTGGTGAGAGGCCTGGAGCACAAGCCCTATGAGGAGAGGCTGAGGGAGCTGGGACTGTTTAGCCTGGAGAAGAGGAGGCTCAGGGGGGACCTTATTGCTGTCTACAACTACCTGAAGGGTGGTTGTGGCCAGGAGGAGGTTACCTTCTTCTCTCAGGCAACCAGTGACAGAACAAGAGGACACAGTCTCAGGCTGCGCCAAGGCAAGTTTAGGCTGGAGGTGAGGAGGAAGTTCTTCACTGAGAGAGTAATTTGTCACTGGAATGGGCTGCCCAGGGAGGTGGTGGAGTCACCGTCCCTGGAGGCGTTCAAGGCACGTTTGGACATGGCACTTAGTGCCATGGTCTAGTCTTGAGGGCTGTGGTGATGGGTTGGACTTGATGATCTCTGAGGTCTCTTCCAACCCTTGCGATACTGTGATACTGTGATACTGTGATATGAGTATTTTACTGTACAAGCCACTTGTGGCTAGTTAGCCAGTCTGCTAGCAGAGAGCCTTTCATGAGCTGATGGTTGGTAAGTGAGGATTTTGGATAGGGTTGTTTTGGTTTGGTTGTTTGGTTTTTTTTTTTGTGGGGTTTTTTTTTTTTTTTTGTTTTGTTTTGTTTTTTATTTAGTTCTCCCCCACTCCCAAATTAAATTGTCAATGAAGATATTGGCTGGGCCTCAGGACTCAACCTCGTGGGTTCTGCCTTCTTGAAATACTCCGAAATTTTTGTGGCAAAGATACTAGATTTTCAGTCATCTCTTTTTGAATACAGATTTTTCAATTCTTTTTAAATCATGTCCATTGCATACAGATTCAGACCACAGATGGAAAGGTAGATAGTGAAGTGCCATGGAAAAGGTTGTTATTGCTGTTCTTCTATCCCAGCTGGAAGCAGGAAATAATTATCTTCTGGTTCATCCCTATTTTGTAGACCTGCCTCAGCCAGCCTTTAAGCTCAAAGCAAGGATTTAAAAAGCAGATAACCCACAAAAATTTTTATGTCTGTGACAATATGAAAAAGGGCACCCCAAGGCAGTAGATATTTTTAAAGTTAGGTTTAAGAAAATGAAAAATGAGGTGATGTAATTTAATTCTGGGGTCTAACCACAGGGCTGAGAATCCAGAGCCTTGAAGCTGTACACCTGACTCTGTGACCCAGCATTGCAGAAAGGAAATTGTGTTCTGGATCACATTGTCTTTTTTTTTTTTTAGAGGATGTGTTTTGGCAAAGTGTGCTAATCTACCACTGCAAAGGCATAACATTTTTTAAATGTACTTGTGTCCACACAAATCAAAATGAAAACTACACTTTCAATGTCAACCATTATCTTAACAGGATTTTCAGGTCTGGGTCCTGAACTCTTTTCCAGCATGTGCTGGACTTACATCAGATTTCGGTGTTGTATATCAATCATAGCTATTCCTCCATCCTTTTCCCAGTTTGCTTCTTGCCTTTTACAACTCTCCTAAAATCTGTTTAGTTTCTATGTTCTCCTTAATATATTCATAGCATTGTAGAATATGTTTTATATTGGAAGGGAACTTAAAGATCATCTAGTTCCAGCCCCCCTGTCATGGGCAGAGACATCTCACACTAGGCCAGATTCCTTAATCCAACCTGACCTAGAACATTTCCAGGAATGGGGCATCCATAACTTCTCTGGGCAATGTATTCTAGTATCTCACTACCCCCACAGGGAAGAACTTCCTTATATCTTATCTGTATATACTCTCTTCCAGTTTAAAGCTATTGCTTCTTATCCTATCACTACATGCCTCTGTAAAATATTCATTCTTTCTTGTAGGATGCCTTTAGATATTGGAAGGGCACTTTAAGGTCTTCGTGGAGCCTTCTCTTTCCCAAACTGAACACCCTCAACTCTTCCAGACTGTCTTCATAGCACAGGTCCTCCAGTCATTTCACTGGCCTTCCTCTGAACTTCCAACAGGTCTATGTCCTTATGCTGAGGACCAAAGAGCTAGACATGGTATCTAGGTGAGGTCTCACAAGATCAGGAGGGGAGAACCACTTCCCTTGGTCATGCTTCTTTTGATGCAGCCCAGGTTATGGTTGGCTTTCTGGGCTGCAAGTGCACGTTGCCAGGAATTCTTCCAATATTTAATTTTTTTTAAAGGTTAACGGAATTCTGATGGAAATTCCTGTCAGCTCAGAAATAGCATCAAAGAAGAAAATGCCAGGTGGAGGAAATCTAGGGTATTTTAAGATCTAAAAGGCTAATTTAGTTTAAATGAAAAATGGGTGTGTACAACTGTCCTAATATTTTCACAGTAGTCAACCAGGTGGCATCTTTAAAAAGGCACATCCTAATATTCTAATTTCTTTTTGTGCTGTAGTATTGGCAGGTATTGATACAGGAGCCAAACTGACTTATCTCTACTAAATTGGGCTATTCACATTGAACGAAAAAGCATTCAGCTGCAGTTGCATAAGATGTGGTACAGAGAACGCTGGGTCCTGGAAATTGACATGTGAAATTGCTCAGAAACGTTTGCTTGTTAAATTAAATTACTGCTTTTCTGCAAATATTGCCCACTTTTGAGTTGTTTTTACTGAGGTTTTCAGTTCGATTCCTTTACACTTCCAGTGTGCAGACTCTGCATCTAAATTTTGAATTTTGCATTTAAAATTTGGCAGCACCGGGCTGGGAGTACGGCACATGGTGCTGTCTACTCTGAGCAGCCTCTCACCAACAAATTTGGATTTAAAGAAAAAAAAAATTCACAGCAGAAAGTTTTGAGCATTCACTCTGAGATAAATTTGGGGTTTGCCACGGTGGTAATGGTTACCCATTGCATGGTGGTAAGAAATTTGGTCTTGGTTATGATTGTGTCTTGAAACCCTGGAGATTGAAAGCCTCTATAGATGTAATTGTCTGAGCAAGGAGACTTCATCGAAAGATTTTCTGTGGAAGTGAGTGAGTGAGAAACCCTTAGGTACCAAGAGTCCCTTTTCTCTGGTGTATTTTTCTCACTGACCCTGAATTCCTAAGGAAAGGAGTGAAATGTTTGGTAGACTATACCAATTTGGCTTTATTGTCATTATATTATTTTTCTAATGAATATACCCTGTGTGTAGCCAACACTTTCTGCCTGTCTTAGTTAAATCCTCTCTCAACTGTCAGTCTTTCCATCCCTCGCTATGCTATAGTCACTTCTCAGCTTGTTTGATTCTCCTCCCTCCCACCCCCCATAATATATCCACCTTGAAACACTCATCCTGTTTCTAAGAGCCCCAGCCTATGATCAAATTTGGTCTGTAGATAGGCAGGCACACTGAATGACTGGCCTGATACGGCTCTGTTAATTCATTAACTAACAGATGTAAAGGAGTTACACAAATATACTGGCACTGCAAGTAACAGCAGACTCAAGCCTATTGAAAAACCATCCCTACCCAGAAACTGGAAGGGTCAATCAATGTGTGGAATGAATAGCTTCTATCAATTGATAGTTGAGGCCACATCCTGGAACTCTTTCATATCAGGAAAATTTCCTATTGATGCACTTCTTGGAAGGTCAGTCATTTCTAATCTCAGGGTTTAGTCCAATCAGATTTAATGAAGAAAATAATTTTAAATTTATTTGGTTAGTACAAGTCACACTAACAATGATGAGGATTGTGTTTGTGTAGCAGCTCTTTTTTCTGATCTGCCAAATGCCGTTGCTAGATGCATCACAAAGTGAAGAATAAAAACAACAAACACTAGGAAATCAAAAGAGGAAGGAAAAAAGAGCCCACTATGTGGTCTTTGAGATTCCCTTTTGTAGCATGATTTATTGGCCTCTCAGTTTTGTTTCAGGCTGCAGCTTGGAGGACAGTAGCTTAGTGTGACCACGTAGGCTGGCTTGACAGAGATGCAGTTGGATCTGTAATGCAGAGAAAGCTGGAAGGAAAGGTGGCTGAGAGTTCAGGGAAATAAGGCAGTCTTTTTTCTTTCTTGTTCTCTCTTTCTTTTTTTTTTTTTTCCCTTTTTTTTTTTTTTTTTCCACTTAAAGGAGTTTGTGTGTAACATCATGCATTCACTAAACTCTTAACTTTCTCTAGGCCACTGAAAATTTGTATCTACTTGTCCTCATTATATTTTTGCATTACAACTTACATAAAGCCTAACTTCACATTGTTGACTTCTCTTAATGACCAATAAGCCATAAACGAGCAGCAAAAACTTCCATTAGTATCACCATGCATTGATATTTATCTTTACAGTGACTGTGAAGCAAGATGAATTGCAGAAACCCCACCTACATTTGCAACACCTACGTATTTCTCAGCTGTTTTTGTGCCCATGCTATCTGAAAATGGATTTGACATTAGAAATGTGCCTTCAAAATATTGTTAACAATAAAAAGACATCCAACTGAATTACTGTGGTGTTGTGACTGTAGGAGTTTGTGAATTATTCTCTCTTGTATACTATAGGTGATGTTTATCTTCCTTAATTTCAATTGCCTGGAAGTCCATGCTTTCTCCACCATCAGTGAAGTGAGATGAGCAGTCCCAGGGCAATTCTTTCCATCCCACGAGAACTTCCCATGATAGGTGAAATGAAGACACCTTTGGATGCGCATTTGTCTTCATGAACTTAAAGAGAATCTTGTTTCTTTGTGGCTGCAGTTTGAGGAGATTAATCCTGTTGATGGGAATGAATATACTAGTACTTATATGTAGAAGTTATTGTGATAGTACTTACTTTATGAGGCAGTCCTGAGGAAGAAGTATATTTTACCTCAGTGAAGAACTCTCCCATGTGGAGAGTTAACAAATATAGGTTAATTAGGAACTGAGGACATACCAACTCTTTTTGTCACAGACAGCTAAGTGCCATTCAGCTACACCGTTGCCAGCCTGAAGACATTAGAGAGGTGTTTCAGTCTTCCAGAAATACAGACATGGGCTTTAGGCAGAAAAAGAAGCAAGAAAAATCCTAGTGCCCATGACCAGTGTTAAATTATTGTATAGGTGGAGTTCCCTTGGGAGATCCTATCTTCTCGTCTTCCAGGCAATTTGAAAAATGCCAGAGGATGGGAGTCACAGACTATGCTCCAGCATTGTAGTCCATAAAATATAGTGACAGTTGCCTTACACAGTGCTCTCCTGGCCCTCTTTTCCTTGGTTTTTATTGAAATGGAGAATTCCAAGTAGTTTCCAAGCAACTCTGTGACATTCCTTCAAAGAGAAGCCTGTAACCCTCTCTCCTTTCTTTCTATTCCTATGGTGGCTTTGTGTGGGACAGTGTGCTGGTTTGAGGCTAATATTCCAATTAGCCTCAAACCAACACAGACAAGAATTTGGAGAGACAATTCAACTGGAATTATTGGAAGCAATGGATGATTATGATATTTCACAGTGAATGTAAGTCTTGGCATTGTCAGACAATAACTCATCCTGCGTTCTACTGATAAATTGGCTTGATCATGGCTGATGAGCACTGTGTAGCCACAGTGGCAGTGCTGCTTTCAGAATCATTGCAAATGTGTTCATCTCCAAATAAAGTGATGAAGTCATTTTTTTCAGTGAAACCTTTGAGACTGATGCCACAGACTGGTTTGGCATGACAAAAAATTCGGTCTCTGTCCGTTTTCATTCAGTATCTCCTATTCAGCCTCACAATGCCTCTTTAATGAAACCATTTAGGAAAATTATTCTGTTTTGCAGTGCTACTGGCAGGCCAGGCAGGTTCATGCTTGTTAAGCAAACTGGCTTATATACTGACCTAATCACTGCTGCAATGGTCTCTTTCAGAAGGCATTTACCACCAAGCGTTTGGTAGCACAGAGAGAACCCAAGTTATTTCTAAACCTTTCCAAATCTAATACAGAGAAATCTCATCCTGCAGTATCTTTTTTGGAGGTGAACTCAGGATCTATTAAGAGGCAAGGGTATTGTTAGCAGAGAAAAGAAAATAAAACACATGCTGAAAAGAGAACGTAAGATTAAAGATAATAGTTCGGCTGTAGGGGCTCCTTTAGGCAACCAGGAGCAAGAGGATAAGGTTTGTAATACTCTTTCAGAGCCTAGAGAAGTCTTCGTGTGCAAAATATTTTTAATCTTGTTTTCTGTTTCAAGACTGTTTCACAAAGTCATTTTTATACATCCCAGTACAAACACTATAGCAGATTTAAGAGGGATTTTGTGTCTGTCAAAATTAAGTGCATCAGTCTGTGTGTGAGGCTGGGAAACGTCAGGAGGCAATCACAGTGGAAAACAAACATAAAGAAAAGGCAAACATTAAGTGTGGAATACTTTTATGTTTCAGATACGTGTCTTTATTCCCAAGGCTGACTAATATCAAAGGAAAGAGAGGTTATTCAGTGGTTATCACAGACGATGGATGATTGGGGCTTTTGGGTTCTTTTTATTTGCTGACTCATTTTCTGGCCTTTAATGAGTCAAACACTGTGTCATTTTAGTCTGTAAAAATGGGTATAATAAGGATGTGTGTCCCAGAAGCATTCTGAGTCTTAATTGATGTTGGTAAAATATTCTGATGGTTTTGTTTGAAGACATTAAAATGAAAACAGAATCACTAACTGAAGTGCTATCTCTTTCCATGTGAATGTTTGGAACTCTGGAGTCTTCAGCACAGGAAAGACATGGACCTACTGGAGCAAATGGTCAGAGGGGCTGGAGCACCATCCCTGTGAACAAAGGCTGAGAAAGTTGGGGCTGTTCAGTCCACAGAAAAAAAAGCTTGAGGGAGACCTTATGAGGCCCTTCAGTACTTAAAGGAAGCCTATTGGAAAGATGGGGACAGTGTTTTCAGCAAGACCTGTTGTGACAGGACAAGGGTTTATGATTTTAGACTAAAAGATTTAGTTTAGATTTAGACCAGTTACAAGGAGAAATTTCTTACAATGAGGGTGGTGAAACACCTGAACAAGTTTCCCAGGGAGGTAGTAGAAGGCCTATTCTTGGAAACATTCAAGGTTAGCCTGGATGGGGCTCTGGGCAGCCTGATCTAGTTGAAAATGTTCCCGCTCACATCAGGGGAGTCAAACTAGATGAACCTTTAAGATCCCTGCCAAGTCAAAGCATTATGTGATTTAATGATTTCTGCATGGAACCGTACTTGTGGATGTAAATCTTTTGAATTTTCTTTTCTTTCCCTTAGTTTTTATGCTTTGTGGGTCATGCAGGAAGCTGAATGTTTCTAATGATTTGTTCAACAATGCCACTATAATCTGATATTTGTGTCTTCCTATGTTTCACTTTCTCCAGCATGAACACTTTTATATTGAAATGTGAAGTTTATCCTAATTGAACTTTCTCCTCGACAGGTGCTGTTCCTTTGTGTTTTAAGGTTCTGCAAGGTCTTTGGGAGTGTAAAATGTTAAGTCCCTTTCCTATGACAGTCTGAGTCAATCCATTTTCCTACTGAAAATTCCACTGATTTTCAGTAGGACCATATCAGACTCAATAGTAAGAAAACTCCATTTCCTGCTAATAATCTGTTTTGGTCTCCAGACAATTTGCAGAGTTGCCTTTAAAACAGATGTCTAGATCTGACATCTGCTTGCCTTGCTTTCTCTAAATAACCTGCAAAAATTTACATTTATACAGTTCAGTCCTGCAGATTTTAATCGGCATTGTTGCTGCTCATTCAAAGGTGACCCTTTTTGTAAATAAGGATTACTCCTTAGAGCAGAGGCTGACAATATCAAGTGCTAAAATTCTCATCTGTTTGTATTTTAGACCAAATCTCAAGTCAATCAACTGACTACATTAGCTTTGACTGCAGTGCAGTCTGGTAAATAGAAAGCAGATGAATTTATAGTGAACTCAACTAAACCATGAAAGTTTGAAGAGATGCTAAAGGGGAAAAAAAAAAGGTCTTAGGCAAGTAGGGACCACAGCTTGAATGAGAGAGCATATTTGTCATGTTGGAGGGCACTTGAAATACTTGGTCAGTAGTACTTGGTGCTTATTCTAAGCAGGAGTCTGTACTTTGTATTGGATAGGATATAAACATGACTTGCAAATGATTTTCAAGTAGGGATTACATAATGGAAGTACTAATAAAGGGGAATAGAAATCGTGTAGAAGAGATATGGTTATGGCACAAGTTTCAGACACCAAAGTGCTGAACAATTCTTGCAGCATCTTTGAGATTATGAGAGGTTCAGAACTAGGCAAACACAAATCATAGGAGAAAAACTGGCAGAGATGCAGGGCCATATTCAGAGTGTTTTTCTGCAGAAGCCTATCTTTAGCATCTGAATTTGAGAAAGTGATCAGTGATTCAGGCCACCTACAATCCAGCACTGCCAGACCCGGCTGTCTGCACTGTCAGTGGAGAAAAGCAATCGTGATACCTAAATTAGCTACTGGGAGCAGATTATTCTGAATACAGCCCCGAATTTAGGAATGGAAGTAAGTTCTTCCTAAAGAAGACTGTTGAAACAGCTGGGGACAATGTGCTGGAGATGAAAGTGCATATTGCTTGGCTCTGATTTCCTAGTTTAATAACTATGGAAGAACATGAGAATCTGGTTTACTTTAAGGTAAAATTTAGGAGGGGAAATGTAAGGAGAAAATAGAAAGTAGTGGTGCTCCAGTGCTCCAACAAATGTTGGGAAAGAATTTAGTCATGTGCATTGGGGAAATGCTACATATTCCATGGGCAAGCTTAAAACGGAAGTGTAATGAACAGGGCACCACTGGAGCCTGTAGCAAAAGAGGCCACATAATTACAGGTAGGATACAGTTAGCTGATATGATTGATTCTGACAAATGTATTTATCAGGAGTCATATATTCACAACTACTCTTTGTCTTTTTAATATGTTTGCTTGTTATCAAGGTCATTCTGTATCATTTTGCTTGGGTTTAGTTGCATTTTGGACTTAACTTGTCATGCTATAAAATTTTAGCACTGATAATAATTACAGACAGATTTTAGTTGTCCCATGTGGGTCCATTATGCTCACGTTTGTTCTTTTTATTTTTTCACCCCACACTGCTTTATTTGACTTCTTGTTCTTGGAGCTATGTACACTAATGCCTAATGAATTTCATGGGTGAATAAAAAAACTTGTGCAAATAAGGGTATAAGACAAAGAACAGAGAAAGGAGGGGGGAGGGTGGAGAGGGAGGGGAGATGAGGATGCTCCAGCTCAGAAGCATAGGAAAAGCTAAGAAAATTGTAGAAAACAACCCCTGTATTACAAAATTCTCTTGCATATCTCTGCCAAGGATGATCTTAGCCTCTTGATTGAAAAATAAATAAAAAATTGGAAGTCAGTGGGTGGCTTTTCTAATGACTCAGTGGGTTTTGGCTGACTAATGCTCTTGAGTCTTAAAGAATATGAGCAAAGTACTCTTCTTATCTGTCAGGGAGGACCTGATTGCTCTGCTCAAGAATTAAGCAGTGTTTAAACTGGAATTTGCTTGGCCCAGTGTTGGTGACTACTTCTGACTTAGTCTATGAGCTTACACTAAGCCTAGGTGAAACCTCATCAGACTGTGTTTTCTTGGAGTGGGGCCTCTGAGATTAAAAAAAAGAAAAAAATACTGCTAACTTCTCAATCTCACATTGCTTCATATAAGCACAAAAGATCTGCTTATTTAATGATACAGTATAACAAGACTTGCAAGAGTAAGGTGGATCAGAAATCTCCAGACATATTCAGCTACAGGTGAGGCATTTGTGGCAACAGAGATCTGCCTCTGGAATGAGCCCACAGGCAGATGCTGTGTATCCATGCCTTGACCATCATTAAGAAATAGTGCTTAACTTCTTTCAGAAACCAAATTATATGGACTACATTCATAGTGCTGCTACTGTCACTTTCCAGGCAGAAAAAAGTCAACCTTCAGAGCAAAACAAAGATCAACAAACTCTTTCTCATTTAGGGTTACTATCAAAGTCGCCGTCGAGAAACACTAAGGACTTTTGGTATTGATTATATATGAAAGATTTGGGGAGTTTTTGGTGAAAGATGGTGACAAAACACGTTTTATGGTATACGGACTCAGAAGACTCCCTGGAGTACTGTGTGTCTTCTGTTTGTTACCCTCTGGGCCAGGATCCCTCTCTGAGAGTGTAAAATGGACCAGCTCATCTCTTCTGGGCATGCTAAAATTATCTGTTCTCAACCCAGTGAATGTAATGGCTGGCATTTCAGGCACTGTGTGAGTGCACGTTGTGTTTATCATCAAGTGTGGAAAAGAACAATTAAAATATGTGAAGTATTAAGTTAGACTTCCAGATCCTTTCCTCAACAACTTCCCAACATGGAGAGCTAGATGTTTCCCACTGAACTCACTGGCTGACAATACTGTGATGCACAGAAACGTCTTTCACTTGGCAATTTTATGTGCTAACTTTCATTTCTGCTTTAGCATCTTGGAGAGCCTAACATTGTAAAGTGTTAGCTCAGTCAGTGTGTTAGGAGAAATACCACTCAGAGGTCATAACATGCTGTTCTATCTGCTCTGTCCTGGCCTGTATCTTCAACGGGATTTGCACATCAGGTCATGGGCATAAATGTTGCATGACAACCAGAACACAGGAGTTGAAATACCAGGTCAGAGTGGTTGTCCTCGTGTGGGATTATGTCTGGAAGACTTGGCACCATGTGCCTCAGGAGAAGGAGCATGCTGGAGAGTAAGACCATACATGTGTTGGAAAGATGAATGGTGGTCTTGTGCCTTTGTATCTCTCTGTTAAGGACATACTGAAGAGGACAAGAATTCCCACATGCCTGTGGCGATCTGCCTGTGGCATAACTTTGAGGCAGCAAAACAAAACAAAAATGTTGCAATCATTGCTCTTTGGAAAGAAAGAGTGAGTGTGTTTGCATCTCTCTTTCTGTATCTTTTCCCCCCTATATATACACCTCAATGTGCTAATCTTCTGTGCAGTTAGATAAAGAGGCAGAGAGCTTAGTGACAATGAAATTCCTGTGAATAAATGAAACTGGAGTGAAAGGAGAGACTTTAAATGAGAGAAAATCATTAACAACCAGTCTGTGCAAAAGCCTTTGCAGGCATCACCAAGCTCATATCATGGAATGTACAAATGTCCCCTGGAAGAGGCTGTTGAATGTCTCCAGCCTCCTGCTCAAAGTCCCAAACTACGTCAGGTCAGCTTTGTCAGAGTTAAGTCTCAAATACCTCTAAAGATGGAGATTGGACAGCTGCCCCAGATGACTGTTTGTGAGGTTACGCTGTTCTGCAATTGAGGAATCTTTTCCTAACATCCAGTTTGAACTTCCAGCTTGAGGTCATTTACCCATGATTGAGAAGCATCTGTCTCCATCGTATTTACAGCTCCTCTTAGGGTACTGGCAAACTGAGATTAGATTCCCCCTTGGCCTCCTTTTCACAGAACAAGCTGATATTGAGTCAATAAACAACAAGGAAAAAGAAGTCATAGGCAACCAGTGTCCTGAGAATTGCTTTTTGGTTTGTGACTGTGAAGACAGAGGGATGAGAATTAGACATTTCTGCACTTTCTGCAAGAACGTATAAATGCAGCACTGCAACGCATCAGTCTTTATTGCCTGCAGGCCTTGCAGAGTTAATTCCATCTGAGCATTCAAGGAAATCTAGAACATATCAGATAGGGCTACATGGTTTCACAGATCACAGCTGAGGAGGACCTGTGGCCTAGATGGTTTTCTCCTTTATGGGGAGGAATAGAGAAGGATTGGACAGATCCTGTAGGTCACCAACTACTTTCACAGCTGACGTCAAGAACAAGGGTCTGGCTTTTTATGACTATGACATTTTCTCTGAGGATCAAAGAGCTGTAAAGAGACAGAATCTACCTGACCAAATGTGGCAAAAGCATCATAGGACTTACAGGGGAGGGCAGCAATAATCCACAGCAGATTTTGCACTTTGTGAGAGTGGAGGGGGAATTTATGGAACTTTACCTTGCAACCAGTGATGGCCCAGCTGGGAGCTGGGGTACTTGGGTCACTGGCTCACTCGTAGAGCAGACCAAGCCAGTGGTTGGTATTTGCTAGACTGTGTCAGTTCAGGAATAAACAGGTGAGACCTTCTTCAGACAAGGATAAGAAGCCATCCAGAGAAGACAAAGCTCATGAAATGTTAGATATCTGTGTAGATACCTGATGGGAGGATGCAGAGCCAGAGCCAGGCTTCTCATGAGCCTAATCCATTGAAAGGACAATAGGTGATGTGCACAAGCAAATTCAGCAAATGCCATTTTACACATAAGAAAACTTTTTTCAGTGAGGGTGTCTGAAACTGGACACTGGTTGCCTGAAGAGGTTGTGGACTATCCATCCGTCCTCTTAGCTATTCAAAGCTGGCTGGTCATGGTCCTGAGCAGTTGTTGGGGCTCACAGCAGTGAGGAACGAGGTACTTGGGAGTTTATATGAAGAGACAGGTGGGAATGGTTTGCAGCACAGCTTTCTCAGAGCATGTTTGCTTAGAGCAATGTAAATTTTCTTGAGTGAAATAATCTACCTTGAATTGCTTAATTATTTGCAATAAAAGAAACCACAAAGCTGGCCTGCAAATTACAGGGATAAAAAACTAAGTGCAGGTTTGGACTTCACTGAAGCTTTGTTGAAACTCTGTAGGTATTCCAAGTGTATGTTTAAGGCTGTCAAATGAATAAATAACAGTTACTTGAGCTATCTGCGCTTTCTAACCACAATTAGTGGTATACTGCAATCTGCTTTCTGAAAGAACTGGAAGTCTTCCAAAGGCAGAATAGGCCACAGGATTTTGGTACAGTTGGTAGAGATGAACTGATGTGACACCCTTGCAGGGTGGAGGAAGGAAAGCTAAAAGAGAATCACCAGGCAGATGCCCAATGGTAAAAGTCTGCATTTCAGCTCAAGCTAGGCAGAGATTTCACAGGCTCATAGTTAGAGAAAAGCTGGTGTTACTCTTAAAGAAATACTTTGAAGAGATCTCAAACATCTCTTCTGAAAAGAACAGCGTATAATTAATAACAAATTCATGTATTTCAGTAGCAAATTATATTTAATATAGGTCATCTGCTACGTAATTGCTGTATGTGATAAATGTAGTTTAGGACAGGTAGGTTTAGCACCTACAGGAATGGTTTAGAGACCGTTCAAGGAATGTAGGAAAAGAAGGTATTTAGTTAGATCTGAAATGGTGACAAGGGAAAATCAGTCTCATATGGTAAACTCAGTTAACTGGAGAAAGGCATGTTTTAGACTGCAGATAGACATGGAAGCAATGTTTCTTTACATCCAGAAATTTGTCCAACCTACCAGCAATCAGTCAGAAGCAAGTTGGGTGGTAAATTAGATGGTTGAAGTCTTGACCAGAACAGCTTTGATGAAAAGCAGAAGTGGCTACCAAGTGCTTCAGAGTTCCCTTGCATCCAAAAAGGGATTATTTCTTTTCTGCTGTTTCAAGGAACAAGGTCCATGCCCATCTTCTGCCTGTGGGGCTCAGAACCACCAGCAATGAAGTGGTGTGAAACTGCATTACAGTGTTGGCAGGTGCCATGGTCATTCTACCAGTTTGCCATAAAACTGTAGCCACTAACTAAACAGCATGCCCGGTCTGTTCCCTCTTCTTGCACACAGTGCAAATTGGTTATGTGTAAATGGTGACTCATCCCCACAACCTCTCTCCTGCCTCTTGTTTCTCCAATTAGAAGATATAGCTAACGTTGATGAGAAGACCAGCAAACTCTCATTTTTTGCTTGTTTACTTGTTATCCGTCCACACTGTCACTGACAGACTTCACTTTCTTTTCCCCTCTAGTTTGTATATCTGCCTCTTTGGCCTTCATTTGCAAGATAATTTCAGGGTCTCCGCTCTTGCACCCTCTCCGTTCCTTCTCTTCACCTTGACATTAAGATTTCATCTTTTTTCTTCTCTTTAGCTTCATTCCATGCTTTACACAGGGCTGTTTCCTTGTCTCCCCTTTGTTGATTCTTAGAAAATCCGTTATTGTTGTGTTGCTTTGAAAGTTAGCTACGAAAGTAGATACACTATGGAGCTGCAGCTGTTTACAGAAACATAGCAAATAATATCCTAAACTTATGATAAATAGCTCTGCTACATTTCACCCTTCCCTACTGAAGGGGAGAGAATTGTCTGTGTAACTGTTGCCATTGTGGGAAAAAGAAAGGAGCTTCATAGGAGTGTTGAGTCTGTGGCTTATTTGGGGAAATGAATGGATTGAATCAAAATGAACCTCAAAAAGTGACATTCTTTTGCAGTAAAGTTGTTCTTTTGCTTATAAAAAGTTTAAATGTTTGGAAACAATTACTTCTCCTGAATTTTGGAAATGAGTTGATTGCTAGAGACTGCATTGGACAGGGCTCAGGAGTTTGAGGGTCCTATTGCCACCTGTATATCTAGTATGTAGGGTACCTGTAAGCAGATTGTTTGACCTCTCTGTGCCTGTTTCTCCTCATTAAGCAGGGCTAATGATCATTCCTTCCTTCATGAAGCTTTTTCAGTCTGGCTGGAGAACCAAGGTATGAAAAGTATATGTCTTTGCCATTATTACACAGCTAAGTGTCTTGAAAACTTCTTCTAAAATTTAGGAGACGGTGCATCCACCTATATCCAAAGTCAGCATGAAGAATTACGAGTATAATATTAAGAGCTGAGATTCCAGATAAACTAGAGCTGATGCCCAATGCACATTTTTATACTTTGTGTTGCTGGTNCTCTAGTTTGTATATCTGCCTCTTTGGCCTTCATTTGCAAGATAATTTCAGGGTCTCCACTCTTGCACCCTCTCCGTTCCTTCTCTTCACCTTGACATTAAGATTTCATCTTTTTTCTTCTCTTTAGCTTCATTCCATGCTTTACACAGGGCTGTTTCCTTGTCTCCACTTTGTTGATTCTTAGAAAATCCATTATTGTTGTGTTGCTTTGAAAGTTGGCTACGAAAGTAGATACACTATGGAGCTGCAGCTGTTTACAGAAACATAGCAAATAATATCCTAAACTTATGATAAATAGCTCTGCTACATTTCACCCTTCCCTACTGAAGGGGAGAGAATTGTCTGTGTAACTGTTGCCATTGTGGGAAAAAGAAAGGAGCTTCATAGGAGTGTTGAGTCTGTGGCTTATTTGGGGAAATGAATGGATTGAATCAAAATGAACCTCAAAAAGTGACATTCTTTTGCAGTAAAGTTGTTCTTTTGCTTATAAAAAGTTTAAATGTTTGGAAACAATTACTTCTCCTGAATTTTGGAAATGAGTTGATTGCTAGAGACTGCATTGGACAGGGCTCAGGAGTTTGAGGGTCCTATTGCCACCTGTATATCTAGTATGTAGGGTACCTGTAAGCAGATTGTTTGACCTCTCTGTGCCTGTTTCTCCTCATTAAGCAGGGCTAATGATCATTCCTTCCTTCATGAAGCTTTTTCAGTCTGGCTGGAGAACCAAGGTATGAAAAGTATATGTCTTTGCCATTATTACACAGCTGAGTGTCTTGAAAACTTCTTCTAAAATTTAGGAGAGGGTGCATCCACCTATATCCAAAGTCAGCATGAAGAATTACGAGTATAATATTAAGAGCTGAGATTCCAGATAAACTAGAGCTGATGCCCAATGCACATTTTTATACTTTGTGTTGCTGGTTGTTCACATGTATAACAGAATATTTCTTCTATTTCCCACCATTCTATTTTCACTCTGTAGAGCTTTTTAAATTGCCAAGAATAGGAATGAGTACACAAATGGATGTATTTCTAAACCGCCTTCCTCTTCTTACAGAATTTTAAATGAGATTTTTTTTTTCTGCTGTGCTATAAAATGTGTAGTTGCAGTAGCTATTCAGAAGCTTCAGCACCATGAACTTTGCAGTTAGTTTGAGGGATATGGCTCTGTTACTAGGACACTATAGCATCTACCAAAAATAAAGAAAAATAGCACTTTTCTTCTTTTATTTCTCCAAGGCATTGTATTTGTATTACAGTACAGAGTGATGTGATCTAATTACTTCAAAGGCAATCTGACTTTGAGCTCCCTGTGTTTATAACCATTTGGTCATCACACATTGGTTTCTCCAAAGGTCTTGGGTAATGATGTTGCCATCACAGCTCTTCTCTGCAGGTTAAGTATTTTAGGGAATTCATTCAGAGCAGCTCTGCTGCAGAGGCAGCATTGACAATCTGCTTTTGTTTCCTGCCTTACTGTTTGCTTTCTGAAATAGCTATGTTTTGAGAGAAACTCTCTGTGTGCCTGAACAAAGAGTGTGGTCACTGTAAATCTATGCAGGAAGAATGAGTTCCACAAACAAGGAAGACTTTGCAATGTGACTTTTTTGGTGAGAAGATCCATGGGAAGATATATAGATGGGTAAAAGTACCACTCTTCTCAGTATGCTGACTTTCTGGAGGGGTTATAGGTCAACCTGACTAAACTTGGGATCTCTTGAAAAAGATGCAGAAGGAAGAATATTTCAGATGTGCTTGCTGAAAGGTGTGTGTGTCTCTCAGCATTGAAATTGTTGTGTTACTCTCAGGTTAAGCTATCAGTTGGTATTCAGTGCAGATTGGTGAGCATTGTCTCCTGAATAATGGTTGAAGATCTCAGTCCTGGGTTTCCATCTGACATCTGCAGCTTCTTTGTTTGCCATTTGAACGGAGTGGATGAGTCTTTAGTGTACACAAATACACCTGAGAATTAGAATGAGCTTCAAATCCAAATTCATGTCATGCTACTAGGGCTAATAGTGGTCAGAATCCCCTCTGTGATGTTAGGGGATTTGATGCCAAAACTAATTTATAATTAGAAAACTACAAATCCTTCTTCCTTGGAATATATTTTCATCTTTAGATTGCCTTACTTGAAACAGAGATATCTTTCACATAGTTGTCCAGTGCATGAGTTGTGGATCCAGGGCAGAGAACTGCAATCCCACTTTGAGATGTTTCTTTGCCAGGACATGCAGTAATGTTTTCTTTTACTATCCTTTATGTCTGTTTACTAAACAATTACGTAATTATGAGAAAAAGAATAAAACTATTCTAAAAGAGTGTCTAAAAAGAGAAGGAAGGTTAGGAGATCTGCAGTGTGGTATTGCTAATTAATTGCTTTTAGTTGTGCCATAAATCTGTCTGAAAACCACAGAGTTGTAGGGTTGTGTGACGGTTTGGGAGTTCCCTCCCCCCCCCCCCCAACACACACACACAAACACACACACACACACACACACACAATTTGNGACAGTGACTGACATCTATATATTTTGGTTATTGTTCCCAAACAATTTCTTAGCAAGTGTATGAGTGAAGTAGACATCATGATGTTTTCCTTTCACAGCCTATAGTGTAATTTTCTCTATTAAAATAGTCCAATTAGCCTCAAACCAGCACAGGTTGCCTCTTAGATTTGTTCACAGCTATTATAGATAAGACACAATAGCTGGAAGGTGTACACATGTCCTTAGTAAAACTTGGAAGTTGTTCTTGGGTTGAACAGAGCTTGTGAGCTCATGATTTATTCTGGAAAATACTGTTTTTTGCAGTTTAAGAAAGGACACAGTAGTCAAAAGACCATCAAAATTTACATGTTGAATTTTCAGAAAGAGGGAAGGCTGGGTTGAAAAAGATACATTTTATCTTCTTTGTGGAAGTAACAATATTGAGTTTAATGCTGCTAGATGGTCAGCAGCAACAGTGCCCTTCTAGCTTTTAATAATTAGTAACTCCTCTATCTGCCAAGGAGAAGGGGATCAGGATTTCCATTCACCCATCTAATCAAAGGTCTGAGATGAGATATCTTGCTAATAAAGGATTGAAAGTCTTTCTTTCAATATGACACATGACGTGAGAAGATCTCTCTGATTTCCCATAACCATACAATTCCTGTGCATTTAACTTATTTAATTGGAAGTTTTTCATGTGGCTTTTGGTGAATCTGGGAGAGTCCTGAGGAAGCAGGACTCTCTAATCTGACCTATGGCACTCACAGTGGTAGTAGGCTGCACATGGAACTTAGGGGGGAAACCTTCGTGTTTTGTGCTGCTGAAAATGAGAATATTCAGTAAAGGGAACATATAGAATATCTGGATAAAACTGCTTTGGCTACAAATACAGAACAGATTATTTTACAAAGCTTATAATTTACAGGAATTTGAATTGAGCCAGAGAAAGATCATACTTAACATGCAGACACCTGTACCCCACTAGCCAAATTTCAGACTTGCTGTAATGTCAGAGCTGCTCAGAAAAAAAATCTGTGAAAATTCTAAGCTCATCTTAGAAACTTTTGAGTCATATGAGACACGACACTAAAAAAAAACCCTACTGTAATTATCATAGAATCATAGAATGGTAAAGTTGGAAGTGACCTCAAAGATCATCTAGTTCCGACCCCCTGCCATAGGCAAGGACACTTCCCACTAGTACAGGTTACTCACTGGCCTCGTCCAACCTGGCCTTGAACATCTCCAGGGAGGGAGCATCCACACCCTCCCTGGGCAACCTGTGTCAGTGCCTCACCACCCTCACTGGAAAGAACTTCCTCCTAACATCCAGTCTAAATCTCTCCCCTGCCCGTTTAAATCCATTGCCCTCTGTCCTGTCACTGCATGATAATCCCTCCCCAGCCTTCCTGTAGGCCCCCTTCAGATACTGTAAGGCTACTATAAGGTCTCCTCAAAGCTTTCTCTTCTCCAGGCTGAAGAGCCCCAACTCTTGTATCCTGTCCTCATAGGAGAGCTGCTCCAGCCCTCTGAGCATCTTCATGGCTGTCCTCTGGACCCACTCCAACAGTTCAATGTCCTTCCTGTGCTAGGGGCTCTAGAACTGTACACAGTACTCCAGATGAGGTCTGACAAGAGCAGAGTAAAGGGGCAGAATCACTTCCCTTGCCCTGCTGGTCACACATGACCCTACATGGCCATGCCGTGCTCCAGTTAATTCATCTGAATGGCAAAAGACAGAACTGCCATCTTCGGTCAATATTTATCCAGGAATACTGAAAAGAAAAATCTCTACTGTCACTCAGACACTGTATTATCAGAAGAAATTAGTATCAACATTCTACAAGGGAAAAAACCCCAACCCAACGCCAAAATACAGTTGTCCTTTTGGAGAAAAGCAATTTAACATTTCATTAAAAAAGGGAACTTCACTTGAGGGGTGAACCTGCAGCTTATCAAGCCTGCCATACAGGTTTAAAATGTCTAACTCCCATGATTAGAAAATACAGGGGAAATTATGGTTCCTACAGTCAATTGTTGCACTGGAAATGCACAATTCAGCTTGTGTGATGCTATAACACCACATAACAATCCTAACTTGTGTGACAAAATGTTTTAAAATTTTTTGCTTATACATTGTTTGAAGTTTATGAAGATTTGGGTAGGATTTCATAGCTGATCTTAGAGCTGCTTCCATTTGATACACTACTCTGATAATGAACCTGCACTGCAGAGAAAGTGTCAAAAAATTTAATCTCTTTGTGCTCGAACCCTGCATATAAATCTGCGTGGGTAATAAAATTATAATCACATATTCATACCTCTTTGCAAAATAAATGTGATGATACTTTGTATTCCCCTGGTGCCAGGACTCTCAAGCTCTTCAGGCACTTTATAAACATTAATTAAGACTTGCACCTCTGTGTTTCATAACTGCCATACTGATCACCTTCATTGTTTTGTAACGTGTCTGCCATATTCTGATTACTCCAGAGCCCCTTGTTAAGATTAAACACATCAGTAAACTGAGGCAGGCTGCTTAAGTTGCATGATTAATTTCTTGCAGCAAGTCTGATTAAGGTTGGGGCTGCAATTAAGAATTTTGCTTTCCTGTTGCAACCACTAGACTAACTCCTATGAGGACTTCAAACTATTTTCGGTGACTGAGGTTGGTTTCTATGTTGAAAGATACTTAATCTGTAATGTTAATAGATGTAAGGTTGTTAATGCACTGTCACCTGGTATCTCCTGAGTGCAAACATGTGACAGCAGAGCAGCTGTGAACTGAATTGTGGCACCCACTAAAGGCTCTTTTGCTATTGTAAACTGTGACGGACAAGTCTCTGCAAACATAACTGTGCTTTATTATGGGGAGACTCTGGCTGAAGTCTTTTCCCGTTGGTCCTCAGCTTTCAATGTGCTATTCCTTCCTTTGTTTTTTGGGTGGGTTTTTTTTTGTTTGTTTGTTTTTGTTTGTTTTTTCCAGTTGAGAAAATCGTACCTTCTCCTAGAATTGCTGTTTCTCTCCCCACTTGCCAAAGGCTGTTTTATTAACTCCCTTCTGACTTCTGTTTCCCATCATTTTCTGCTGCTTTTCCATTTGAAGGAAGACAGTGGTCATGTCATAATTATTTTCTTTAGTAATTGCCACAAAGATGCTGAGTGTTTCCTAATTAGATCAGGCAGTGTTCATGGTGAAACCTGAGATGCTGTCCGAGGTCGTGAATTGCCTTCAGATCTCAGTAATTGAGTTGTACAGCCCATGCTTGTGCAACTAGAGTTTCTCCCTGCAGCTCTAGAAGCACACCAGGGGATTGGGAATTGTGATATTTAAAGAGAAAGAGCAAAAAGGCTTAATTGGGGACATAATGGCATTTTCCCCCTGCTTCTTTAAATATACCACAATGTGGAAGTCTACTCAGTTGTATTTCATTATGGTCTCATTTTGCAAATAGCAAACTGGAGCTGAAATACTTCTGTATAGGTAAGGATCAACTCAAAATACTGAAAAGTTAGATGGATTTTTGGGCAGATGGATAAAACTTATCTGGGGATTGAAAAGCCAATTGCAAACATATCATTATTTTGATGTGAAATAACTTTACAAAATGTTCTAAATAGTGCCTTATTTTGCTGCTTGAGGGCTGTAAAATTATAGATCATTGCACTGTAGATGAGATGTTAATTTGGAGGAATTTGTGAGCAATGTAGAATTGCTAGATACATTTGGTGTGCTGCTTGCTTTCATTTCTATTAGTCAAAATGAACCAGAAGGCAGTCAGCATTTGAGAGCAGTGACAGCGAGGATGTTCTACCAACAGAATTGATGTTCATGGCAAATGTCAGAAGCGATAGGAGAAATGGGAAAGCTGTGCTTTATCTAAGATTGAGGGGGGGAATATCCTCTTTGCTCTGCTATTAGTTAAGAGCTCCTCCCTTCCACCTTTTTGTTTAATGGATAGGAATGGAACGTTTATCTCGAGATAAAACCACAGGACACCTGTCAGGGCTGTGTCTGGTCCTCCCTTTGGCCACTGTTGTGTGTTTCCAATGCCATTTCATCACAGTAGCTGCTGGAGCAGGATCAAATAGTTCTCTGCACTGTGTGAGCAGTGAGGGAGGGTGAAGCTTGCTCTATCCAACTCAAAATTGAGGCAGAGCAATCAGCATCTTGGACTCAACATATTCCTTGCAAAACTCACAAGACTGTGCCCAGGCATTAAGAGGGCACCTCTTTGCAACCTGATGTTTCCTTGAGCTCTCCCTTGAGCACAGTGGTCACACCCTCTGTAGCTTGGCTTGTGAGTCTACTGAGCTCTCAACTCTACAGGGCTGAAAATTAAATTAATCCTTAAAAGAAAGAGTTATAAATTGAAAGTACCACTTAAAACAGATCCACGAGGTGAGTGGTTGTGTTTATGTACTGGCAAGTAAAATACCGGAGAAAAGAAAGCCATAGGTTAGTCAAGGGGGAAAAAAAGATAATTCAGTTTTATATTAATTGCTGTATTTAACAATAATACCAGATTATACTTTTCTGCTATGATAAAAACCCCAAGGGATGGCCTTCTAAGGCTGGAATGATAGTTAGATACCCTATTCATACTAGTTATTAAACCCTTCATTTGATGAGCTGCTTAGTGTGTGTCTTCATTTAGTGTCAGAAAATGACTCTGAATCCTGAACCACAGACAGTTGTTCTGCTGAGTAGGGAGAATGAAAACACAACCATCCTTTGGAAAATAGGCAAAAAGGTAGGAGAAAGCCATGAACCGCCTGTTGCTCTCCTATCAGTCCTTGTGGTGCAGTATTTAGTGATGTGTAATGCTACCAAAGGACACTGAAGCAAAGTAACCTTTTCCTTATTGAGCAGGTGATGGAAACATTGCTGTCATTTCCAGGCCTTAGTGGGTTCATTCTGTTCATCAGAATTTCAGCCTGCTGATGTTTCATATACAACATAATAACAGAGCTGCACAACAAAGAGGCACATATCAGCAGTGCAGTTCTGCTTTGGTCTACTGGCAATGTGATTTAATCATCCTTCTCTTAGGAAAGATTAGGAAGAAGTTCAATAAACAGACTACTTCTCACAGTCAGAAACTTCTGTGGTATATAGAGTGTCAATGCTTCTATGTGTTAGCAGGGCTTTTGCTTTTTCACCTTTCTCCAGATAGAATTCACATAAATATTAAAAGCAAACAAACAAAAAACCTGGTTCAACTTGGCTGTCCAGCAGAAGTGAAGATAAATATTTGCAAGGTTCTAAAAGATAGTCATAAACCAGACTTGTGTCAGGATTCTTCTCAGTGTTTTTCCGTCTCTGCACCATTCCCGTATGGTTTTGCCAATTCTGTTCTCCCCAGAGGTCATACATATTTGAGACTTTTGAGTTCTCACCTTGACCTGAAGGTAACAATCACTTAACTTGTACTAACAACAACAAAAGCAATGTTTTCCTGCAGTGTGTGGCAACAGTGAATGCAGCTTCCTAAACACAGCCCAGGACTCAGGGTGGTATATCAAGTCTGATATCAAAATTATGCCAGTCAGATCGTCTGAACTCATGTTCAAGGAGTATGCTCCCAGGTGCAGTCTGTCAGGTATATCCTGAAAAAATAACTTTTTTCAAAATATGTTCTGGACACTGTAGGTTTTTACTGTGGTGAACAAAAGGATTTTTCTTCTTTTCAAAATCTGTCAGATCTCCTTCATCGCAGTCTGCAAGCAAAAGCTGTCGTAATGGGTGCTGTTGACACTAGTTTTGAAAACTACTGTTATTCAAGTCCTTGCTGTTTCTGTTTTCTTACAACCAAAACACCAGAGCAATGACCATCTTAAACTAGGCACTGAAGAAGCACAAAGACAAACATAATGCTGTTTTCTCTAGACTGTTGTGATTTAGTTGTGGGATGTCCTCTAATTTTTCAGGCTAGATGAAGTACACATACTTTTTGAGCATTTATAAATGTTTTGGGTTGGTTTTTTTTATATGCTACTTGTGCAAATGGGAGGAGATAAGGTACCTCTGAGCAGCAGAAGATCATGGTCCCTGTGCTGGTTTGAGTCTAATTGGAATATTAATGAGAGAAATTTGATTATTGGCTGTGAAAAGACAATAATAGTGATGTCTGTTTCACTCATTGGTTTCGCTTAGACATATAAAACCAAGAAACAATCACAAAGATCATCTCTGTCTGGCTGCCATCTGCTTTACTGTCTAAGCCTGAACCTATGTAACTCAAACTAATCATTTTTATTCTAACACCTCTTGCTGACCTTTCACAGCTCTCCCTGCATGTTGAGGGGGATTCTTAGGTAAGGGAGGGGGTTTGGAAAGGATGAGGAAGGAAGAGAGTTAGTTTAAAAGCCCTCTTGGCCGGTATGGCTGCTCAGGAAGGGTTTTGTCTCTCTGTATATAGTTGTAAATTCTGAGTTAGTCTGGTGAATTCCTAGCCATGTAGGGGCGTGAGTAACTCCCAAACCTGCACAGTCCCTCAAGTTGTCCAGGAACAAATCAAATGGGAAGACCTGAACTCAGCCTTTCCTTGTGAGTAGGAGAGCATTCTTAATGCAATCATTTACGTATACCAGCGAATGTCTCTGAAATGATAGAGCTGAGGAGGCTGGTAATAAAATACCCCAAGGTAATTCAGCAAAGAGACACAACACTTTGGTTTTCCCTTAGTGGTTAGCAGCAACTGTGGGTTTTTATGCTTTGCTTAAGTTGCTAAGGAACATTATTTGCTCTTGAATCTATTTTTAATTGACCCAACAATGAAGAGTTTTGTTAGAAAAGAATGCTTTCTTCAGATTTGTGAATCAAGATCATTCAAAGAAACACAGTTCGTTTGAGAATGAGATGTCTGATATTTCCAAAGCACATCTTCAGCCCTTAAGACAAATATTTAAAAGTAAATACAAACTGTAGCCTGCTAGACATTTTGGAGATTAACTGTGCTTTATTGGTTTAAAAAAATTAGGAACAACTTTACTGTTTTTCCTTGAGGGTCCTTTAGTATCTTGAGCTAATTCAGCTATAACCGCAAAGAAACATAGAACAGAATCTGAATGGGATGGAGCCACTAGTGATCACAGTCATGCTGCACAGTCTGTCTTTTGGAGTATGTATTTGAGTCTTTCTTCTCTCTAAAATATCTTTCACAAGACTTACAGATTTGAGATTTTGATGTATTGCTCTTTCATTTAGACCATCTGTCTTCTGATCTCCTGCAATGGCATTTCTTGTAACACAGTTCCTGTCAGAGTTTTGGTATTGTTACTAATCAAATTTCAGCCTTTTTTTTTCTTTTTTTTTTTCCTTTTTTTTTTTTTCTTTTTTTTCTTTCCCCATTCCCAGGCAAAGCTGCTTGGCATCAACACTGTTGGTAAACAAACACAATCAAATATTCTTTCAGTACTGCATTCCCATGTGTGTTTGTTGAAACTGCAGTTTATATGAAGTTGGATGCAGCAGTTCTACCTGACTGCAGAGAGGCACAGCAATATTGCCCTTCACACTCAGTTTCAAGAAAATACAGGCTTGACAGGTAAATTTAGTTAAGCCCTGTCCAGGGTCTTCATGTTCTAGATGAGTTTTCTGTAAGATGAGGTGCATCGATTTCTTATAAAAAAGAAATTAGCTTGACTTTTGAGAAGTGAATTAACACACCTTCAGGTGCTGCTGTATTAGCATTTTGAGACATACTATGTAAAGCCCAAGAAATTCTAAACTAAAGAGGATGGGTAAGATTCTTCTTGACCTTTTGGCTTAGGTCCCTTTTAATATCAGATTAATTTAAAGACATGCTGTATTCAGGGACACATTCAGTAATCTAATGGGCCTTCTCCATTTTTAACTGCTCTGGTTGTATTTATTTTTAAATTATCTGGCATCCATTGGTTTTTCTGACAATTTTAATTTACTCTAGTATATTTTTTCTGATGTCTCCCTATGCCAGAGGGTAGTGGGGGGCTAGAAGTATTAGAAGGATGCCAGTACCATGTGGGAGTGGATTTATTTTCAGGCTAGACTATAGGCTATAACTAGGAGTAATGGATCAAATGGATAGTAACATTTCGGCTGAGACTTAAGGAGCCTTGACGTTGGAATCTACTGAATGGCAGAGGTCCTTCTACAGAATATGCTGAACATCTTAGCATTTTGAAATTGCAACTAGACTGGATATAGTAGAAGAATTATCATACATGGGGCAATCATAGACTTAGTTGCAGACAGATATTACCTCTCTTTTTATTCTAAGTTTTGACTATTTCTCATCCTTTGCCATATCCAGCTCCTTAAGTGAGACTGGAAAGAATTTGTGGCAAGGAAAGGATGCTGTGTTTGTGTATAGGATTATACAGAAGAAATCTGTAGCTTTTTCCATGCAGCCACCAGAGCTCTGCTTTTCTTCCATCTCTACCTGCTGGGGAGACAAGTGCTATGATTATTCTCTGCCTTGCTACCCAAAGAACTAGTAAGACTTGTTATTTTCGTTGTTAATAAACTTTCTGAGACAAAAAGTACAGAATGTGGAATAAAACAACTCTTCCTTGAGTGTCTATGATGCCATCAATAATATGATAAAAGTGACTCTTGGTAGTTAATACACCTTTCTGAAGTACTGAGTTTGATTCTTAGTGGGAACTTACATTATGATAAATAAGGTATGGTGGGATCTGAGCACCAGTGACTGTCAGCACTACATATGCATACAAAAGGCATCTCTGCTGCCCCTGTGTTGTTGCATCTGCCTCAACAAGTGAACAGCAAAATGCTCAGGCTGCAAGCCTGGGGAAAGGTGGTCTGGGAAACCTCTGCTATCACAGTGTGTGGAATGTCCAGTAAAAAGAAATGGTGATCATTTCTTCTGGTTGTCTCTCAAGCCCTTACCTTTTAGTAGTGTCCCCAGAAGTGGTGGGCTGGAACTGTTGTGGGAAGCAAGGTCTGATCGTTATCTAGGATGTCCTGTGGAGAACCCATCACAGGTGTGATTGGCTTTTTAGGGGAAGGCTGGAGAGAAAACAGAATTTGAGACCAACCTTGGTTGCAGGGCAGAGTATGAGGAAGAGCAAGGCTATGGTCATGGATGGAAATGGGAGCACAGCTTTAAGGACCATCAGAAGCAGCAAGTTTTTGGCACTGGAGAATAGGTGGTTGGGAACAGGATCCAAATAGAGTTTAATATGACAGGAGATAAACCCAGCATATTTTGTCACTTTGGTTAAGCTCTTTTGAGTCTGTCTCTGAGCTTGTTAACTGTGTCATATGTAGTGCTGACTGATTTGTGGTATGTTAGATGCACGCCACCAGCTTTGAGTAGGGAATCTTTTCTGAGGCATCCCTCTGGGTGCTGGCAATTTATCACACCTGTGTGAATGATGTTCTGAAGATAAAGGAGATCAATGTGAGACAAACAAACTAGACAAACAAACAAATTTTTGGCCTTTGGGGAAGAAAGGCGTTTTTGTCTCCCCCTGACTTAAGTGATCTTTTTGTGTAATAACCATTTCAGAACTATTAGGATTCATTTCATATAATCACTGTTACCTTCTTTCCTATGTGTCTCTTTCTGCAGGCAGTATGGTGACTTGGGAAACCATTATCATAATACCAACTCTGTGTATTAGTATAAACAACCTGCAGACAAACTTGAGCTATTTTATTAACTAACGACTGTATTGTTCTCCCTTAGAAATCTCAACAGAAAGGCCATTTGTGTGACTGCCTGGCAGAAGCTGCTCAAAGTCATAGCCAAAGATGGCAGGTGGTTTTCCACAGCTCTCAATAAAGTCAGTGTCATGTTTTTGTTCTAACCAGAGCTCAGCAAGTGGTCAGTCAGGGAGAGGATGCTTGCTGGCTTTGATGGCAATTCATACTATAGCCAAGTAGTAGAGCTATGCTTGCAAATGGTCCAAGAGAAGATTACAGTCCTCAGATCCTAGCAATGCGTATTCTCATACAGGAATTCTTTTGATAGGATGGTAAGTCTAGGTAAAGTAAATTTAACTTTTTTCCTCATTCTCAGTTCTCTTTTTTCTTGTTACCAGAACATACTTCATTTTCTCACTCATTTAATGAGGTACTGTGGGATGGTAAAGACACCAGTCTATTCTGCTGAATGATTTTGAGATGTTGGAAAAAAAACAAAAAAACTTACCAATGCCAATAGATCTTCTGTTGGTTTTTACTGGTAATTGTTCTGTGAGATGGATGTGAGAGAATATTCCCTTCCAGCTAGTATCCCCCTTCAAGAAGTCGATCTTCTGATTATTGCTAATAGTAATATGTAGCAGATATTATTATTAATAATAATACTGTAACAGATACTGGATTGTTTCTTAGACAAGTACTAAAGTAGTAGTAGTAATCCATGCTTGCTTGATTTTCAAACAGGTAACAGTTTTATTAATTTTCTTTATCCTGAATTTTAGAGAAGATGTGGATATCAATATACCCTAAATCCCAAAGAAAAGAGATAGCTCAGATTTTGTATGATTCAGGTTATTCATAGAATCATAGAATGGTAAGGTTGGAAGGGACCTCAAGGATCATCCAGTTCCAAGCCCTTGCCATATGCAGGGACACCTCCCACTAGTACAGGTTACTCAAGGCCTCATCCAACCCGGCCGTGAACACCTCCAGGGAGGGAGCATCCACAACCTCCCTGGGCAACCTGTTCCAGTGCCTTACCACCCTCGCTGGAAAGAACTTCCTCCTAACATCCAGTCTAAATCTCCCCTCTGCCAGTTTAAACCCGTTGCCCCTTGTCCTGTCGTTGCAGGACCTTGTAAATAATCCCTTCCCAACCTTCCTGTAGGCCCCCTTCAGATACTGGAAGGCTACTATCAGGTTCCCTTGAAACCTTCTCTTCTCCAGAGAATAGTTATTAAAGACTATTGGAATTGATCTTTTCTGTCAAAGACAATTTTCCACTATTCTTCTATAATTTTTCAGTAGTTTGTTTTGTGGGTTTGTTGCTTCTGTACTTGTGTACAAAACCTAAGAGTAGTGTTAGCTTATTGCATTTTTTGGTAACGGAGAACTTGGCTCAGCATTTTGAAGCCAGGGAGTGAATTCCCTTCATACTGAAAAGTTGAGTGTTCAGACTTCACTGTGCTCAACATCTGCATATCACTTCAACAGCTGGCAAAGTCCTTGTGGAGCACCTGCTTTCTATTACGGATACTTTCCACAGAGGCAAATTGACTGTGGCATCTGAAAGGGCTTCTTGCATGCATGGAGATTTCACTGGTGACAAAGTGATTATTCAAGGCCAGACATTTTGCCTGTTTTGATGCAGTGCCTGGTGCAATCTCAGAGACAAATGCAACAGACATTAAGAAATTATCAGGAACAGTGTGGAGAAAGGAACACAGTGAAGAAAATTAAGCAATGATCTACATCTGTAGGTATTTACTACTGAGCTTCTAAAATGCTAGAACTTAACTTTATAGATTTTAAACACTTTTTTCCTAGTTTTCAGTGAGATGCTTTGCAGATTATCCTACTCTTATAGATGTTTAAGACTGATAGTAGTTTTAGAACCCTTTCAAAGTCAGACCTGTCATGAAGGTAATTTTTCACCTCTTCATTTTTCTTACCTTTTTTCCCCCCTTTTTTGTCAGGGATACTCTGTTGATGAATTTTGTGTCTAAATCTCATGAAATCTCAGTATGTTTCTACAATATTAGTATGTAAATATGTACCATTTTCACTAGATAGGACTCCTCGATACCTCCATGGAAGAAATAATAACTTGGATTTGGCCAAATGATCTTCCCAAATTGTCATCTTATGCTATCTGTCATTTGTCAGGAAAGGACTTTAGAAGGTTCATATTGAGTGGGATCAAACAAGAAATATCTTCAGAGAAAAAGCTGATAGGTAGTTATATAGCTTTAGCTCCTATGCAGGAGGCTGAAGCCACCTTCTCTGATACTGTCAAGACATTTTGTTGACTCATACTAACATACATGTGGATTGGATCCACTTTTTCATTTCCTTAAAAGCTTATCCTATGCCAGGTCCAGCTGGATGTTACCTGCTGGATGTCTTTCTGTCCCCCATGCATGTAGTGCAAGTGGATACCTTCTCCTTGCCCCGTCCTCATTAATTCTTGAATTATCTTGGAAGAGTCTTTATTTGAAGAGTGAAATAAAAGCTCTCTGGATGTACATAAACACATAGAAGCAGGTTCTTGCATTATGGTCCATGATCTGCTGAGCCTGGTACCAGCATGGAGTCTCCTCTTAGAGCACATGAGCCCATGTTGCAAATGTGCAGTCAATGAAACTCAAGGGAACTAAGAAGCCCAACTGAAGTTTCCTAAAGCTCACAGTCAGGACTCTAAATAGGGCGATCTTCTAGGAACTGACTGCAAGTCATTTTCTTCTTACTGCCATCCTGACAGTGGGCATCCATTCTGAATCTCTAAGCCAGGAACCACATAGTTTGTGCTCAGCCTGGTTTGCAAGAGTGACCATAACATCTATTCAGGACCTCTATGGAAAAGCAGCCCAATTCTACTGTTGCCTGATACTGCTTACTTATAGCTGTTTTTCTAGTTCTCAAGCTCTCCTCTGGTCTTCCCACTAAGCATGCTAATGCCATTAATGGAAATGGATTTTGGTTTAGAGAGTTTTCCAGGAGAGGGCAGCCATAGTTAATTCTGGGCTAGTTCATGTAATACAATGTGAATAAGGATTGCTGGCAGCATTTGTCTGTGATGCTCTATTGCCCAGTTTGTGTGCTTAGTTCTTTTAATTTGTTCTTTTGTTTGGATTGCAAGTGTGTGTCACAAATTAATGCTGGAAAGACAAAGCACATAACAGAGTGGTTAACTCCCAGTGCCCTGTAATTACTGAACTCACAAATACCCTTGGGAACAGTTTTCATCATATGTTACTTTAGATCTTATTCCAGCCAACCTGAGCTTTACTTCACTCTTACTTTAAAAATATTTCTGGAAAATTATAGACAAAAGGTCTTAAGGGAGACCTGAAATTTTTCAGGAAAAAAATTTCCTTGCACTAAAAACTTGTACTTCTTGAAAGGATCAGGACAAAATGACCCCAACTCCTGTCCTGGTTTACATAGTGATGAAACCTCTCTTGGTTTGGATGTAAGGATGGTAAGTTAGCACTAAAGGATATATCCTTTATCCACAGGCTATACTCATCCAAACAGCAGTAATGATATAGATGGCATCAAAAGACATGTTTTTTATTACTGCCTTACCAGGGCTATTGCTTTGGCAGAAATTCTGGGACTGGGGTGGCAACAAAGAGCCTCTGACATATACCCTTGATCTTTGTATTAGGGCAGCAAGCAAAGTTGTCTTTTCCCATGAAGTGGCCAACTTCATTTCTTGGATCAGTTCAAAGCAGTGAAACCTGTTTTACTCCTTTTCTTCATTTTTGTTCTTTATTTTTTATTTTAAACACCACTTCTCCCCACCACCACCCCCAACTCTATTCTCCCATACCACCAAATTAAAACAGAGAGAGAGTGGAGAAAGACACCCAGAAAGATACTTAGAAAAAAAACAGAGAAGGAAGGAAAAGGAAGAGAGAGAGAATGGAGAAAGAGAGAGCAGGACCCCATGGTCCTTCTTTGGTGGGGGCACAGGGAAGATGTTCCTGGGCTGCTCCCTCCAACCTGAGATGTCCCAGGTGATGTTTCCCTCTCAGTAAGCTGGCATAGCTCAGGGCTTTTATACTGTTAATACTGTTAGTAGCTCCACCTGGCCCACATTAACAATGCATACCTGGCTTCTGGGGGTGACTTCCAGGGGGTCTTTCCTGTGTGCTTGCAGGGGTCAACTCCGAGTGGCCTCCACCCCTCCTTGCCGTCCACTGTCCATCACAGCCAGTGGGCAGAGATGACGCACCAGGCAGTTCATTCAGAGTGACCTTGTCTTTGTTGAGGCACTTCTCAGTTCTTACTGTAATCATCACAATGGCAAGGTGATTTACATATTCAAGAGAGGATTCCCTCACAGATACAGAAGTGATAGGGTTTGGGAGGATTTTTCATTGGTGTTTTAAGGGGTTAAGAAAGTGAGGTACAGTCAGTATCACTTCATAGGTAGATCAACAAAATATTGTATGACTTCAGAGGTACAACTAAGGAGGCTATAAAATGTTTCCATATGTTGAATTTTGAAGACTTTTAGCTTCAGTTCTTCAACTTTGTGTGCTTCTGTGCTTTACAACTTCTCTTCATTTCTATAAGCATTGCACTGATGTGTAACAAACATGCACAAGTAATCTCAAACTAACTACATAAGCCGTTGAAAGATTGTGTCAGTGAGAGTTTGTCAAATAATGCAGTGTTGCTTTGCCTGCCGTGGAGGGTGAGGAGTTAATTTCTATCCTCTGCTTATGTATCTGTGAGTCTCTAGAAGGCAAGACAGACACAATACTGTTTCTGTAGATGGGCCGATATCTGTGGCCAGTCTGCACAGAGCCTTGTGAAAATAGTTCTTAGAAGAGAGCCCTAATCAGCTGACCCAATCACTGATTTGCACATAATTGTATCTGTCTTTTAAAAGCTGGAGATAAAAGGACCAAATTTGACACCTACTCATTGCTCATTTTTCAGTGGCTCAGTGGGCTGGAGTATGGTTGCAGAGTTTGAGTGAGGAAGGATTTCACCACCCACGTGGCCAACTGTAAGGAGATGGATTTTCAGGAATGCTTTACATCACTTTGCAGGCAAAGCCCAGGACATGTCTTGCAGTCTTGGATATGGAGAGGATTTAATTTCACTCTAGATGAACACAGTGTTTCTTTTCTTCCCCACCACCTTTAAGCTTTGTGTGTGTGTGTGTCCCTTAATTTGTAGTCTTATTTAAACACAAAATTTTAATTATCTGCACTTTACCAGGCTGATGTCTAATATCTCCATCCATTCAAAATACAGTGAAGAAAAGGTTTCTAGGCTCTCAGTTAATTCTTTTAATCAAGGAATTATCCACAGCATTGTTTTTATTTCAACTTATTTTTCTTTATGGTTGGGTTTCTTTTAATCCTGTCTTTCCCTGCATATCCTACAAATTTTCAGGTTTTATCTTCAGTTCAGTGTAAGAATTATTCTTGTAAGGAGCTTGTACCTCAGTGAGCCAGCACTGGGATTTTGAAAGTTGAAAATAAAGATGTTTTTCTCTGTCTTCTGGAAGTCACCTTCCCCTGTCAGTTCTAGTGGGTAGCTTATGCATCCATTCATTTCTGCTCAGTGAAAACTGCAGATTGCTCATCACAGGACAGATTAACTCCTTCCTAAATGTCTCAGTGTCTCCATTTGGAAAATTGGTACAGTGCTTAATTTCTTGCCTCATGTAGTGGTTCTGGGAGTTACCTGCCTCCCCCCCCACAAATGAAATTCACCCAGAGTAGACTCAGCTATCTGGAAGTTAAGGAATGAAGCTTTATATTCACAGCTTAGCATAATATACAAGCAGGTATTTACAATATATTATAAATATTTACAGCTATATACAGTAATATGCAAGCTAAAAGTAATTTAGAAACACAATACCCCTCCCAAAAGTCAGAGTGCCCAAGAGGGGCTCCAAATCATCCTTCCACCTTCTTTCCACCCCCCTCTCTTAGCACACCTCACCAGCTAGCCTTCAAATTTGAGATATGCAGATAAGAAATATCTGTATTTATTTAAGGTAATTTCTTTTATTGTTTCGAATTATTTAGCAGTTCTGTCTGGACATCCCAGGAAAACAGGTCATAGTTCTTGCCATACAAGTTCTTCTCATAAGCTCTTGGGAACATGAATAGTGTTGTCACCTAGAGCTTATAGTCTAGTATTACATATGTATACACACATATGTATGTATGTGTGTGTGTTTACATTACATGTATGCTATAGAAGAATGTATGTTATGTGTAAACAAAACTGTTAGGAGGAAAGAGGAATAGGGAAAATACTGTAACAGAGTAATAGGAGCACATTAGCTTTGCACACAAGTTGTAGCAGTGAGCACAACTTGCCACCTTTCTAGCAATCAACATGTTCCTGTCAGTATTGTGGAGTGGCCTCAGGTTTCAGCTTGCACAAGACAAGTTGAGTTAAGATGTGGGGATTAGCCTGGTCTGAACTCCATTGCTATAGCTAGTAAGTAGACAAGCTAGGAATGCAGTCTGTGGAAGGTGTCATGTGTGCAGAACCAGGTTACAGACATACAGAATCAAGGTCTTCAGTACAATAGACGGGAACTAGTTCAGAGGTGTCAAAAAGAGCGATGAAGAGATTTTAATTGTTAAGGCTTATAATCCAATTAGTTCTTAGACAAGGGTTTGGCAATGTAGGCAGAGGAAAAGGTCAAATTTCAAAAAGTTTTGTAGAAAGTGACATCAGGATTTAATCACAGACTGAAGGTGTGAGTCATGGGAGGAGATCAAGTCAAAGAAAAAAAACAAGATTGTCAGGAAAGAGCCTGATCTTATTTCTGAAATTAAGCCAGGTATGGAAAGGAAAGGGATTCATGAAAAATGCAAGAGCTAGGTCTTGAGCATGTTCAGTTTTAGCAAGCAGTAAATTATTAACAGAAAGATCTCAGAGAGAGGCCAGAAGTTGTTTGGGTTGATTGCTCTAGGCTTAGAAATTTCTTGTTTTCAGAAAGTTTGATTGTTATTTTGTGTGTCCGTATCATATCTAATAAGGAAAAATACGGACTTGTGTCACAGGATCTATTAAATTCAGTTCTTTTGTGGATTCAAATTGAATTTTAGCACAGGCCATGATGTTGAAGAAGGTTGCTATCAGAATAAAGAAGTAGCACCATAGCAGAGCTTGGTAATTTTCAAGTCATATCTACCTGGATTACTGTCTCACATTTTAATGCAAAGGTGGCAGAAGGGACTAACTATTCATAGGGAAAATAGTGAAAATTTGACTCAATCCACTGGCATATAAAACAGTTTGGACTCTGGACTGAAATATGCTGTCACTCACATTCAAGGAAACTTCATTAAGAATATAACTGTTTAGCGTTCACCTCTGCTTTTCAGCAGCTCTGCTCTGTAGGCATTAGTCACTTCCAGTCTGGTAACCACTCATCACACCTCCCTGTACACAAAGTGCTGTGCTACAATGTTGGTACTTGGAGTTGTTTAATATCTCTCATTTGGCTCAGCTCATTGCATTTCAATCATGGTTGGGCTAAAGGAAGCTCATGAGGCTCAGTGTCCTACTGCTTGTATTTACACAGTTACTGACATGTGGTAAATCATCTACCTGCCTGTTAGTAGGGGGTTATAGATTATCTTGCATGAGGCTTTGGCTGCTCCACAAGGACACAAAAGTTCTTATGGCCCAGACATCTGAAACAATATTTCATGGTTCCTTTTTAAGACAACCGTGGAAAATCGGTCATGCACCCGTTATTTTTCTTTGAATAATCACTATTACTTTCTTGCCTTTTTTTTTTCACTTTTTTCCTTTTTTTTTTTTTTTTTTTTTTTTTTTTTTTTTTTTTCCCCCTCCCTTTAAAGCATCCTGCCTCTGTCTCTCTGTACATCTGGACATGTAGATACCTGCTTTCTCATTTCCCTTCTTATCTGCATTTGAGTTACTTCTGTTTTAGACAGTACAAAGCACATTTGACTGCACAGGCTTCACGTATGCCAATTATTCTACATGTAGGATTAATTTAACTAGCAATTTTAAAAAGTAGTTATTTGTTAGGTGTGATCCTTACATATGTATGAGTCTGGGGCACTCTGGTGTGCCTGTTGAATGGATAATGTAGGAAATAGTGTTTCTGCTTGGAACAGCAGAAAATAATTTTAAAAGTTAGTGTGGTGAAGTCCAGTATGGCTTTGCATGTGCACAGTTGAGTGCAGGAGCCTGATCTTGTGTCTATGCTGTAGTGAAGGCAAACATTTCTTCTGTGACCATGTGCTAACTCACTACTATCTCCACAGGGAATAGGCTACAATCACCATCCTTATCATTGATTTCCAGAGAAGGTAACATTTCACAGAGGTCTGCAACCTAGGCAGTGTCTAGACTAAACCTGCTTTGAGATGACACAGACTCCTGAACCAGAGTATAGAAGATACAGACTCCTTTTTTTACCATAAACTTTTAATCACATGACAGAAACTCTCACAAAGTTTTTGAGACCTTTAAATCTGCAGAGGGAAAGGTTTTCCTCACATCCATCACTGCACAATGGCAGAAAGGGAAATTTTTAAGTCTTATTATGCAACCTGTAAGGTATAAGGTGATTTTCTTTCAGTAAGCTGTCGGTTGAGCCACATTATTCATGACCTGCAGCAGCTTTGCACAAAGCTGGCAGTATACAAAGAATAGTGTTATACCCTAGTGTGGATTAGTTTTGTTTAAATGAAATTTAGAGATCCTTTTTTTCCCTTACCCTTTCCCCACCAAAAAAAAAAAAAAAAAAAAAAAAAAAAGAAGAAAAGTCTGGGTAAGAATACTCTCAAAATAGCCCTGCCACAGATGAGCTATAGAAATAAAGTTTTCAATAACCTAAAATAACATGCAAATCCTGGGATCATGAAATTTCAGAACACAGGCATACTCTGTATGCCAGCATGACCTTCTGACTGTGTAGCAGATGATGAAAAGTCTTCTGCAAACCTGCGTGTGACAAATAGATAAAGAAGGGTTGGCCTACATTCAGAAACGAGACTATTTAAGCAAGTTGGGGCTAAGTCATGGAATATTTTAAAATAAGTCAAAAGGAGCTCGAGCTCACTGCAAAACACGATGTTGAGAATTTTACAAGTTTTAGGCTTTGAGCATTTGGGTTAGGACTGGACACAAGCAGCACAAACTCTGATTTTCACTTTGATAGCAAATTGGGCAAAACACCAAATTACAGGTTATCTTGGCTGCCAGAGGAGAAACGAGACAAGCAGGTAGGTGCCATCTCATGTGGCAGCAATTTCATAGGCAAGGCATACACAAAATAAAATAACTTGCACTGAACTCAGAGAGGCTAAACTGAACAGTTAATTTCTTCAATAAATACATAGATAATGTGCATTTAGCTTTGTTGGCTTAAGTTGGAGGTAGTCACACCCCAGAGCATCAGTTATGTTCATACTTCTCTTTTCAGCTACCATGACTGGTATTTGGAGTTCACTGAAACATTTATATGTTTACAGCCAAGATCAAGTACCACTAAAATTGAGTGCTGATCACATGTCTGCCAAGGATAGATTTGGAGATTAAAAATGGACATAAACATACTGATTTGGAGGAAGAAAGCTTATTCAGTACAAATGAACAGGGTTGAAAAATCCTTATGTGAGCGAGTCCTACCGGGATGCTGCAGCATCCTCAGTCTGTTGCCATCACAGAGTTAAGAACAGACACAAACTCAAAACAATTTGGCAAGAACGATAATGGGACCAGTCGAGATCTGTCATCAGCATACTGGCCACTGCGAAAGACTGATTAAATAGGAAGACACAGACAATTATCAAAGACTAATTGCTTATTGTTACTAGAACTATATTTTAAATGTGTTTTTCTTTTTAATTGCTTTTGGAGCAAATAAAGTGTCCTTAATTCAATTGTAACATGTTTGGGAATGGGAAGTCTGCCAGGAATCAGGCAGCTCAGAGATCTTGTGAATATAACTGCCTATGATCATGCTCAGTCATCCCAATTCTGCCAACTTTCCTGTTCTCACATTTGTGCCCCTCTGTTAGCAGAAATGTCTTTGGGGTTGTTGGTACTTGCAGGAAGCTGTGCTAGTTTGCTCATGTCTTTTCCTGTATTTTTAATTTGTCCCTGTCCAAGGGCTTTGAACTAAATGGGAGATGAACTCTTCAGGTCCATAGGGATTTTGAATCAGCAGTCTCTGAGTACAAAGGCACTTTCTAGGACAGGACTAGCAGTGATTGACAAGGTGAGATATTAATGTCATTTGAACATGTTACAATACAAACATCTGTATATCTTTGTGCTCTGTTACTATTGACTGCAATGCAATTAGGCAGGGGATGGGTTTGGCTCAGGATTGTGTCAGGATAACAATGAATGAACATGAGGATGCTATTCCAAGTGAAGATACTCAGGTTTGGTGTGAGGAGCAGATCCAAACCACATAGAAAAGGGTTTATGCAAATAGTTATGAGGCTCTTGTGTTATTAAATAACCATTCAGCATTTCATGATGAGAGTGACAGGGAACACAGTTTTTATATTCATAGAAATATGTTTTGTATGGGTGTATTCAGCTCTGGCAACACTACAGGACCTTGTAACGGACAAACAAATAGAATAAATACTGCATCTATATGTAAATACTTTGCATGAGCAGTTTAGAAAATGAAAAGGAAATGGTTTATGTGAGTGAGGGAGAGCAAGCAGGAAGAGAGGAAAAGAGGAACAGTTTGGAGTTCATGCATTGGAGAACGTGCACAAGAAAATTCAGGGAGTCTGTGATCTCCACAGAATGCCACATACTACTTGTCAGGTGCTCTAAGCAGCCAAGTGAACTCCAAATATCATTCTGCTAAAACTGTTGTTGATGTGACATGCAGCGTGAGAGGAGGGACAGGCAGCTTGCCTGTATTGTCATGTACATAGAGTCCACCTGTACTGCAGCCATTTTTTTCCCCATTCTGATCTTTCATGCATCTGTGTAATATGTAAGATCAGAAATGTGCAGAACTGTGGAACCTATTTTGAAATGAATTATTTAAAAAAAACAAACCCTCTTGCCTTGTGCCCTGGAAGGCTAATAGGCCTGTTAGATGTCCTGGCTTGCCCCACCTTTCTGCTGATGGGGAAAGCAAGGGCAGGAGGAAAACAAAGGCTTGGGCCATCATGTCCCCTCCCAAAGTGATAAACAGGTACCCACAGGTGTTTAGGTGTTTGTTAATGTCTTACTGTGGTTTGGGAGTTACCCACCCCCCCCCCCCCCCACTATGAAAATTGCCCAGACTAGACTCAGCTGGCTGGAAGTTAAGGAATGAAGCTAGATTTGCAGATTAGCCCAATGTACAAGCAGATATTTACAATATATATACAGCTATATATAGAAATATACAAGTTAAAGATAATACAGAAACACAATACCCTTCCCAGAAATCAGAGTGGCCAGGAGGGGCTCCCAAGCACCCTTCTGCCTTCTTTCCACCCCTCTGCCTTATCCCAGGGTCTGCCTTACGTGCAAGGTGAGTTTGGAGGATCAGCAAAGGGGGTTAGAAGCAGAATGATTAGTTGAGTTACCCAGCTGCAAAAGCCCAGGGAGAAAGACACACCGACTCCAACAGAGAGAGAGACTCTCTGTGTTACCTGTGTTTGTGTCCTGGTTTTTATACATCTCAGCAAGCCTATGAGTGGAGTAGACATCACCATTGTTTTCTTTTTCACAGTCTATAATGTTGGGTTTTTTTAATTAAAATATTCCAGTTACCCTCAAACCAGCACACTTGCCCAAATAAGGGTAAGCAAACCCTGCTGTCACCTAATATGGTCAGTTTTGCAAATGCCATTTTGATTGGTGAATCTCTGTGGCCAAAGGAACCATTACACTTGGGCAAATAAATTGAGCTAAGTTGCAAGCAGCTGTGGTGCCTCTGCCTCAATGGAGCTGCCTCTGTCTCAATGGAGCTGCCTCTGTCTCAATGGAGCTGCCTCTGTGTGTGCTCCTCTGCATTCTGCTCTGTGCAGACAACATGCTCTGCCTCACTGCTCTCGGCTTGGACAACATGTTCTGCTCTACCTCGTGCTTCAGATGTTTTGGGCTTGAACTACCTGGAAACCTAAGTGCCTCAAGTTGAACAGGAGAAGGCAGTAAGTGCCTCACAACGTGGTGAGAAGTGCCACCAACATCATGCTCTCTGCACATCTGCAAGAGATCCTGCCTGCACCTCTGCAAACCTCCGTGCCAAGAGGAACCAGGATCAGATCAGAAATTATCTGCCTCTTTCCCAGCACCCTGCTAGATCCCAGGAAGATTTAGAAGCCTCTCAATGGCTATCAAGATGCTGAGAAGTTCCAACACTGCCACAAAGGAGCCAGGGACTATCTTGAAATTCTTACTCCACCACTGTGAGCAGCATAGACATTCCCTTGGGCTCCAGGCTGCCTTTGATTTGCACGTAGGGCAAAGCCATTTTGTGGCTAAACTTTTCTAGTGTTCTTATTCTCCTAAATGAATGAATTACCCATAAACATCGTTGTGAAGATTTTCCCAACAGCATTAGAACCCAGATTTAACTAGTTTATACATAGTTTGTGGCTGGGGCTTTTTGGAAATAAAATAACTTCATATTTTATAAGTTCTGCCTCGTTAATTGCCCCAACAAAATCCCCTTCTTAAGTTCTTTGCAAAATCCTAAGCAAATATTATTTCAGAAGATAGCAGGAGAAAAGGAAAAAGAGGAAATTGTTCCAGACAGCATGGCTGGCCTTTTCCTTACTCTTTTAGGATAATTAAAAGTGAGGCTGTCCTGGGCAAACATTTCAATCAGCACTTAAGGATTGGTGAACACAGGAAAACTGAATCATTCAGTGACACTTTCACTGCATCAGCTCTGGCCTGGACTCTTGATATCTGGCTTTCCTCCATGGATGTACCTAGTGGACATTATCTAGAGACATCAGCATTGTTACTGCTCCTTTCTCCTCAGATCATTGCTCTTTCTGTTCACAGACTGAGATGAGTGTGACTGGTATTTTGGAACATTTAAAAATAGTTGGTTGACTAAAATTCCCCTAGATATCACAGTACTGCTGGGCAAGGCTTGGTTTTATGGGCATGAATATTGCTTTTACCTTTTGTGTGAGAAGTATTTACTTCTTTGGGCATCTCTTGCCTTGAGTGTTGTTGATCTGCTTTGTGCAAAACCATACCTCTGCTTGGTGTTTACTCAAAGTCTTGAGCCAGATTGCCAGCTGCAGCGAATGCAGAGGCCATTGCAGCTGCATCAGTTGGGGATTCAACATCTAGTCTTAAAGCAAATATCCAATGGAAATTTCTCCATCCCCTACTGTAAAGATGAGTACAAACATTTTGCCTTTGTCTTTTTTTAGTATTACCTCCTGTTTTTTAATATCAATCCAAACTTCAGTGAGGAGAGTAAACATTGCTGGAATAAGCTTTCTGCTGAGATTAAACATGTCTTTGTGCATGTCTTTCCGAAATTAAACTTTCACCTTGGCAAACGGGGGTTTGGTGCAGAAATGGAACCTAAGGACCCTTGACGTACAGATGGGCCAAGGTGTTGTGAGTGCTCACCTGGAAACTTTACAAAGTAGCGAGAACAGCTTACTGTGTGTTAATACAAGCAGAGTAAATAACACAAAATGTTAAGAATGTTTGGTATTCATTTCCAAGGTGCTCCTCTGGGTGATATAGGCAGAAGTGCACCTGGCAGGTGATGGTACATGATGTTTTTCTTGTGGAGTAGCAGCTTCCTGTTAGTAACATTCATTCCCTTTCCCTGAGAGTTCTGAGATCCTGAAAGAAAGAGACTGTAAGAATTCTGATGTATTATTTTCGTATAATGGTCTCCCAGACTTTCTGTGATGTTAATAAGCATCTTGTATCAGCTCGTCCATGGAGGTAGGTTTTCCAGTTAAAGGATTATTTCACAGATGTCCTAAAAGGCTTGGCTTAGGCCACCAGTGAAAAATCAAAGCTTTCCAATCACTGTTCTCAGTGACTTAAATCATCCTTATCCTTTGCTTTCCAAAACGTGTTGGACAACATATTCTCCCTTGGTACAACAATCATTTAGAGAAGGTCCTAGAGATAAAATAGAGTGCTCCCATGCCTGTTGATGGGTGCATGGCAAAGACTGCATCTTTTCTTTTTTCATGGCTATCAAGCATTGCAGGTCAAAATTACCATCCAAGGATGCCAGCATAGTGGACATGTTTAGGCAAGTGGTCAGGAAAGCAGACGGGGGGAGGGGGGGAAGGTGTTTTCATGGTTTATTAAAGTACCCAGAAAGGATTTAACTTCTAGTTAGAGGGATATTTGTGCCGTGATAGACAGTTTATACCTCCATCTTTTTAATGTGCTGTATATGTGCTGTCTTTATTAAACTTGGTCTTTCTAATTTTTTGAAGTATTTGTTTCTCTTGTATGTGAATGTTGGGAGGATGGAGATACAGCCACTACTGTCTTCTGTGCTAACGAACTGTATCTTCTGATTCAGAGCTCCTGTATACTGAAGCCAATAATGATTCACTCTCACAGCAGTGGTGTGAGCAGTCGCAGCTTTTATATGCCATCTGTGTGAGTGAGCTGAATCTGCAGAAATGGGACCCTGTACACATGGCTTTTCCTCTGTTCATGGATGAAAATATTAAAGCATATCCGTATGGTCCATGAGATGTTTTCTGTGTCAGGAAGTGAGTAAAACTGCCTGTCAAACCAAGCTGTTCTCTCTGATGAAAGGGAGCTGTTTTTAAACACTTCTTTCCGTAGTATTTTGCACGCCAGCCATGTGTGTTTTCTCATCTGACATCTCATTGAGATCCTTGGCTTCAGTACTGCAGGAGGGAAGGGTGTGCTGGGAGGGAAGGAAATTATCTCTCAATGCGTACACAAGCACGTGTGCACACAGACGCTCTTAAATCAATTTTAAATGAATGGGCTGTTGGTTTTTTTAGGAATATGAAAGAAAATTAATCTGGTTGAATAAGATTTAATTGCTTCCCTTTTGTTTGAATTTTCTGTTTTCACATGAAGATGTTAGGAAGCAATGGTCGGAGCTATTATTAGATACGAGGGGAAAGGCAGAGGGCAAAGGGTTCATTTACAATTCCTACACCAGAATATTGAATTTTAAAGCTAAAAGGCAAGTTGATGAGCAATAAAGATTCATCCACTTACCTTATTGAGTATTTCTGAAGGATTATGCTGGCCTGGAAAGCTAACCATTCACACATCTGTAAGACCTGGTGTCTGGAGGAACCAGGATTTTTTTAATTATTATTTTGTTTGTTTGTTTGTTTTAAGGAAAGCAGTGTACAGGGAGAAGCTTGAATACTAGTAGTAAGTAATGAATTAATAAAAATGCATTTATTTTGAAGGAGGCAAGTGGACGTCACTTCTGAGGCAGGAGGCTGGGGAGCATAAAGATTATACACACACACACACATGTTTTTGTGCTTTGAAAAATTCAAGTCAGTTAATCCCAGATAATGGCATACCACTATAATCACTTCTTCATCTCCATGATCTCAGGGCAGTCCTGCAAGAAGCAGTATGGTCACACTGGGCAGGAGAACCTATAACATTAGAGTGTGCTATTGTAAAAGAAATCCAACATCCAACAGATTTTCTAGCCTTTTCCTTAAATACAGTGATTATAACTTCCTTTCATAGATTCACGGAATGGTTGAGGTCAGCAGGGAGCTCTGGAGGTCATCTGGTCTAACCCTCTGCTCAAGCAGAGCCACCTAGAACCATTTGCCAAAGACTGTGGCCAGGCAGCTCTTAAGTACCTCTGAGGGCGGAGACTTCCCAACCTCTCTGGGGAACTTGTGCCAGTGCTTCATCACCCTCACAGTAAAAAATGTATGCCCATGTTTCTCTAATACTGAGGAGCTCAGAACTGGACATGGCACTCCTAGTGTGGTCTGACCAGTGCTCTTGGCAAAAATGGGGCACGTCCTTTCAAACGAAAAGTTTTGGCAGAAGTCAAGCTGGGACATTGGCTTAGGGTTTGGATAGCTGCAGCTTGGGCATGCAGAGTTGCTTTGTTCTTGTTTTGCCAAGCCTCTTGTATCTGGGACTTCCTGCTGCATTTGGGCAGCTTTGGTCATTGGAGGGGTTTTCATCTGGGTAGCTCAGCGTTGCTGATCTCACCTGTGGAATAAGTCTACCTTTATGAACTTCTTTCTTTTTTGGTGTTAGCTTTTAAATTTTATTTTTCTTTTACCAGTTGCTGTGCTAAAGCTTGTTCAGTTTGACGGACTAAAGGGCAGCACAAGAACTTGCATCGTTTTGTAGCTTTTGTCTAAGGCAACAAAACAAAAATAAGTTTTGTTTTGTTTAAAAAAAAAAAGAAGAATATTTTTTATGTAGTTCTGTGTTTTCTGTGAAAGGTCCTGAAGCATAAAGAGTTGATATTACTAATGTAAATCTGATGCTGTTAGCAGAGGAATAATGTGCTGTATGTTGTAAGGCATGTGACTGAGAAGGAGCTGGAGTAACTGAAATGCCTTATGGCCATATGAGATTATGGGGACAAGTCTTCACATAGAGGGTGCCTGCTTACATGTGCCCTGGGCTTTCTCTTAGCTCTGAACATGAGCCCATAGTGAAATAGAAATGTTCCTATATTAATAGTACATCGTTGATAAGCCCCATCTGAGAAATACAATATATTGCACAACTGGGAACTCTTTTGGAGTGGGGAATTGGACCAGCAATTTCATAGTGTGTTGGTAATGAAACATTTTGATTCTGTATAAGCAAATGGGCAAGGTTAGTGGACACATTACTCTGGCTGTCATTGTCCCAGCAGTAACCAATTTAGAGGCTTTATATTTTCTGCTATCCCAGTAAGGGGAAGAAGAGGAGAAAGTTAAAAACAGAAGTTCCAGAGTGAATTAAAGCACAAAAAGTGAACTAGCTTGTAGTAGTGCTGTATAATTTTAAAATTCCTTTTTCCCTTATAATCTGGACTTTAATATATGTATTACATTGCACATTCTGGCGATGTCTGTCATGCTCCAAAAGGTCACCACCATACAGGGGGATTTATCCTGGCTATAACATGTGAACATGGGCACCCAGTCATGGATCTGTCTAGCTACCATTTGTATTGATGATTTCAGTTTGTATTTTTTTTCACCTGATGCTGTTGATTTGCAGAAATGTGAGAAATGTCTTCGGCCTTCAAGGAGGGATGTTCTGGTGCCTACGTATAGGTCATGGATGGTTCTTTTCATAGCTTTTCCAGCAGTTGTGGCCAGTTATCAGCCCTTCATTGAACTGTTTTCTGCAAGTAGTTTCCTTGTGACAGTACCCTGCACAATTCTACAGCACTGGGTTTGCTTTCCTAAGGTTAACTGACATGCATTCTTTGGTCTCATTGAGCTTACCTTTTTTTGTCAAGTTTCCTGTCAAGATTAATACAGTTTCTAAACAACATAATATGGAATTATTTTCTTGATTTGCAGATATCCTCGTTGATGGTAAGCTTTGTGACTGTGATATTGTGGTGAACTGCAAAGTAGGAGACCCCATCCCGTTGGAGGTGAAGCTGACCAACTGGAGCAAGCACAACGTGGGACCCTTCGCTCTTACCGTGACACCCTACCAGGACTACCAAAATGGGGTGCACAACTATGACCTGCAGGATGCTATCACTTTTGTGGGCTCTAACACCTTCTACATCGACTCAGTGAGTCTTTCTATCAGATGTATCACAATTTGGGATGATGTGGGGGTTTTAAGGCAGATTAATTTATAGATAGCTTCGTAATTATGGCAGCTGTTGGTAAATGTGCCGCTGCCTTTGGAGGCAAGGAATCGTCTCTCTGAAACAGTCTAAGACTGTAATTTCCTTTTATGAAAACCATTAGTAAACTATTAGAGATGGTAACTTGTGGTCACTCCAGATCTTACTAAAGGTGACTGAGTAGCCTAGATAAAATGTTTGATACCATTTTTCCAGTCCCCTGAGCCATCCAGTGCAACCTGCTGTAAGAGATTTAAAATAACTTTTTCTCTTTAGTGCATAAGAAATATTCTGCAGGCTGAGCCATGGAGCTCAGCAAATCAGTTTTAGTCAGGTCCTGAGGAAGTGCAACAGACTGCAAAAAGAAAAAGCTAAACATTAATGACCAGTCTGATGAGCAGGTTCATTTCCTCATAGCTTTGCATACTCTTATGAAGCCATAGCAAAAAGTAGAAGTCATGCTTAAAATTATATGAAGAAGTACCTTCTTTGGACAAGTGAGATTATGATTTTTCTCTCAATTTCTTAGAAAATTCTTTAGAAATTCTTTAGAAAATTTACATCTAGGAACTTTTTGCTTCTAAAGCAAGACACCGGAAATAAAGACAAAGCTACTCTCTCCCATATCCTTCCCCCAAAACAGTATTAAAAAGGGGGAATAGAAAGTATAGAGTGCTGCAGAGTAGAATAAACCATGTTTCTGTGAAATAAATGTGAATTGACTGTTTGGGACCTTTGCTTATGTCAGATCTTCAGATTGCTAATAAAAATTACTTGTCAGAAAGGAATATACAAGTGAACCTTAATAAAAAAGAACTAAAGGTTAAGCATACGGGTAGACACCATGTATATTTTTCAGTTATGCATTATGGGAAGGAAATATTTCCAAAAGCCAGTGAGCATGGAATAACACCATCAACTTTAATTTTAGTGGTGGATAACTATATTCTTATGTGAATAATTTAAATACAGCTCTCTTTCTGACAATGTGGGGGTTTTAATCAGAGTGGCAGTGTTTGGATACCCAGCTGCCCTGACCCTTGAGGCTAATAAGGGGAAAGTGAGATGTCTGTATAATGTATTCTTACCTAATGATTGAGGCTCCTGTGGGACAAAAAGTCAGAAAGTCATACTCTGCAGTCATTGCTTTTGCCCCGTTTTTCAATATTGTGACATTTCTCCTGTAAACACAGTTCCCCATAAGGTAAAAATAGAGTAGTTTTCTGCTGCTTGTCCTCCTTTTCATTCAGAAAGGTGAAATGAAGAAAAATGTCAAGTCTTAGACAAGAAGGTTAGGTTTCATGGAATATAGTACTGATATGTGTCCTACAGAGACTCTTAGAAAGCATGTTTAGTTGTTTTTTTGGTTTTTTTTTTGAGGCATAGAACCCTGATCATGGAAGAAAATGCTTCAGACAATTCAACTCAATCTAATACTGTCAGAGGCCCTTTCATCCCCCATAATTGATTTCATAATGGAAAAAAGTCTCAGAAAACTGCACCTGTTTTGAGACAAGAACAAAGTCTTGGTTTGCGCATTTGATGCTTCAGGGATGTTCACGATGTTCATGCTCTGAGTTTGGCAGAAACTCAGACAGGTGCTGGTTAAGAATCTGAAGAAGCTCATGCTTGGGTGAACTGAAAGAGATTCAAAATGTCTCCTTTTTGTAAATATAAGATGATATACTGGAATAGATCCTCTGCTGGTATAATTCAGTGCTGCTCTGTTGAAGTTAGTAGACATATGCCCATTATTTTTATAAACTAAAGTCTTGGTCACAATTCTTTTGCCTGTTAAATGGAGGGGATTTGAGATACTTCTATTTTCCCCAAGAGATCCAGCAGGAGAGATGGTGTGAACGTGTGTTTTTGGGTGACGTTGGCCAGGTTAGCAACACCCACATTCGTCAGTAGTTTAAGCTAATTGGGCTGACTTTGCACAGACAGTGGCAAGGAGGTGGTGGTGTGATTTATTGTGCTGCCAAGCTGGGTGGGAGGAAGAATGGAGAACTAGTCTACGGTTGGGCATATCAGTTGTGTATGGTCAAAAGCAAATGGGAGCATCAGGTATTACAGGAAGAGAAAGCCCTGAAAGTCTGGTCTGTTTTTATGCTGGTACAGAAATGACAACATTATTGGTGGTCACGTGAATGTGATTTCTCAGCAGTAAAACCAAACAAACCACAAACGCCCTCTGCATTCCTAAATGTGGTTTCATATTGAGTCTACTGCTCAGCAAATCACAATTAGTTTTTGTTTCCAGATGAAAAAGTTTCATATCAGTTTTTGCTGCTATCTTGAAGACAGGATAGGATACACACAGGAATTTCGGTATGCACATGCTTCACAGTATGAATATATGAGGACAGACTGAGAGAGTTGGGGCTCTTCAGCCTGGAAAAGAGAAGGCTTCAAGGGGACCTGATAGTAGCATTCCAGTATCTGAAGGGGGCCTACAGGAAGGATGGGGAGGGCCTATTTACAGGGTCCTGCAACAACAGGACAAGGGCTTTAAACTGGCAGAGGGGAGATTTAGACTGGATGTTAGGAGGAAGTTCTTTACAGTAAGGGTGGTGAGACACTGGAACAGGTTGCCCAGGGAGGTTGTGGCTGCTCCCTCCCTGTAGGTGTTCAAGGCCAGATTGGATGAAGCCTTGAGTAACCTGTCCTAGTGGGAGGTGTCCCTGCCTATGGCAGGGGGTTGGAACTAGATGATCCTTGAGGTCCCTTCCAACCTTACCATTCTATGATTCTATGATTCTATAAATCGTTTAAAGGGTAAAAGTCATATGATTGTGTATTTCTCTTTCTTGTGGCTTGAAGTCCAGGTTAGATGATTTATCTCAGAGGTAGCATAATGAATACTTACTCATCTTTTTGTGCTCTTACTTCAGTTCAGTGCAGCAGTCTCAGTTTGTGTCACAAAGTCTCTACTGGGATATACCACTTCAAAAAGCAAATTATTGTACTGAAAATTTTAAAGGCTACCGAGATATTTCCATAAGTTTTAAATCAAGTACAATCTTTATTTTTAAGCTAAACTTCTGATTTGGTTATCCTTACCTTCCTGTATCTATATTTAACAGAAAAGGTGACATCATCAATTATCATTTAGATAGCAGACATTTTTGTGCAGTGCAGTGCAGTGCTTCGACACATGAAATAACATGGTGAACCCCCACCCATTAAAATGTGTTGTACTGATTTATGTTTTTATCTCAGTTCAAGCCCAGAAGTTTAGCTCTGACCATATCATTAAAAGTTGATAGTTCTTACTATTTTCTTTTTTTGACTAGTCAATCAGATAGAGTTACTTCTTACCAAATTAAAACCTACAAAAATCCTTCTATGGAGCTTTCTGTAACTACCAGTTGTTCATCTTCGCTTGTTGTCCTGCTTTTGCCATCACTATTCTCAAGCAGATTTCTTTTCCTGCATGTGTTACCATGCACTAACTCATGTGATTGGTAGTGGGAGATGAGGAGAAATTCATTAGTAGATGGTCATTTTGAATCAGCTCAGAAGCTATGATGAACATTTGCTCACTTCTGGCAGGTCCTCTGTGGCCCATCTGGAACAAATTAGTTTTTTTGGCATGGTTTTACTCACACTGTAAACTTTGGGGCAGTGAACAGTAGCTGGCACTAGCCCTAATCTCCCACTGAGCTCCCTAAGTACTACAGCAGTATAAATAAGTAGTAATTAGTTCTAAGCAATCGCAGTCCCACATGGTAGCCTGAATCAGGGAAGGATTAGGATTGAGCTAGAAACTTACTTTTTCTTCTATCTCAGTAGAACAGAGGAGTAATGTGGGCATTATTTTCTTGATTCTTCGGTCTTTTTTTTTTTTTTTTTCCCCTGAAGTAGAAGCTTCCCATCTCTGATTTCCACAATTTGATGGAATCAAATATTCAACTGCATCCCAGATTGACACAATATATAAGCACATATGTAGGCAATGATCCTACCAGGCCTGTGTGCCGCTTAGCTCAAGTGAAAATACAAATTCGATCTGGATCGGGCACTAGAGTGTGATCTCTGTGTTTCTCATGGATCAGCTACATCATGGATTGCAGTCAATGGGATGGTGTGCACTCAGATACAGAAGGAAACATCTGACTTGTGTACGCATCTGACAAGTCAGAGGCAATGGAGAGAAATTCATCAGAGTTGATGAAGTTTAGGGGATATTTTACCTTATTCTACATTTGATCAGATGAATCTTTATGGTGAACAGCTGGCTCAGATATGAACAGGCATTTGGGTGGATTCAGTTCCAGACCAAGAGATCTGAATAAGTAGGCGTTACTAAGGGTTTTGACCAACTAAGCTCTCACTAGTCAGTAGAGATGTAGTTTGCAGACAGTAGAACCTGGAGTAAGATTTAATTCCGTAAAAGTGTCTACCATCATTTATATGCTGTGGGTATCCTCCTGACCTCTACCTGGTGTCAGAAATCCTTTAAGTTATCCTTACCAGCCCTCTGTAGATGTCTTAGTGCTTCAGTTTTAGCCAGTGTCTCAGTTCTGGTCATCCCAAATGTCACAGGGTGCCTTTGTTTATACAACTGTACCTTGATTCTAGAGTGGATAGGTAGACCATTCTGTCTTTCCTTGGCTGACTGCATTGATTAGATGTCTTCTCACTGTCGTAGAGGCTTGTATGCCCAGTTGTCAGAAAGACACCCAAATGCAGGTGCTTTAATCTCAAAATTAGTCCCCTGCATGTTATTCCAGTTGAGTTGGTCATGAACCATTACTGACCTGACTGCTGCTAATGTGCTTGTGGTCTTCTAGGAATGTTTATAGGCAACCCCACTGGAGAGGTAGCCTTTCTTTCCCAAGTTACTTACTATTTGGAAGGAACTTCTTGCAACTTCTGGAGAGCTGCTTGCATCTCAACAGCACAAAGGTTTCAGGTTGCTTTTGCTTCCCCATTTCTTCCTCAGAGCACAAGTGCTGATTCGAGTAGTGACTGTGTGGGTGGCTATACAGGTGTGGATAGCCCCCAAACCATGGATGTTGTTGTCTAGTCTGTGAATGCTACAGAAAGGGAGATAGGCTGCAGGCAGAACAGGATGTATACTACTACCTTACCTCCTTGGCTCTTCTCATTTATGGTGAAGAAACAGATAACTGGTGGAGAGAGTTGTGCTGTAAAGGCTAGAGAAACAAGCAACTACACAGGCAGAACTTCAAATGAGGGAAAGGACAGTGTTGGTGCTGATGTGCCTGAAGCCACCTTCCTTTTTGTCAAGGGCTCTGATCAGTGCTGTTACAGATAATTCTTCATGGTACAGCTAGATTAAGAAAAACGGACTGGGAGCTTCAAAAAGGTATGGATCCCGAGGAGGCTTCATTTGCTCTTTGCCTCCATCTATTGCTGGCATTTGTGCCTGTCTCTGTCCTCCTCTGCATGCAAGTCCACATCAGTTCCAGTGAGGTGGAAATAAGGCAGACGGCCCTGGGAGGAGGGGAAGGAAGCAAGAGGGGAGACTGCTTGATCTTCTGCTCATCCAGACACAATGCTAGAGGGCAAGAACTTGTACCCAGTGAGGAGGGGAGATGCCAAGGACAGGAGTCAGGAGAACAGCTGCGACTACTCTGGTCACTGACGTACATTATGTGATGCTGATACGAGTTTGCTGTAGGTCAGCAAAAGTGCTCAGCACCAAAGCCAAAAGGAGCCTGAGCTCTGCCAGCTCTGCTGATGTTACTGCTTGTCCAAGAGCAGAGATTTAGGGGATCAAGGAATCACAGAAACATTCTGGCTGGGAAAGACCCCCCAGGATCACAAAAGTCCAACTGTTATCCCTACTCTACAAAGTTCACCCTTACACCATATCCCCAAGCACTACATCCAAACAGCTTTTAAATGCATGCAGGGTTGGTGACTCCACCACCTCTCTGGGCAGCCCATTCCAATGTCTGACCACTCTTGTTGTGAAAAAACGTTTCCTAATGTCCAGTCTAAACCTACTCAGTCACAGCTTGAGGCTATTCCCTCTTGTTCTATCACTATTTACCTGTGAGAAGAGACCAGCAGTAGCCTCTCCACAACATCCTTTCAGGTAGCTGTAGACAGCAATGAGGTCTCCCTTCAGCCCTCTCTTCCTCAAATTAACCAGCCCCAGCTATCTCAGTCGATCTTCATAAGATATATTCAACAAAATGTTCAATGAAAAAATCTGATATCTCAGGGGACTATGCAAGATGCACAAATGATGGCTTAAAGGACCAGCAATGAGGGTTAAAAAAACCCCTAGAACAGGAGAAAATGGAATCAGATAGCTCATTCTTCTCTCACCCAAAAACTACAGAGAAGCTTCCTCAATGGAGATGGTGACAGGTGGTTTGCATTTCATTGTATTGCTGAGGTGCCTCAAAGCCTTGGAAACTTTTTGGCCCACCCTCTCCTCCACCATGGTCTAGTCATCATCTTTGTTCTGGCCTTCCTATGCAATGGCAAGATGTCTTTCAGCAAAGTGTATCCATAGTCACTTTCCCAGTTAATACTTATTGTTGATGTCCCCGTTTTTCATATGACTAAATTTTTTAGAGTGGTCAAAAGTGTTAATAGTCTGTCTTGGAGTCTTCACTTCATCCCTTCACTGCTCCAGGAAGTAATATCCCATCAGTTCCTAGTGCAGTCAGTTCCAAACGTTTTCTCCCCCTGAATCCAGTCATGTCCGGCTTATCTGAAGAGCTCAGTGCTCCTGGATTGAGCACAAGAGTTTTGTTTGTGTTTGGGCTTGAGTCTTGGCTGACCAGTGATATGCCATGCTGTCATTTGGAATCAATAATGGACTCTAACAAGATGGACACTGAGGCGTTTGGAGGTGACCCAAGAAGGGCCCATTACCAATGAGTATTTGAGTGAAAAAAGAAAACACATGGGCCCAGTTCTATCTATGACAGTAGGGATGAGCCCATGAGTACATTTTGAGCTGACAGTTTCAGGATCCAGGGAGCAAAGGAGAACTAGTAAGATCATCTTGGCTGAGGGAAGACCAATACTGAGGAGCATCAGATGCTCTTTATTTGAGCTTTTCCACTAGGATGAAGCTGACTTTCCAGTTATTTAATTAATTCTGTCCAGCGGAATGCTTCTGTGGGCTTTGTGCTGACCGGGTCTTGCATTTGCTGAAGCTTTAACCCAATTCTGGACACCCTGAAACTGGGTTTAACATCTTGTGAAAGCAAATAGTATCACATGCTGAGCAGCCATGGGGTTATTAAACTGAGAAATTACCTGTGTCTTGCTAAAATCGTGGACTAAGATACATATTTGTTGTAAAGATATGGATTGTGAGTAGTTTCTGTGAATGGAGATAAGTACATGTAGAATTCTGTGTTTAGTTTGGACAAGGTAAATAAGGGCAGATACTTTTCCTAGACCATTTCTTGCTAAATTTAATTATTTCAATGATAGTGATATTAAGGATTCTGATTAGAAAATTCAGTCAGATTGCATCTTACTAATAAGTAGGGATTAATTTAGTTATTGCTGGATTGTTAAATGATGTTTAACCCTGTGTCTATCATGAGTTCCAAGCCATGATTTAGATCTTTAGATATAGATGTTGGGTGACCTCTACCTTAAACACTGTTCTGGAATCAATGACTCTTGTGTTCTGGTTTAAGCTGTGTCACAGATTTGCTTCATGAAAGAACTATACAGGGTTAAATTTCCAATGCTCCAGTTTCAGCATTGCTAGAACAGGGAGAAGATCTCCATTTTGCATGTTGAGATGTGAATCTGAATACTTGAAGAATCTATTGAATTGCAAAATGCAATTTGTTTTGTTACTGGTTTAATTATACTGATTTCCACATTCTCTTTTCCAGGTGAAGCCAACCAAAGACTCTGTGTACTTTGGAGCACTTCTGTTTCTCTACACAGGTGATTTCTACCTGAATATCAAATTCCATGAAGACAACTGCAGCAAGGAGCTGCCTCTGTCCTGGTTCTGCCTTCCTAGTGTCCACATCCGTGCTATGGAGCCTGTGGTCTAAACTAAGCTGTAAATGTAATGTGTGCTATTTGATTAACCACAGTGCACTGAAATGCTTGGCACATCCTCTGCTTGACCCCAGCTTGTTTCTGTCCAACCCCAGGCCACAATCCCTACTTTGGAGGAACAGCTGAACACTTTCTGAATTGGCTGATAGTCATTCGAGCAGCTGCTTTAGCTAATTTCAGAAAGAGAGACAGACAGACAGATTATAACTATGCTAGCATTTTCTTCTGTTTCCAAAAGGCCTTTGAAACTGCTAATATAGGCATTATACTTCCATATATGCTATTGATATCAGTGGGTTTGAAAGGGTATTGAGGGCTGAGTTTAATGATGCATTTGAAGGTCTCCATTCCAATTTGAATAATCCCACTTTAGCATTTTTCAACAAGAGTTGTATATGTATGGAATTCCTCCTAACTTAACACTGGACCCCTGGTGTGTATGCTTGAGGTGTAGTTCTCTCTTAGATTTGTTTATGGGCTTGTGCTTGTTTGCTTGTTTGCTGACTGTTTGGTGTCTGGTAGTAAGCAGTAGTAGTGATGCATTTTTCTGTGATACTAAGAGTAGCACATGTGCCTCCAGTTATTCTCTTCCTTCCCTGAACCCAGTGCCATTTGCTCCTGGTAAAGTCACCATATTTAGTTTGGTCGATCTGTGAATGAGAAGTGAAAGAAGACAATGAAAAGCTAAAGAGTTCTGTCCTTGAGAAAGGAAACCAACTTTTGGGTTCCCTAGGGCTTGCCTGTGAATTTCAACTGTCACAGTTCTGGTTTATACAATCACAGTTGCTTCAAGTATTTGTAGATGCTTAAAAGAACCACCAGAATTAATCAACTGGTCATTAATTTCACTTTGTGTGAGTTTTTGCAAACTCTTCTGATCAGATTTTTCATGCTAATAGACTGGGCTTGATTATGTGTTTGGTTGTTTCCTTGTTTTTTTTTTTTTTTTAGAACGATTAAGTTTAATTATTAGGCAATTAAGTCCATGGAGTTCCTGACCATAAAAATAGTTGATGAATGTACTGAAAATGTAGTCTTGTTGAATTTCAGAAGAACCTTTTTTTGTATAAAAAGACACACATTTACCCCATGTAAAGCAGAGATATGTCTTAGCTGTATGATTAGTATACTATTTCATGGACCATATGTTTTAAACCTGGCTCAGTCTTTTCTTAAACTTGCAGCCACCGCTCTTTAATTTAGTAGTATAGTTTTGGGGGTGGATACACCAAGATGTGGCAGAGGAGCTCCAGTTAGCTCTACACATGCTAAATCTGCATGCACAACATCTTTGCAGATTTTTTTGTCTGTTTAGGCTTCATCCAAATGTGACCATACCGCTTCATGCCTGACCTGGTCCATCCTGTGGAACATTAGCCCAGGAAGCTCATTATGGCTTTCTTCATCATGCCCAGTTGTACTTTTGGGTGTGACAGAGATTTTCTAAGGAATGAAAAGTATTTGACTCAATTCATTGTGTGCTTGCTAATGGCTGCAATGTAATAATCCTAAATATGTTTCTACTTTGAGGGAGCTATAGCTATGGCATGATGGCTGTATTTCTAGTGTATGCATGGTATTATCTCTAAAAAACTGTGTTGTGGCCATGTTATCAGTGTTTGCTCTTGAGCTGTGGTTCTGTATACAGCCCTGAATGCCAAAGTGGAAGTCTCCAGTCTTAAATTGATGGAAATCTGAGGCAGACTGAAGATTTACTTGCAACGATGTACTGTTCTGTCACCTGCCAGAATGTCCAGTAAGAAAACTGTTTCTTAGACTTGCACAGTGGTTCTGATCCAAAGACACCTATGGAAAGAAGAGGGTCTAGGCAGTTGAGTTGGGCATGTTTTTTGTGTTAGTGGAGTTCAGTTGACCAATTCGTGCCATGAGGTTGAATTCTCTGTCACTGCACAGGCACATACACATTAAAAAATAAGACCCTGAGAGAGCAGGAATTAAAGCAGTTAATCTTCCTCATAAAAGCTTGCTTTTGACATGTGTCTCTGTACTATGTTACACAACACTTGCAGCAAAATCCAAACTCGGTTTTATTCAGTATTCCCAGCAGGTAATCTGCAGATGCTAGGAATATACAGCTATGACTTTGTAAGGACCACATTGCATTTAAAACGAAAATATTGCGAAAGCAGATGCTGTGGCATTCAAGATGCTTCAGTCTGCCCAGCTAGGGGATCATTTCCTAGTTTATTTTTGGGAGTGCTCTCTGAGAACTGAGGATAATGTTCTGTGAAGCATGTACTGGGATGCAGCACTCCCGTGCCCTTTACTTATAATAGAACCTGATCCACAGCCTGCCGAAGCTGTGGGAACAGATTTTATTCTAACAAAAGCAAGCTGTGTATTTCTAATATACCATTATAAATCTACCATATATTCTCATAAATATAGGTTCTTATGTGTGAGCTGATGCTTATTGGTCTATCTATTCATTATATAGTAGGCCAGTCTGTTCCCTTGTCAGCTTCGATGCTTAGTTGCTTTTGGTGTTTCTGAGCAGTTTTCTCATGCTTCTACTCATCTTGGTGAGAGAAATGAAACACAAGAAATTCTTCCTTCTGGGCATTGTATGTTGCTTGCCCAGAAGGTGAATATTTAAGTGTCAGCATAATTTGGAGAAGGGGAAGGTAATTGAAATGAGGGTACTGCATTGCTTTTGGTTTTCTTTTTAATGGAAGTTTTCACTGAGACTGCTGTCAGGATTGTTTCATGCAGTGTTTGAATGCTACTTTTCTGATCTACTCTCCTTTTCTGGAACTGAACTTGATTTTGTTTCTCCAAACCACCCAGCTATTATTTTGAACATGATGAGCCGAACTGCACGTTGTTACACAGGTGTAAATCTGATATGATATGACTTGGTTGAATTAAATCATTCCTAATTTAAATAACCATTGGTGAGAGCAGACATTGGTCCAAGATATGTATCCATTGGACAAGCATAAGTTGTGTAAATTCAACTGTCCGAATAAATATTTATCATATGTAATTTGCATCTCTGCCTGTCTCTATAATTCTTGATGGTGTCCTTGTGTGGTTTTGCTGCTAACAGTAATGAATCTCGTGATGCTGCATTCTATTTCTGAAAGAATGTATTAGACTCTGAAAATGAACTTTTTAAACTTCACTTAAACTTTCTCTCCTTAGATAAACTCAGGACTGTTGAATAATTTTTCCTCCATAGTCTGACTCCTGTGGCAGTGTTATTAGCTGTCAGCAGAGGGGAGAGAGGTATGCTCACATGGAAGGTTACTTTTGCCTCCTAATATTGACAATGAGGGTGATGAGGCACTGGAACAGGTTGCCCAGAGAGGGGTGGTAGATGCCTCATCCATGGAATGGGTCAGGGTTGGATGGGGCTCTGAGCAGTGTGATCTATTTGAAGATGTCCCTGCTTACTGCAGGGAGTTTGGATGAGATGACCCTTAAAGGTCTCTTCCAACCCAAACAGTTCTATGATTCTGTGATCCTTTCCGTTCTCTACATTGTCAGATCAAAAGCTGGAAAGAGGAACCTTCTGGAGGTGGTACGTCTGGTGGGAAGGCTAACTGGAAGCACTTGTTTTGTGTGTACCACCTGATATCCAGCCCTGTTTGAACTCCTTATTTTCAAACAGTTTTTAGGATTCTGTGTTTTGGTTCCCAATCTAGAAGCTCTTAACTTCCCTTAGTGAGAGCCAACTGCACTCTCCCTTCCTTGGATCCTCTGGCTCCCTTCCTAGTGTGAGTACTTTTTCTCTCCCTGAAATGGGTCTCCTTGCATTACTCACACCAGCACTGTCTGCCAGCTTTGGAGGTTGTTAAACATGTCTGCTGGAGTTTGGGGCTGGTGGGTCAGCTCTTTGGCACAGGTGGGATTTGAAGGCTTTCCTACAGGTACATACTTTGCAGAGGCTTATAAATATTGATGCTCATTTCTTAAAACGGCAGATACAGATCTGATCCGGACGATTTTTGTGTTCAATGATACCTGTTTACTTTTGCAGGTTAGACCATTCTGGGGCTTACTTAGGTCAGGGTCTTTGAGTTGTCCAGCATCTTTCTGCTTTATCTCTTGGTTTCTCCTTTAATTTTCACCTTATTCTTCCCACCAACTATTATACTTATTGTTTCTCTGTGGTTGAGTCCAACAGAAATGATCAGTGTGTCCCTTTTTTAAAAAAAATATTTATTTATTTCCTCTCTCTCAGCATCTCCATTAGAGCTTTCTTAACATTTTGGTCATCTACTGGGGAAAAAAGATTGCTTCAAATCCAGTATCAGTTGTTAAATTGGCATTTGATTCTTATATCCTCTCTTAAAAGCATCTTGAGATATTTCAGTTGAATGGGGCTTTGTCTGTTTACCATCTGTTGTTGCTTGTTGAAGTCATACTTACGCTTCTGCATTCACAATGCATCAATTCCATAACGCCAATAGGACTCGTGCTGTATGTAGGTCGCATGTCATTTACCATGTATTGATTACTTATTTTCTACTTGTTCCTGATTCAGCATGTTAATAGATGAAATGACTGAAGCTAATTCAGTCACACATCTCCTGAGGAACTTGCTTAACCTATGTCCAGATTCACAATCTTCATCTGAACCTGCAAATTTGGGGTTGAGGCCCCTGTGCCTTATTTTGGATGGGTCTTCACTAATGGCTCCCAGAAATCCTGCTACAAGGAGAAAACATCTCATCAAAATCTGACACTGTCATTTTAATACATGAAGGATAACTGTATACAGTCTGAGAATGCGGATGCTTCCAGACCAGTATGTCCTCAATGTATATCTGTACTAACCACAGTAATGAACCTTGAAGGCATAAATCATACGCATGGACTTGCTTGGGAAATCATGTTATACCCAAAGGCTGTGCCCAGGAGCTGTGTACTAGGCTAGACAGTGCTCAACCACCTCCTACTTGCAGTTGCTCTTCCAAGTGTTCCTCTTCCAAGGGCTGCGCCAGCATCCTCTCAGCCTCCTCATCTCCTCATCCACAGGAACTGCTCAAAAATTACTTGGCAGAAGGGAAGGCATATGTTAACAATGAGGAAACACAGCACCACTTTTGTGACAAGGGAGCACTGGATCCTCTGAAGGGAAAAATTCGTTATGGCCCAACATACTCTGATACCATAGCTGAAGAAGGGTGATTTCAGCCCATTTTCAGCATCTGTTCAGTTTGAATGAAACAGCATAGATGCTGCCAGGAAGAAATCAGGCCAACTATTGAAGTGGTTTAACAATGAGCATCTTGTTAATGGCTATGAGGATGTCATCACTAATCTGTGTCAGAAACTGGGCCCTTTGCTCTCCAAAGTCTGCCCATGTTCTTACAGAATGGTCCAAGTCAACAGCTGAAGGGAAACCATCACCCAGTTTAGGCATCTGCCAACCACCTTCTTTCTCAACAGCTCAGATACAGAGCACATATGCCATTCCCTCCCCATCCCCTTTGCCTGATTCACCTCTTCACATAGTTGAACCAGGCTGAACGGTTGTGGTGGATTTGGCTTGAAAAGAGGAAAGAAAAGGCAGAGGAGTGCTTTCCTGTGGTGTGTGTACACACCTGTGAGGGGCTTAGTGATTGCACAGACTGGCAAAGCCTGTGAGGTCGCAGCATCCCTCACAGACACATCTGCAGCACGTTTTGGGGCAACAACTTAGTGACAGAGCAAAAACGCAGGGATATATGGTACAGGGACACCTCTGCAAGGTGCCCGAAGTTAACTGAGATGAATTGAGGCCAAATGGGTTATGTAAGTGCCACAATATTAAAAATAGGTTATGCTGTATATTAAGATTTCATTTATAAATTGTTTATAAAGCTTTCATAAATGTTGGATGCGGTAGGCACGTCACGCACGCGAACGCTCGCTCTTCAGGCATCACCTATGCCTGTATGTACAGCAGCTGCAGGTATTACAGACAGTCAAGTCACACTTCCACAGACCAACAGTTTAGTAGACATGTACAATAAATGATTTATCAGTCACTTAAACATATATTAAGCATTTATGTGCTCTTTATAGATGGAACCTTAATATGAAGTTTGACCTTAAAGAGTGTGAAATGGGGAACTTTTCCCCTTTCTGCTGCTGCTGCTTTTTTTTTTTTTTTTTTTTAACTTTCTTAAAAATATAATCAAATTTGATTGTGCTTTCCTTGACCTCTGGCTTTAGAGAGACCACAGGCTGCTGAGAAGTAAAAATGGTCACAGAATGAGTATGATCTTTGGATGCACTCCCTCCTACCTGCAAATGTGTTGTGTGTCATTTGAAGGTGTGGCTTCCAGGAAAGCAGAAGGATGAAACTTTGCCAGCCACGGTGTCTGCAGATCCCTGGAGAACGCACAAGAGCAAAGGTAACATGAGCATGAAGTAAGTAAATAGCAGAGGAGAAAAACTGTGAAATGAGACTTGAGCAGCAGCGTTTAATTCATTAAAATAAACCACACAGCAGCTCTGGGCATTTGTTTACAATGGAAGGTGCCACTAAAGAAGATGGCACCATTGCAGACCACCAACACCAGGAATATCAGGTAAGAAGTTTCTCCTTCCCTACCGTGACATCTGCAATGTAAAAGAAGCCCTGAAGAAAGGCATAAAGTTGTAAAGCATGCTCTGCCCAGCCCAGCCCAGCTCCCACTGCCCTGGAGACCTGAGCTCCTCAAAAGTCTTTTTGTTAGTGGAAAAGATGGAAGATGCTGCTATCTTTCTACATTTGGCTGAAGTCCTGGACAGGACTGGGCCTTTACAAGTCTGTTGAGGAGGGGCTTTGCAGGGACCCTGGCCCAGGTTTGCAGTATTTGAATTGTGTATCAATATTAGCCATCTCCATACCATGTCAAAACAAAGCTCACAGATAATAAGCATTTAAAATTTCCACAAAAGTAAGACAAAGGAGATGCAGGTATTATTAGATGCATATTATTTTCAGTACAAATTTTGGGTAGATCTATCAGATTTTTCCTTTTGTATAGCTCTCCAAATGTTGCAGCCTTTGGTTTCACTAAAAAATCGTGTCCTCTAAGCTTGTGGTTGGTCCCTGCTGGGGGCTTGGGGTCACATGAGCTCTGCTGGCAGAAACAACAGGAGGAATCAGTGATGTCTCAGGTCTCTTTCTTTAAAACCACTAGACATGAAGAGGAGCCACATGATGAGTTGTGATTTATAGGGCAGTCATTTCTACTCAGCAGGAAATTCTCAGAGAGAAAGGGTTTCTGGGAGGAAACACCCACCCTGAATCAGAAAATTCATATTTCCAACCTGAAATGCCATTTTCTGTGCAAGTGACTATAGAGACAGGCCAAGGTCACTGGTTGAGATGGAGGCATCCACTTACCAGACCACTGCATTTGGGTGAGGTAAATTGCCCTGCCCTGTCCCATCAAACACGGATGAAGTTAACAGACACCCCACCTGAGGTACTGTGTTCAGCTCTGGGACCCCAAGCATAAGAAAGACATAGACCAGCTTGAGTGGGTCCAGAGAAGGGCCATGAAGATAAGGGGGCTGGAGGATCTCTATAAGGATAGGCTAAGTGAATTGGAGTTGTTCAGCCTGGACAAGAGAAAGCTCCAGGAAGATCTTATAGCAGCTCTCCAGTACCTGAAGGGGCCTACTGGAAAGGTAGGAAAGGATTCTGTCAGGGTAATGAAAAGCAGTGATTTTCAATTGAAAGAGAATAGATTTAACTTAGCTATTAGGAATAAATTCTTCACTGTGAGGCTGGTGAGACAATGAAACAGGCTGCCCAGAGAGGGTATGGATGCCCCATCTCTAGAAGTGTTCAGGACCAGGCTGGATGGGGTTTTGAGCACCCTGGTCTAGTTCAAAGTGTCCCTGCCCATGGCAAGGGAGTGGGAACTAGATGATCTTCAAGGTCCAGTCCAAACCACTCTATGATTCTAAGTGTATAAAAATTTGAAAGGACCCAGGAAGCCACCTCTACATGCAAATGACATGAGCATGGAAGCTTCAATTCTTTCAGTGTGTGCTAGAACCAAACCTTTTCCCTCCTCATCCAGGGTGCAGCTCCATGGGGTCCAGGCTTGTATATGGACCCTTCAGTGCTGCTGTGCTACAAATACCAGGACTGTGTCTCATTCCCAGTATTTTTCCTTTTCTCTATGCACATCATTGGCCAGGTGTGCAGCGACCTTCAGAGCAAGCAGGGCATCATGTGGTGTGTCAAAGAGGAACCATGTGATGGGGAAATACAAGTCTCCTGGGGATCACTGGTGTACAGTGTTTGGGGCAAGGGGAAAACCTGCCACAGCCTTATCTTGGCTTTGTGCAAACCTGCTCCAATGAGACCTGTAGCTAAGAGACATTTTGAGCTGCTACTGAATGAGCATCATCACATTTTCCCTCTCTCCCCACACCCCTTGCTGCACTGGAGATAAGGCAGCAGTGTTTTGGCAACTGGCAGTGGTGCTCTGTTTGCACATATAGAAAGCTAATGGAAATGTGCCACCCATTGCTGTTACTGGGGCTTAGCTTGTCTCTGCTCACTGTGCTGGGGACACTGACTGGTTGTTTTGGTGGCAATGCAAAGAGCAATGATGCTGGCCACAAATCACAGGCCGGGCAGACCTCCACATTCAAAACTGAAAAAGCCCCTGCATGAGCCTTGCTTTACAGCTCTGCTGTAAGGCTTGGCTCCGAAGTTTTCCCCTCCTGCCTCTGTAGATTTTCAATTTCAGGGATTTTGTTTTCTGACCAAAAAATTCTGTATTTTGCAATCTCTTGCTCTCCTTTGAGTCACTTTTCTGCAAATGGACTGTATAATTTTGCTTGTTTGACCTAACCTTCAGTTTTTGGGTTTGAAGTGGTCAGAGAGAGTTGTGGTGTCTGTGCTGTGGACGAAGGCCTCCTTTCTGTTTTCAAGTGCATCCTTCACCTGCTCAAGGTTTGTCCACCTCCCACCCTGTTTTGATCTCTGCCTTATTTCAAGGTTAGGCGCTGGGAAGAGAATAAAAACCCAAGCTGGCTGGGCTCTCCCTTCCCACCTAGCACATCTGGTTAGCCCATGATACTGTTGTCCTCACTTTCCTTGTTTATCAGTCCTTCCACTGGCTCTCAACCATAACACAGGTAAGATTGATTCTTGTGACCTTGGTGCATTGGAGGGGAGGAAGGAGGAAAGGAGATTTAGTATCACTTTACTATCTCCTGCAAAATTCTTGCTTTTGTTGCTTAGTGACAACATCTCTATATGCAGTACCAGAGCTACACGTGAAATACTGTGTGTGAAGTGCTGCTGTTCAGCAAGAAGTTAAGCTTTGATTAATTCCAAATCTCCCTGCCTAGTGATGGTGGTGTGGTTCCCAGATTCTCTTTCACTAAAGGGCACATCAACTTTGCAGACTGGCGTAACCTGCCCCTAGTCCCCAGCTTCCTGGCAGCCAAAGCAGTGGTGGGAATCTCCATCTCTGTCTTGTTTGGGACGCCACAAATATTGCTGGCATCCATGTGAGTGGGATCTGGAGGCAGATTCAAACTGCCTAGGTTCATCAGGCCACCCTGCAGAGCACAGAAGTGCAAGGCAAATGCCTCACACACATGTAGATATGGCCTCACTTAGCTTGACCCAAAGCTTATTTTTACTCCACGATCTTTCCTAGGAGAAAACACCTCAGCAGCTCTATTTCTCACTTCCATCTGAAGATATAAAGACAACTTAAACTGTTTGCAACCCTTCATCTCGGTGATACTATAATTCACATTAAGAGAGGAGGCCTTGAAGCAACAGACAGTCCAACCTTGTGGTGACAGCCACAATGTTGTACCAACCTCAATAATTTGAGCAAGGGATCATGTTACCTAGCCATGTGCCTTTCTCTCACCTTGAAAACCTTGTCCACCTTGCGCTTGTAGGTTCAACTAAAGGAATGGAGTGGAATGGAGTAGAATGGAGTGGAATGGAATGGAGTAGAGTAGTGTAGAGTAGAATAGCAATTTCAGTTGGAAGAGACCTACAACGTTATCTAGTCCACCTACCTAACCCCTTCAGGGCTGATCTAAAGTTTAAAACTGTTATTAAGGTCATTATCCAAATGCCTGTTAAACACTGAAAGGCTTGGGGCATCAACCACCTCTCTAGGAAGCTTGCTTAAGTCTTTGACCATCATCTTGGTGAAAAAATATCTTCACCCCCAAAACTACAAAATCATAAAGATTGGAAAAGACCTTTGAGATCATCAAGTCCAAACATCTTTGATGGAACCAAGCAATGTGAAGTGGTAAAAGCTGATGAATCAGGAGCAGGTGGCTCCCTCTATAGCCAGCAGTGACTGTGAGAAGTGGGGAGGATTTTCTGTGCCTCCTCAGCACTTCCTCTCCAGCAGACACAATTAGTGGCTGTTCATTTGTCACTCCATCAAAGCGAAGCTGGGGAACATGGATCTTGCCTGTTTGTTCTGACCTACCTGGTTACTGGTAACTGGATGTCTGAGATAAATGAATTAAAATCAGAACACTGGCAAACCCCCCAACTGTATCAGAGAGAAAAGGTCAGGGATGAATGCTTGGTTCAATCAAAATTAAGTGGCTGCTGTATGAAAGCACATATTCCATGGACTACCTGTGGCTGACAATGCACCAAATATGTTTTGGATGGTCTGCCTTGCTCATGAGCTCTGCCTAATCAGCTTCAGGGACTGAAGTGATTGCTGCAGCCTTAGCTACACCAACACAATATTCCATTTTCGTCTTGTTTGATACAGTTTCATACAAGGCAACACACTCTCAGCTGAAAGCTGCACTACTATTCTTATAACAAAGGAAAAATCTCCTTACATCTTAGGTGAAGTCTCCATTTGCGTTAAGAATGCTCAGGGGATGTGGATATACGAATATGCTTTATCACAGGGAAATGATGAGCAGAGTTCCTGGTAAGTCCCAGATCATGTGTCTCATAAAAAGAAATAAAACCCAAGCCAGGGCTCTAGCAGCACAGTCAGCCTTTTTTTGTCTGCCATGCTGGGCAGCAAACCTGCACCTGCGATGGTGCACAGGAGGGCTGTAACAGCAAGAACATACCTCTGGAATGGATTTAGAGATAATAAGAAATCATCTTAATGTGACTGTTGAACGTACAAAGGATCCAGTAATAGTTATCACAGGTACACTTTCATTAACTCCCTTTAATTTAAAACCTCGGTGTTTGCAGCAATCTTTTACAGGTGAGAAAAAGTCAAATCAAGTTTAACAAAATCCTGCTGAAGTGCAGTGCTGCTGCTTCTTCCTGCAGGAGCTGTACAGCACAGCCTGAAATCCATCTGCAGTGATCCCTCCAGCCAAGTCCTGTAGCCCTTTGACGGGCCAGGTGAGCACTGCCCATCCTGCTGTGCAGGGCCCCATGATCACAGCATGCAAATGAAGCTTGGGTGGGACCTTTCCAGTGAGTGAAGTACAAGTGATAGTTCCCACCACCTGGTGGATGTGGGGAGGCCTGTGAATGTGGTCTGCCTGGACTTCAGCAGGGCCTTTGACACTGTCCCCCACAGCAAACTGCTGGCTAAGCTGTCAACTCGTGGCTTGGATGCCAACACTCTGCACTGGGTTAGGAACTGGCTGGAGGGCTGAGCCCAGAGAGTGGTGGTGAATGGTGCCACATCCAGCTGGAGGCCGGGCACTAGCGGTGTCCCCCAGGGATCAGTGCTGGGCCCCATCCTCTTTAACATCTTCACTGATGATCTGGACAAGGGCATTGAGTCAGTCACCAGCAAATTTGCAGCTGACACCAAGCTGGGGGCTGATGTTGCTGAGTTGGAGGGCAGAAGGGCTCTGCAGCAGGACCTCGACCGCCTGGACAGATGGTCAGAGTCCAAGGGGATGGCATTCAACAAATCCAAGTGCTGGGTGCTGCACTTTGGCCACAACAACCCCATGCAGAGTTATATGCTGGGGTGGGAGTGGCTGGAGAGCAGCCAAACAGAAAGGGATCTGGGGGTGCTGATTGACACCCACCTAAACATGAGCCAGCAGTGTGCCCAGGTGGCCAAGAAGGCCAATGGCATCCTGGCCTGCATCAGGAATAGTGTGGCCAGCAGGAGCAGGGAGGTCATTCTCCCCCTGTACTCTGCACTGGTTAGGCCACACCTTGAGTACTGTGTCCAGTTCTGGGCCCCTCAATTTAAGAAGGACATTGAGGTACTTGAATGTGTCCAGAGAAGGGCAATGAGGCTGGTGAGAGGCCTCGAGCACAAGCCCTGTGGAGAGAGGCTGAAGGAGCTGGGATTGTTTAGCCTGGAGAAGAGGAGGCTCAGGGGAGACCTTCTTGCTGTCTACAACTACCTGAAGGGTGGTTGTAGCTAGGGGAAGGTTACTTTCTTCTCTCAGGCAAGCAGCAGCAGAACAAGAGGACACAGTCTCAAGCTGTGCCAGGGGAAGTTTAGGCTGGAGGTGAGGAGAAAGTTCTTCACTGAGAGAGTCATTGGCTACTGGAATGGGCTGCCCAGGAAGGTGGTGGAGTCACTGTCCCTGGAGGTGTTCAAGGTGGGTTTGGACATGGCACTTGGTGCCATGGTCTAGTCTTGAGGTCTGTGATAATGGGTTGAACTTGATGAGCTTTGAGGTCTCTTCCAACTTTGGTGATACTGTGATACCACGGCTGCTGCTCTTGCCCATGCTCCAGACAAGACAGCTTACAGCAATAATGTTCCTCCACCCAGGAATGACCCATGTTCATGCCTGTTGGGGGGAAAAAACCCACCACCAACAACAAAACCCAAACAAACAGAAAAAGGAAAATAGATGGTTTAATACTCAAGTGTAGTATAGTTCTGCAACAAAACCTAAATGATATAATCAGGAGACAATGTGACTCTCAAAGTAAACAAATTGTCCAAGTTGCCCAATACATTAGCTGTACCAATCAATAAATTTGAAACCCAAGGGTTTCAAACAGAAGCCCATTGTTTATGAAACTTGGGATGGCTGAGTGGAGGGAAACAGACCACTGCTTCCACAAAATGTTGCTCCACTTCTCCATGCTCTACCCTCCATTCTGCAACAGTTATACTAAATACTGGCAGGGAATAAGGAGAAAAACCAACCTAGTTCTGTGCTGGTTGATGTTCCACCATCTTGCTGAGCTCTACTCCTAGTGTTTCTGTGAGTAATTCAGCTTCATGGAAGCCTTCATATATATTCAGGCCTTTCAGAAGACAAACAGTCAGGAAGGCTGTAGGAAATTTTGGTGCAGTGATAGAGTGTTCCTGTGGCTGCAGAAGGAAATGCCTTTGTTTGTGGAAGCAGGATGAGGTGTGGGGACACAGAAAGGAAAAATAGTTCAGTTCAGGAGAGGTTTATTAAAGGAAAATAACCCAACTTCAGTGTTATCTGTGTTGTGAGCCATATACATTTCCAGCTCAGCTTCAGTGGGGGACCCTGCTTCACAGTGTGGTGTAACAGCATGGGGGCCTTTAGGGACAGTTGCAGAGTTTGTGCCTTCTGTGGTCTGCGGCAGGTGCATTAATTAGAGGAGTTGTTGTTATGGGGTTTACTAAAAGGGTTTCATTAATGATCAAATATTTATCAAATAGCAATTAATTGATGACTGAGTGAAAATAAAATGGTAATCAGGTGGTGATTGAGCAATCTGGAAGGTTATTTAAACAGTGAGTTAACAATGATTTGATGATGATTTCACAATGATTTAAATAATAATTTAGATGGTGATTAGACGGTGATTTAGTGATTTAAACACTCAACAAAAACTGCTACTTCCTACCACTGCCACCACTTCTTAGAGGTGAGCTGTAGCTGGATATATGTAAATGTCGCTAAGATGCAGTGTGCTTTTAGGCCCAAGGTAAAACATTTCTTACCTAGTTCTAGACATCAGATGCTGGGAAAGAGGCCTCTCAGGCAAGCTTGGGAAGCATCCTTGCTCAAAGGACAGATAACCACCCTGCAACTCAGCATAATGGGCTTAGAGGAGCTATGAATTTTTATAGGATAGAACAGTTGACTTGCAGTCCCCATCCTCTCTTTGATGGTGTGCAGGTGTGCAGCTGCAGCAGTATTAGGTTTGTCTAGTCTTAGCTTGGACTGGTACTGTTAGCTCCTGATAAGACACGTCCTAGACTCCTGAGCTCTTGAGAAGATGAAGTCCAGTGCAGTTCACACAGTTTGCAGAGCAGGGCTGATTTCAGTCAAGCCTACTTTAGAGATTCATGGAATTGTTTTGTTTGGAAAAGACCTTTCAGATCAATAAGTCCAAACATTATCTAAGTCTACCAAACCTGGTGATAAACAGTGTGTCCCTTAGCACCACATCTGTGCATCCCGGAACTGTGATTCAACCACCTCTTTGGGAGCATGTTCCAGGGTTTGAAAACCCTTCCCACAAAGAAGTTTCCTCTAACATCCAACTTAAACCTCCCCTGGTGCAAGTTGAGGCCATTTCTTCTTGCCCTATCACTTGTTACTAGGGAGAAATGACCAACCCCCTTTCAGGGAGTGGTAGTGAGAAGTTCTCCCTGCAGCCTCCTTTTCTCCAGGATGAACAACTCCAGTTCCCTCAACCACTTCTCATAGAATCACTTCATAGAATCAAGGAATGGTTTGGGTTGGAAGCAATCTTAAAGGTCATCTAGTTCCAAACCCACTGCCATGGGCAGAGACACTTCAACTAGATCAGATTAATTAAAGCTCCATCCAGCCTGGCCAATTCTTTCCCAATTCCAGGAAGTGGGAGAATCCATCAAAAATTTCTATGCCTTTTCTGTTCTGAAGGTGGGTGAGCATCAGACAGCAAGACTTATGATAACACTAACAGGAGGAGGATAAATGGGTGGAATATATTAAAATAATTTGAAATGAGGAGCCAGGGAGAGAGGTGGGGAAAGAAAAGCAGATAAAGCAGTACCCACATGGCATGTGGAGAGATGTGAGCCTTTGTGGAATGTAGGGAGCTTGGCTTAAGCTGATCAAAAGAGACCTAAGGCATAGCAGGCAGCCCAAAGTCCCAGGTGATGGGCTTCCTCCAGCTTTTCTTTGGAAGCTGGATCCTACACAAGACAACGCCGAGGAGGAGGGAGAGGAAGCCCAGGGTGCAACAAGGGTTATGGCATGCCCCCAGTTCTGACCTATACCTGCCTTCCCCAAGGTGGTGTGTGAGAGCTGTCCTGACCCTGCTCCCAAATTGGTCCTGTGAGAAGCTACTCTATCACCCTGTGCCAGTGCTGGATCTCTGGCAGCACCAGAATGTGAATGTTGGGGCAGGAGATCCTCTGCCCCAGTCATAGAATCATAGAATGGTAAGGTTGGAAGGGTCCTCAAGGATCATCCAGTTCCAAGCCCCTGCCATAGGCAGGGACACCTCCCACTAGTACAGCTCACTCAAGGCCTCATCCAACCTGGCCTTGAACACCTCCAGGGAGGGAACAACCACAACCTCCCTGGGCAGCCTGTTCCAGTGTCTCACCACCCTCACTGGAAAGAACTTCCTCCTAACATCCAGTTTGAATCTCCCCTCTTCCAGTTTAAACCCATTGCCCCTTGTCCTGTCATTGCAAGACCTTGTAAATAGTCCCTCCACAGCCTTCCTGTAGGCCCCCTTCAGAAACTGGAAGGCTACTATCAGGTCTTTTCAAAGCCTTCTCTTCTCCAGGCTGAAGAGCCCCAACTTCAACAGGGAAGTGTCTGGGTTAGGCCCAGGCTTAGGGCATCACTAAGGTGGGTGACTTCTGGGTTGTGGTTTTAGGTGAAGGCATGGAAAGTCCATTTGGTATCTCATGTCTGGGTTTTTGGTTTTGATTTTGTTTTTCATTGACCTAGATAGTGCAGTTTGAAGTAACCTGAAAGACCCTGGCTGTATCCTATTCAGGTAGGGATATGTCTGGCTCTTGCCTTCATTCTATTCCTTCTTTCCCTCTGTCACTCTCACAGGTTGTAGGGACACACTTGGAGCACACATACAGAAAGCTGGTATATTTCCCCACACTTTACCAGCAGTTTGTAGATGGTGGCAGCTGGCCCACATGGAAAAAGTGAAGGGTCCAGGACTGAGACTTTTTATGGGTTAAAACTGGAATACAAAGGTTATTGTGAACCTACTCTGCCAGGGGGGTTTGGACAAGATGATTTCCAGAGGTCTTTTCCAACCCCTTTCACTCTGTGATGCTGTGTTTATCACAGGGGGAGAAAATAGGTTTATATGTGTCTACTAAGTGCTTTCTCTGTGGCGTATCCTGCGTGGCTCTTTGTCCTTGGTTAGGCTTTACATCACCGCTCGCTTGAGTAGGAGCTCACATGGGCTGCAGTATGGGAAATATGGTATGAGTCGTTCCTCTGAACAAGGGAGGAGCTGAGAACTTTTCTAGGTCTAGAGAAAGAACTTGGCAAGGAAATTTGGGTCACAAACTGACCCTCTTCACTCTGCAGGAAATAACAATCTACACAATAAGTCTGGGTGTTAATTCATGTGCTGGAGCCCTCCCTGGGCTGCTCTGGCCATGACAGCCTAAAGGGCACTGCATCTCCTCTCCAGCTCTTGTATTGCTTCTTTCTTGGCTCGTTCACAGTCTCATTTAGCTTCAGCTGCCATCTGGCATAAAGATGTCCTCTTTTCAGTTGGGTACCAGGACCCTCTGGGCCCACAGAAGCAAAAAGGAGGACATTGTATGGAGATGGAATTGGGAGGGAGGCCAGACAGGCCTGACCTCAGCACCTTGTCATTGACCTGACAACCTCTGGACTGCATGTTGAGGGGGAGAATGGACATCTCAATGGAAAATGGCTCTGAGAAGACTTCTATCTTTGTGAAACCCATCCCACTATGGACCATGACCCCCAAAAGCATGTCAGTATGGGAAATTACTGCTCATCCAAACTATCTTCTCAAGCTCAGCAGGAGCCTCAGTGACATCAAGGTTGGTCTCTGCAAAGTGACATTAAATGCATATTTTCTTCCAGTGGACTCTACAGGGCATGGCCACTCCAAGGTTCTGACTTTCAGTCACCTACACCCAACTTTTCACTGTCCCTGCTCTGGTCCTGAGTTCCTGTGGTGGCTTTCCCTGCTGAAGGCTGTCCTTTGGTACATGTGACAGCTTTGGTTACATTTCTGCAGGCAACAGGTGATGATGGCCTGCCAAGTGCCCTTGCAGGACTGCAGCTCTTTAATACTGATTTCTGCAGCAAAAGCACCAGCACTGCCAGAAACTCCTGCAGGCTTCACTTCAGTTGAAGAATCATACCCAGTGTAAGTGCCACTGAGTCCCTCTGTGACACCCAGAGGAAGTGTGTCCTTGTGCAAGGGGCAGCCGGAACATGGATTTTGTCCGAGGAAGCTGTAAAGGATTTCTTAGCCCTGCAGCATCTCATCCATCAGCTGCAGAGGAGCTCACACACAAGCCTCGGTGGGGTGAGTCATACCTGTCCTCTAAAACTGAGCACAAGGCACAACATGCTCTGGGCCACTTCTGGCAAGTGGCTTCATTCTGGTACCCACTCTGTGTCTCCCCTTAGCTGTAGCACCTTTTGTAACTGAGAACTATGGCATATTTGTCCCATTCCTCAGGCTGTCTCTATGCTTTCTCACTGTACCCTGGAAACCAAACTTCTATTCTTGCCAACAAATCACTTTCAGACAAATGGGGGAGTGTGTGGTAGCTTGGATTTATTTTCTTTTTTTTTTTTCCCCTTCTTACATTTTTTTCAAGAAATTTTTTGCAATCTAAGAAAAGACTTGAGGATCTATTTTTAAAGATTATATCCCCCTTCCACCCACTGTGCTGCAACAACTGAACACTTTGGCTTGATGAGAATATTAGTAAAGCATTTGCAATCTGTAGGGTGCACTTCTTGAAACTAGGTTGTGTAATGGGACAAGCGGTGAGTGTAGCACAACAGGATGCGCTGGGGGCTGGGATTTTCTGTAGTACATGAACTGTTGCATAAGTATGTGCAGATACATCATGTCTTCAGCCAGGATTGACCATCAACTAGTTTTCAGTCACCCACCCCCTGACCTTTCCTGCTTTTGTCTCCCCAGTTTTAAACCCATCTGTCCTGGAGGTATGTCAGAGCACGGTTAATGCAATGCTCTGTGGGAAATGTAACTGCTAAAACGATCTCATTCTCAATGTGTTTTGGTATTTAAGGAAGCCAATAAGTACAGTAATGACAATCATGTGCTTGTAAGATCATTTGAAAAGTGCATTTTTATCATTAGAATCTGGGGGAATTGTATTAGCTCTAATAAAAGCCTATAGGATTTCAGTGAGGATAATAACTTTAAACTGTTGGGTTTTGTAGCATTGTCAATTCTATGCTGAACTCTGCAGTGTTAACAAATTAGACCTGAAATAAAAAATAAGTTCTATTTGATTTGGTTGAAGGCTACAGCATTCAGGGGAAAATATAGCACTTTTAGATTTTATTGAAAGTCCCTGGGAATCAGCCACCCACCCAGGGTGTTCTGAGTGATTAATGCTGGTCATGTGCTATTTATCCCCTAAAATGTAATCACAAGCTGATTATTTTGTTCAGCACATTTTTGGTGATTTGATTAAGAAGCTGCATGGACTTAACAGATTCAAAGGAAAACACATGGAAGAGGAGTTGAAAGACAAAGGTTGCCGCTAGGTAAGGATGTTCTCGGGACCTTGGCATAACCAAATATCTCTGATTAAGATTCACCTTTTGCAGTGCTTTAGGCTCCTGTGTGTTTGTATCTGTCTTAAAAGAAGTGGGCTAAGTCAATTAGGGTAGACCAGGGAATATGGCCTTGTTCTTCAGACCTTTGTGCAACCGAAAAAAAAATGTTGCACTCAGGTCCACAGAACATACAGGGGAGAAAAAGGTGAAGATCTGAGTTGATGTTTAAATTTTGAAAGACACAGCTCCTTCATAGCTGAGGTCCTCTTTTTGAACCACCACTCTTCATGCCTGCCCTGGGATCCAGCAAACAGGAGCCTTTGGATAACAGTAATAAAATAATGTTTATGTGTCTCTTTGCATGAGCATGTAACGAAGCACATTGTCAGACAAGTATGTGTGAGTATTCTTGCTGCTGAGATAGGGTACAAGGGTGCAGAAGAAGCATTCTCTTGATTAGTTGGCAACCACAGCACCACCAAGGCCTAGGATGAATGTTCTCTAGCCCATTGTCTGTTTCTTATTTCCTGAGCTGATCTGTGCTGGCCTAAAAACCATCAAAACTATCTGTTTGCTAGGGATGAGGTGTAAAAGGAAAGATGTTTTTCTCTTCAACAACTTTCTTCTTCTTTCTTGAGTGGTTTCTATTTGTTTCAGTTTTTGTGGTTGATAATTTAAAAAAAAATTTTAAGAACTGGGGTGTGACAATGACAACTGAGATCCACTCTTTGGCAGGTGTTAGATATCCAAGTCTATAAAGAGTCTTGTGAGAACCAGGAGGTGGGTCTGAATCAGCCATAGAAAAGCTGCAAGATGTGTATCTGCATATCTGCTGGCCTTGTGCTGACAATTGCAGGAAGCAGAAGAGGAGATTGTGTCTGCATATGAATGCAAAACAGTTGATGTGAGAATGGAAGCTTATCCTAATTAACTGAGTGCAAGCAAATTCAATTTGTCTGGCAACATGTTCCTGTTGGATTCAGTTTGCCTAATAATGGTTTAAGTTTAACTTTGTTAAAAAAAGAACTGGGATTCAGGACATAATGCCTGGAAATTGATGGGACACTTTACCCATTAAATGTCTGTCCCTGTTTGAGAGGGGTCAAAGAGTTCCCAACTTTTCTCTGCTTTGTGGTAAGTAGTTTTAAAATTGCACTGACTGTGTTGAGCTTAAAAGATGATTAATGTTCAGAGGCCCACAGACAGTAACTGGTCTTTGACATGTGTTGGCTTTGCCTGGGCTGGGCTGATATTCAAACATATGTTCAGCCTGCTATCTGGAGGATAGGAGTGAGGGTTTGACAGGTCTTGAAAGCAGCTGTTGTTTTAGCCTCAGGGCTCAAAAGGAGGTGAAATAATTCATACAGAAATCAACATTTTGCTGAGTCCTGCCATTCACAGCCTCTCTGAAAGCTGTGTGGATCGGAGGCAGTTATTTATTTTGTTGTTTTCTAGACTCTGCTTCTCCTGGAAGTGGTTCCTCTTTGCTTCCTAAGCACTGGCTGAGATTTTTATGCTGAACACATGTCTGTGTCTGTGCTTTATGTGTTGAATCCTTTCTCCATCACCGCTCCCTTACCCTCTCCTGGGGTCCCATTCCGCCCTTCCATTGCTTGCCACCCCTTGGATGTTTCTCCCTGCTATGGCAGGTGCACAGCTTCAGCTAAGGACCTTTGCAATGCAATGCCTCTCTCCACATAGCTTTCTTCATGTGTCCCATACTCCTTGCCTCCTGGGCCTCCCCCAGACACCACTCTCCCAGTCTTCTCCTGCCTGTACTGGTCATTCCATCATCATGTAATTTGTCCTTCTCCATTTTCCATTTGCTATTGGATGCATATAGAAATTCATCCTTTTCTCACATTACGTCCACTGAGTGACTGCCCTGAATCCTGTGGATGACATTAACATTTCCTAGGTGGACATTTTGTGGGCACTCCAGTCTCAGGTTGCTCCTCATGGTTCCTAGCTGCCTCTTGACTAGAATACCTCATGCCGCACAGTTGGCTGAGATGGATGATGCAAGACTTGTTTTCTTTCTCCATGTCTAAAGCAGCACTGTTCTTTGCACCACTAACACAAATGCCATGTTTGAGATTGGCTATTCCTCCCTCTCATGTGCCTGTCCTCATCAAATGTCTGACCACCACGCTGATGTACTGCTTGCAGTAACTGCTGTACTTCCATCTTTTTTACTGCCTGTCTGAAGGTTTAAAGGCGTGTGAGAGTTCAACTCTTTCCATTTCTGGTGGAAGGTGCCTACAATGAATTTGCATCCCATTAAAATAGTAGACTGCAAAGATTATTTCTCTCTGAAGTGCAAAGTAAGGGACCCCTAGTAAGAAAAATCTCTTTTCAGGAGATGGCCAGCACAACTTGTAGAGGAGAAATGAGTTAAGTACCCAAAAGCAGAGGTGCATTTGGTGTAATGAGTCTGCTTCAGTCAAAGGGAGAGCTCAGATCATAGAATCATAGAATGCTTTGGCTTGGAAGGGCCCTTTAAAGGTCATTTAGTCCAACACCCCCTTGCAATAAGCAGGGCCACCTTGAGCTAGATCAGGTTGCTCAGAGCCACATTCAAGCTCACCTTGAATGTTTCCAGGGACAGGGCATCTCTCTGGGCAACCTGGGCCAGTGTTTCACTACTCTCATTGTAAAAAATTTCTTTATACCTAGTCTAAATCTTCCCTCTTTTGTTTTAAATCCACCACCCCTTGTCCTGTCACAACAAATCCTGTGGAAGATGATTCCTCTCTTTCTTAAAGGCCCCATTTAGGTATTAAAAGGCCACAATAAAGTCTCCCCAGAGTCTTCTCCAGGCTGAACAACTCCAACTCTCTCAGTCTTTTCTTTGTGGGAAAGCTGTTCCAGCCCTCGGTAGTTTTTGTGGTCCTCCTCTGGACATGTCCTTGTGCTGATGGCTACAGAACTGAACACAGCACTCCAGGAGGGGTCTCACCAGAGTGAGGTAGAGCAGAACAATCAGCTCCTTCAACCTGCCAGCCACCCTTTTTCTGGTGAGACCTAGAATACAGTTTGCCTTCTGGGCTATGAATGTACTTTGGCTCTGGTCCAGCTTTTTATCCACCATTCAAATCAACTTAGTCTCCAGCCCTCAAGAGACTCCATAGGAGCTTCAGCTCAGACTGATTTTGCACTAACAAGCCAGTGGTTCAGAGCCAGAACCTCTGTTGGTTGTTTTTTTAGAGAACAGAACAACACTGGGAAAAAACCAAACCAAAACAAAACACCTCCAACAGTGGCACAGAAAACTCTTGCACTAGGGAAGGAGCCCAGCGCAGGCTCAACTACACCAGGGGATTTTAGGCAATCATTGCTTCCTCATGAGATCAAGTGGCTTCAGGAGCATTGCATGGCCCAGTATGGGACCTGGGGAAGGTACTGTGGGGAACAGGATGTACCAGTGCCATGCTGACTTCAGCTTGGCAGAAACGTGATAGAAGCAGGATTTCAGCTGGTCATCTCTTTGAGATAACCTTGTATCACAGGATTCTGGTGAGATATGTGTAAATTAGTTCCTCTCAGATGTGTTGAGACAAGGCAAAGGAATCCTAAGCCATAATGGAGAACCAAAGATGGTCTTACAAATACTGACTTCTAAATATTAACACAGGAGAAAGGTAAGAGACCAGAGAGTCTCATTTATTGCTGTTAAGAGACAACAAAGACATGTTCGACACTGACAAATTTGCCTTTCCCTCCTCTTATTCCTTTCTCCTATAGTCATAGAAGCTGTTTCAAAACTGTTTCCCTCAGAATTGCAAGAGGCTGGGCAATGGACTTGAAGGGATGGCTGCAATTTCCAACAAGCCCAAGTAAGGAATTGTTATTGACAAGTCTTCTGCCAGAGCATTAGAAAACCCAGCAGCTATTTCTTCACTCCTGATACTGTGTGTGGCAGTATGGATGACTCCTGCCTCATTACTCTGCACTGTGCCCAATGGATCCAAACAAGTTGTTGCTGGAGAGGAGACCAGATGGTCTGCAGGGACTGATTGATACACAGGGAAAAGCTGGAGGTTACAGGAGTTTTCTGCTGTGAGATCCATTTGATCATCTGGAGATCAAAACCATGGGGAAAGGGTGTTGCAACTAAAGGGTAAAAGTGCCCCTGTGTCTCTCACTGCCAGGGTGACACAGCTGCTGCTTTTCTTCTTTGAGAAACCAGTTTCTAAATCCTGAATAGCTTCATCCCCCCTAACTGATGGTTTAAACTCTTCATAGCTCTTCTAGTCACTGCACAAATGGAATTTGATGAAATTTCACATGATTAAATTCTTGTTAAAGACTAATTTGTCAAGAACACCAAGGTCTGATAATTTTCTGAAGAGAAACTTCAGTAGGAGACTTTGGTGGAGGATGTTTCTGTGTAAGAGTGATGACTAGAGGGAGAAGTGCATCACTTATGATCTGCAACTCCACTCCAACTCTGACCACATAGATTGGTTACTGAGCCAAGTGAGATTGTGAAAAATTCACATTGCTTTCAGTAAGGCTAGATTAAATCCCTAAGGAGAATGGTTTGGAGGCAGAAGTGTGGCCCATGTGGTTTTTCTTTCCATTTGACGTCTCATTAGGACTTCTTCAAAAAGAGTCTGATACCAACATTTCACTTTTAATGCCACAGTCATGGAAACAGTTCAGCTCAGTAGTGACTAGATCGATTGCCCTCTCCTGTGTGATCAGAGGCTTAGAAGACTGTGGGCAGATAATCTCAGGGCATCTCACTGCAGAGATGTCCACATCCTCCTAAACAGAGCCTTTGTTCTAAGCACAAGGGTGCACTGAAGATGTGGTTGGCTTTGCATGCTAAATTAGACTCTCATCCTGTAGGTGATCCAATTAAGGAAAATTTGAAGAGAAGCAGAGAAGTTCACACTCTGCCTTACTGTGCTTGAAGTCAGCAAGTTAATAATGAACATTGATCTCTAGGGCTGGGCGGAAGAGATTTCAGGATTTTTTTTATCACATCATTGTAGAAACATAGAATGGTAAGGTTGGAAGGGACCTCAAAGATCATCTAGTTTCAACCCCCTGCCATAGGCAGGGACACCTCCCACTAGTGCAGGTCACTCAAGGCCTCATCCAACCTGGCCTTCAACACCTCCAGGGAGGCAGCAGCCACAATCCTCCTAACATCCAGTTTGAATCTCCCCTCTTCCAGTTTAAACCCATTGCCCCTTGTCCTGTCATTGCAAGACCTTGTAAATAGTCCCTCCACAGCCTTCCTGTAGGCCCCCTTCAGATACTGGAAGGCCACTATCAGGTCTTTTCAAAGCCTTCTCTTCTCCAGGCTGAAAAGCCCCAACTCTCTCAGCCTGTCCTCATAGCAGAGGCGCTCCAGCCCTCTGAGCATCTCTGTGGTCCTCCTGGACCCACTGCAACACTTCAGTATTCTTCCTGTGGTGAGGGCTCCAGAACTGCACACAGTACTCCAGATGGGGTCTGAGGAGAGCAGAGTAAAGGGGCAGAATCCCCTCCCTTGCCCTGCTGGCCATGCTGCTCTTGATGCAGCCCAGGACCCAGTTGGCTGTCTGGGCTGAGTCTCTTCATGAGAGATCAATCAGACAATTTCTTCAACCCCCACACTCCACCTTTTCACTCTGTTGCCTCTTCTATTTTTTTCCTCTCCCTCCCTTTAGTTTTTAGTGCAGCAAAAGTCTTCAGAGCAGAGGGAATTTACCTGGTATGGACTCTAAACGTATGGTGATACCAAAGTTTTGCCTGTTACTTAGGAGTATAATATAAGCCTTTCTCATACCTATCAGTCATTTGCAGTGTCTTACTCTAAATATCTTCTTCCTTTCTAGGACTGTAAATTGACTGATCTGTTGGCTTCATTCCTACATCTTCAGCCATCTAAGATCAACAGAATAGCCCTTGGCTAGGACTAAGTGACACTGTCTAGAACAGGAGTTATGGCCCTTCAGTGGCATGTTCAAGAATTTCTCCTCTTTCTTTTGTCTTAACTATGTGTTTACTTCCCATGGAGATGCCTGCTTTATTGGTCCCTACAGTACCAGAGTGCTGTGGTACTTAGTAAAGGTAATCTTCTCAGGATGATTCTTCACCCTATCAGAGAGGTGCATCCATGCAAGAGCTAGCCCTGAGAACAGGTGTTTTGAAGGAAACAATAATGTTAAAACTTGAAACAATTTTGATAGCCTGTGTCTTTTAAATTTATGAAAGAAGGTGCAGTGCCTGCCCTTCTACTGTTACAGGATGGTTATGGTTGAAAATGCTGGCATGTAGCACTGGCTGCTGAGAAGCCATATTTCTGTCCGACTTAAATAAGGGCTTGGAAAATAATAACAGGAGTTAAAGTGTGACTAAGCACTTCCAAAGGCTGTCAGGCTTGACACTGGAGGCAGCTGGTTGTGCCCTGAAAGTCTTTCGTAATAAGATTACTGTGTTGCTCATTATTCAGAGGTCTAGAAGAAACAATAAGTTGTTATGTGTTTATAAATGTAGCTTTGCTTGGGTATGTCCTTGTTCCTCTGGCACTAGAGCTCCTGAACAGCCCTCTCTATGGTGGCCAGGCTGGACTCACGATGGTTAATTTAGGATGCCAACTTCCTTCTCAGAGTTGCACGGTCTTGAATGAAGCTTTAGTTCACCAAAGTCCTTATGTTTGTACCTAGATACTTCTGAAGTCAACAGCGCATACTTGATATGTGTGACAAAGGACACACCTGTTGTGTAGGCACTGCAGAACAGCAGCTGTGAAGCTTCCAACACCAGTCTTGAACGGCATCATGTGGACACCATCATCCAAGCTTGGGTAAGCTCTGCAAGAAGGGATGCTTTATCTGTCCCTGTTATTAGCAAACACGCAGAAATATACCCCCCCATCTGAGCCTATGCTGGGCTGAAGAATGAGCCATAGAGGAAACCTGACTTTAATTTCCTTTCCAGTCCCCATGTTCAAATCTCCATGACAGTGATTCATTACTGAGAAATGACTCTGTTCTAACTTTTTATGTTGTAACTGGATTAATACAGCTGTTTCACATGTACTGGTGATGATGGGCAGTGGTTGGCACACCTAGGATTGAATTAAAAACCTCTAAAGCTAGGAGCATGAGTAATGTGCAAAGACTGAGCTCAGGAGTAACTCTTCATTGCTGGGGGTGAGAAACACATATGGAGATGAAAGAGATGTGAGGCCTCTACATAGATGGGTGGTGATCTTAGCCTCACCTGGCTTCTGTCTTGTGGAGAGGAGTTACTGGCTCTCTATCTCACCTACCAGTACTGCACATTGATGGGGCTGGGAGCCCAAATGTGTGGGGATACTGGGCTTGAGGGTACTGACTCCTCCTGTCCTCTATCAGGCTCTTTGAAAAGGATGAATACATTTGAGATTAAAGGCATGAGAAGGTTTGAGTGTGCATCTTCAGTTGCATAGAGTTGTTCACAGGAGTTGGCCTTCACCTGGGGGCCTGAATTCATCTTTTGGTGCACGTGCTGGCAGTACCACCAGGGAAAGTCTGGGAAACAAACCTGTATGAAAATCTTCTGCATTTCAGTGGGTTGAACCAAAAGCAGTGGAAGAGAAAATGAGCTGGGAAACACAGCTTGTCTTGAGTATCTGAGTAGATCAACAAGGGCAATTAAGATAGGGTTGTTTCCTTTGTCCTTCATGAAACCACTACACAGAGAACCTGTATTTGATAGCGTTTGCTCTTGGAAAACTTTGCCAAGTCTCCTATTTGCATTATCTCTGTGAAACATTTGGGTCTAGAGTGTGTCCATGGATTTAGGAAGCAGGGGAAGGCTGGGGTGATGCTGAAATTTGGCAGCATGCTCTAACTGATCTGTTAGGAGAGACTCAGCACCTGCACATTGGTCCGTGTAGACATGATTTAATGCATGGAGACCTGATCACTGGTCTCCATCTGGCCCTGGTTAGTGATCCTGCAAACCTTCTGCAGCAGCAGCAGGATCGGCAGCAAATATTTAACTAGTTTCAGTCTCCGAGTGAAAACGTACATCCCACTAAAACTAAAAATAAAATCACAACAGATGGTACCCTGGCAGCTGCTGGCATGGACTACTTGGGCCACAGAGGCTAAACTCCACTTTTCTGCCACCCAGGAGCATCCTCCTAAATTAGGGCTGATGAGAACTTAAGTGCTGTTGGTGTTCTTGTTTCCTCTGTTCTGGGGCACATGTCCAACGAACTGAAAGCAGCAGAAATCAGTGTAAATCTTGAAATTATTTAGCTTTTTAAATTATTTTAAAAACTGTCTTTAATAATGGATTAGGCTGCTTTTAGATATAGTGAATTCAGGTTAATTTTCAATTTGGAGAATGTGAGCTTAGATTTCATCCTGCATGACTCAAACTGAAATGAAGTAGATGCTTATTTAAGGTTCAGAATAGGTTCGCTCTCTCCTCTACTGTACCGACAAGTCTATCTTTCTCTCCATCTCTTTTTTATTTTCTCTTCTTCTGCACTCTGGCCAAGCCCTGGAAGAAAGATATGCCAAAAAAAGTTGCATTATAGGCATTCTTACCCAAAACAGAATGGGAACACTAGAAATGTGGTAAGAAAATACATTCTCAGAGGCCACATGGTCTGGATAGTCAACAACTCTTACGAATTACTTCGTGACTGTTGGATGTTTACTGTCACTTTTGCTTTTGTTTCTTTGTTTGATTAAATGTGAAGTGTTTGGGGCAGCTCGGACTGCACTTTGTTTTGTTCATAAATAGATAAAACTATTTTTAACAGAGAGACATGCTGCAAAAAAATCAAGGCTGTGGTGCAGGTCTATCCTATTTTATTTTACATCTGAATCCATTACTGAATGTTATCGTTCCAACACAACTTACTAACTTTCTAAGCATTTTTGCTGTTGCTGGAAGCCCCTGGTACTTGGGATCTAAAAATCTGCTTTTTGCATACTGGTTGTTTCTCCTGGCTCCAATTCCTGTGTGCAGAACTGGTCTTGAAAAGGTTTTAGTGCCAGTCTCAGCCATCACAGATCAAGACACAGTCCTTTTTTGCAGTAAAAGGCTGGAGCACTTTCTACTGTTGTACTTAACTAGAAGTCACTCTCCCTGTTTTTTTGGTGGCAGAAAATCAATGCCATAATAGCTATTCCTTTTTGGCAAGAGACTGATAGCTTTGGCCAGCACCCAGAATAATGCAAGCTGAAGATACAGAGTTCTGCCAATGTACCTTAAATCTCTTGACCTTCAGCATCTCAGGATTTCCAGCCCAGAGAGAGCTTTTGGGAGAATAGATTGATAATTCTGTCTGGCTGCAAGGAGGTGTCCAAGAAAGAACTCCAGTTGGAAGCTGAAAATCTCTGTGTTGCTGCTTCTTTTACAGTAAGGTAAATGATGGTTGATGCCACAACTGAAGTCAGAGGAACTGGCTACTGAAACCAAAGCTAAAGACATCAAAAATCAGTCCTCCTGGGCTCTAGGACTGCACTGTGCTGAGCTTGTTGGATGAATACAAACTTGTGCTTGGTGTGGCTCTGTTGGGCCTGCAGACCAGCCTACGTTGTGATTCTGTGAGTGATCTCCTTTTGGATCCTGATACGCTGTTCCCAACTGCAGTATCTGCTTTTAGGCAGGTGAGTAGAGGTCTCCTTGATGCTCCAAGGCATCTGGACTATTTGACCCTCGCAGATTGTCATCGGACTGCCGTTGCAGTTCAGCAGGTCTTGGCTTCTGGGAGTGCTACTTGGACTGATTTTACCCTGCCTGACCTGCTGTGTTGTTGATGTACCAAAGCAAATTCACCCCATTCTTCAGGCATTAACATTTTACTTCTTGCTGAATGGGAGGGTTTGGTTCACTAGTCAAAGCATGGCTCTGGGAGCCAAAAGTGCTGACATCTCGGTCTGCCTTGAGCAATGACTTACCACATGACCTTGTCCCATAAGCTCTGCCTTTGTTTTCCTATCTGTAAAAATGAGTTTATGAATTCTCAGCAATCTACCTTTCCAAGACTGTTTACTAACATGCAGAGGTGGGAATTTTTCCTGTTTATTGCTCACTTGACTTGCTTCATGAATGAGAATGGGCTGCTGGATGTAATGCTGCAAAAGAAACATCGCCTCAAGTTGATGTCCATAATTCCACCATGAAATATGACTTCTGAATAGATATTGAACACCAAGATAGTTATGCATTGCTCTGTCTTTTCAATCATTTCAGCTTAAAAGTTGCAGTTCTGTTGTCTAAGACAGGGCTGAGCTCTAGTCCTTCACATTACTTTCATTAAATCTCAGAAAATTTCTTCAAGGGGATATTGTGTTGTGCACATTACCACGTGTTTCCTTTATACTGAATGAAGCCATCCTGCACACAAGCAAGCAGATTTCTGAGAAATGGGACCAAGTGCATTCATTATAATTATTGAACCTGATCTTCTGCACAGCCAGACTATTGAATTTTACCAAGATATTTCTGCATCTATGTATAATTTATATATATAATATATATATATATATATATATTTTTTTTTTTTCCCCTGAATAATAGCAGCAGCAGAGAGCATCTCTTCAGATACAGGAGTTAGGGGAAAAAAGGCAAAGCAAGTGTTAAGCTTAAACTGGAAAGTGACAGTGTACCAGATGCATTGACACTAATGTGCCTCTTCAGAGTTCATGCCTAAAGGCTTGTGTGTGATGATAAATATATTTGTTTTGGTTGCTGGAGGTGCCCTTAAATTATTAGAAGACAAAATAGAAGAAGGAGTTTCCATTTTTTCCTTAATGCCCATTAACTTGTTTTGATAGAGATGAGAGACTCAATAAAGGGTTCAGAACTCAAAAATCAAGGCTCGGACAACCCTAAATGGAATTATAATTTTCAAGCTTTTCATGTGTTTCGCTTCCATTTCTGTCTAGGTCCAGTTACCAGTAGTACTTAATTGTAAACCCACAATGTCTGGCCACTGCAGAAGTGTTTTTTCTGATAGAAAGGGAAAATAGGGCATTTCAATATTTCCTTCTATTGATTCTGTGCACATGTGTGTGCAAGAGAGAGCAAAGGGAAGAGAGGGAAAGAGAAAAAAACACAGTTGTGATAAAATAATAATGCAGAAGCAGTATCATTTTAGCTAAAAGAAAAATGTTAAAGGGAAGTGATACTTCTGGCTCTGTGAAGTTCTTTGACAGTCAAAGACATATTAAGGGTAAACTTTTAAAAGTGGAGATTCACCTTCATCCTGTGTTACCTTTTATCTATTCAGGCTGCATTTTGCTTGCTGTTGCTCATTCATTTAACCCTTTGCTCTTTCTGTAGTTTTCCAGCTTACAGAGCTATTTGAAAACACAGGACTTCACCTGGATCTTGTGGAGCTTTATAATTAGTTGAGTTTGGGTTTTGTTATTTGGTTTTGTTGTTGTTTTTAGTTGAAAACAAACCACTTGATTTCATGCTGTAGATCCTCTGTCATTCCTCTGTGTTACACTGAACTCGCAGGTATGCTCAACCTGGCAGTGGTCAAAATAATGGCATGTATCTGTCAGCTCTGCATATCACTCTACACCTCTGTCCACTTGCTCTCAGGTAGAGACTGAATGCTAATAAATAGATACCAATCTATTTATGAAAATATATACATAAAAATGTTATATTCAGTAATTCCTGTAGAGAACATCAGTAGGTACAACAATGTAAGACAGGTAACAATTTCCCAAGCTCAGTTAGTAATGCAGACTGTCTCAAGGTCCTTGACCATTTTTGACATCAATCTTCTGAATAATAGCACTAGAAGAGCAACATTCCATATAAAGGTATACAACTTTGAAGGAAAACCAAGTAAATCAGACACATCTGCTTTCATGGATTCTGTGCAGTGAAGAGTAGCACAGAGCACTGAGGGGTTCTGCAGTCCTACGTATTTTGATCAGGGCCTATGGCAAACAGATGTGTACAGAACACTAGCTAGGACTGCCTGTCCTGGGACACAGGAGAACTTACCAGCATTTTAATAATCAAGGTTAGAGAGACGGTGCATGAGGGCTAAACTGAAGGCACAGAGGTGATGAGATTCATGGTTAATGAAGCATTGACTCGAAGAAATGGAGGTGACCTCTACTTTCTTTCCAGCAGGGAAGGTTTGTTTTCTCCACCCACACTTTTGGAAACCTTTTCTGTATGTCCTCCCGTGGAGCCTCTATACACATATTAAAGGTCTATATACAAGACCAGTTCTACTGACACCTGCTGATTTGTATGTAATGTATATTGGTACCTCCTCTGATGAAACTAGGAGGAAAAACTCAGAAACTCTTGAATGAAGAAATATCAGGGAACTGTTAAGCCTTGGAGGAAGGTTAGGCAGGCACCAAAACGGCAAATGCCACAGCAGTCAGCAATGGCCAGATGCCTGGGGCTGGAGAACAATACCTGCTTACCCATCCTGAAATGAAAAGCTGTTTCAGGGCTAAATAAAACTGAAGACAGTGGTACCCTGGGTGGCTTCAATTGTAAGTAAAGTCTCTCACAAATTTAGAAGGAGCTGGCTTTTACACAGCAAAATCTATTTATTTCTTTTTCTAAAACGTGTTCTTTCTGGCTAAGAAAGGTCCTTAACTATGATAACTTGTGATGCTATTTGTCCCATGGAACACTTAAAACAGGGTTACATCTGCCTCCTTTGTGGGTTGCTTAAGATAAAGTACTTTAAAATATTGAGCCCATTAATTTTATAAGTACTGTCACCACAGGTAGTGGAACCACATTTTAAAGGTAATGTGAAAGAAAACCTGGGCAATCAAATATAGATATCCCTGAATGCGATTACAGCAACAAATGATTGTGTACCAGTGAATCTTGGATTAATCTAAGCTATGGAATAACCTTCTGCACCATTTCAGTATCGTATTATTAACCTCTTGTCTCTAGAACAACCACTCTCAAAATGAAGGAGCAAATGAAAGTAGTTTTAATGTTAGGCTTTAAATCTTAGCTGCGTCTTTATTTGGGAACAAGGCCAGTCAGAGCTGACCGTGCAGCCTACAGAGCTACCTGACACTTTCACTGCTGTATGACCCCTCTTTTCTGAAGTTTTGCCAGACTTTCTCACAATCATGGAATAACTTTGACTTTTTTAGCTGAAATAGTCAGTCTGCCTATTTCTGAGCTACTTCTTTCTGGTTTTGTTTTGGTTTGTTTGTCCGTTTGTTTGGGAGAGGAGTGGTGTTGTTTGTTTCTTTGGTTGCTTGGTTGGTTTGTGGGGTTTAATTTTTATTTTAATGTCAGCAAAAGTGCTTTGGGTGTAAGATGTAACAAGCACATGGAAAAACTTCTTGCTTTGCCCAGGTCCTGAGATTTGTTGTAAAGTTCAGTATCCAGATGTTCCATAGCAGACATGACATCCCCCTTGTGCCAGGGATGTGCCTTCTGCTATTCCTATTAGACCCATCCACATTAATTTTAGTTATGAGCTAATGAAATATCTGTTTGTACATACTCAGTCTGCATGCTACATTTTGCTAAGATGCCTTACACCACGAGTGTGCTCTACTACTGGGTGTACATCTGTCTAAAAGACATATGGATAAACATGCTAATCTACAATGCAGCCAGTCACATTTCCTTTAGAACTAGTGAACTGCTGATCCTGGAGAGATTCTGACTGGATTCCAGAAGAAAATTTTTCACAACGAGAACAGTTAGGCATAGAAAAATCTTCCAAGAGAAGTGGTGGATTCTCCTACATTGGCCAGTTTTAAGACACAGCCCGACAGAGTGCTTGGCCATCTCACTGAAACTACACTATCACCTAGAAAGGTTGGACCAGATGATCCTTAGGGTCCCTTTTAATCTGGTATTCTGTGATTCTCTGTGATCCATATGGTCAATAAAGCTCAGTACCCTACCTCTGATTAGATCTATCCCAAACTCCAAGTTGTCCATGGGAATACTACTAGCACTCCATGAGAGTTTAAATGCTCAGGTGCAGGCATCTACGCCATGTATAGGTGAATGTAGTTAAGATTAATTTGCCTAAAGTAACTGATTAGTCCATTACTGTAGGGACTGAGCAGGGACATGTCCTGGAAATCTGTCATAATGAAATATTCAGAGGGAGAAACTACTTGCCTGAACATTTGTTTAGCGTCATTTCTTGGTGGAATTTTGGACTCTATTTCTTCCAAAATTAACTCAAGCTACTAGGGATTTCAGGCCCATTCCAACTTCTCTAATGGAATGAGAAGAAGAAAGAAACTGCAAATCTATGACAGCATCAAGCCAGCCAGCAACAGTGAGATGCCAGTGGAAAATTCTATTGTACAAGCATTAAGAGCAAAAGGAACAACGTTCTACGAACTGATATTTTTTAACAAAGACATATTTCTGTGATAGGAAAAAAAATACCTCTCAGACAAACACAAGTAATTAAAAAAAAAAAAAAGAGTTTAACTATTGGGAGAATAACTATGAAAATTGGTTCTAGAAAGACATATATGACCCAGACACATATCAACTCAAGTGGGATTATCTCCTGTTAAAATATATGGAACAGGTGGCAGAACACAACAACTTAATTCAAGTAATTTACATTGTGACTCTGGACTTCATAGGCTCTAATTCTGCCTCTTCTCTTGTCTGTTAGGCTTGCTAAGTTAGACTGGAAATGCCTTATCACCATCAGGAAAGCCTACAAGTACTCACTCTTTGCATGTGCATTGAGCTTCCCTCCTCCATTTGCTTTCGTGATGTGCATTACCTGATGCTCAAAATCTAAAGTGACACTCCAGAAGGAACTAGTGAAGCACCACTAGTGCCTCAAGATCCTATATTCTCCTTTCTCCCAAGCCTGATAAACAAATTTTGATTTCCTTCCTCAGTTTCTGATCCCTGTATGAGCTTCAGAAAGAGCCAAGTGTGGGGATGATCCTCTCTTCCCAACAGGCAGGAAAAGCAAGAACTGCAGAAATGCTAGAAGAAATTGTTTTTGCTGCAAAAGTTTAACAGAGAAATGCTTGCAAAGAAATGTTGTTTCTTTAGAAGTGGACATACATCTACCCTCTTAGCATTGGGCATTCCTCTCCAAGAGCCAGAGAAAGAGGCAAGAACAGTCAATCCATAGAGGTACTTCCTAAAAACCAGTATAAGTTGACAGTAAAGAACGGACAGTTCTGTAACTCTATGAGGGACTGAGCATGCAGTACATTCCCTAGTTTCCTGATCTATGCCTTGTGCTGTTCCAGTCTCAGCTGTCATCTGTCTGCATGTTAGCACTGCAGATTCTCAATAAGCAGCATCTGTAATGTAGCAAGAGCCTTGGAGGAGAGATGTCTGGCAACAATGGGAAGCTTGACCAAACTGTTAGCTTCTGTTACAGTGTCTGTGAACTGCTCATCCAGAAACTTCTCATCTGTTTGTTAGCTACTGCACTTGAGAACATGACTATCCCTAGTGTTGCTGAAGAGCCTGTTTACCACTACAACCCTTAATGAGTTAGAGCACGTCTCTGCTGCATGTTCTACCAGCCCTAACTGCCGAGGGGAGGAGGGGAAGGAGGGGTCAGGACTTTGCTCCCGCTTCCTGTTTCCATCAGGAGAGCTGGGAGGGAATCGGTCTTCAGCTGCGAATGGATTCTGCATGTGCATACTGAGGTCTGCCAGTTACTTTGGTGTGTCCACACCTTGTCCTATAACAAATGTGGAAACTCTTGATGATTCAGTGGCTCTGAACCTTGGCATTTCCAGCAGCCTAGACAGATAATGCCTGCCATTCTAATACTGCTACTGATAGTCACGAAAACCATCTTCATGGCTTTCATGAGCTTGTGCAGGGTGTCAGGAAGGAATGGAAAATATTTACTGCTGCATTTTAGTTTGAAGTGTCCTTCTCTGGTGGCATCACATACTTGGAAGACTGAGGAGGAATTAAGACTAAAATGGATTGCTGCAGATGGAAGAAGATCTCAGCGGTCAGCACAAGTGAAGGATGTGTCTTCAACATTTACTCTTCACTGCTGCAGTTATTGCCTGGTCTCGGGCTTCACAGGTATAGGTGAAGACTATTTCTTACTTGTAAACTTGCAAAAATGAACTGTGTATCAGGGAAAGAAAACTAATAATTGTGGCATGGCTTCTGCACTGGATCACCTTGCAACCTGCTTTAAATTTGATACACAGCGTGAGTAGAGCAAAGAATAGGGGGACAAGGAGTGAGGGCCAAAGTAGTCAGAATTTGGTGGGGAGTTAGTGTGATGTTTATATGTGTGTGTCTGTGTGTGGGCATGTTGCTGGTTCTCTTCCATTCATGAAGTGCGCATCTGCAAATAGTGAGTTTGGCTGAAAAAACCCAGCATAAATTCTTCCTGTCTTTTAAAATGGTGGGGTGGGTGGTTGTGGTGGTGTGGTGTGTGTTTTCTGTCCGTGCCAAGAACATAAGAGTGCACTTGAAAGTCAAAATAACTCTTGTTCATTCACAGGGAATATAAGTTACCTTAAAATGTATCCTCTTCCCTGGCTTCCAGAGGAGACTTGCTCCCTTGCCTGCTTGATCTTTTCTGTAGCTTTTGCTACTATTTTCTCCACTTTCAAGTTTCCTAAGGCATCTAACTAAACGTTTTCTTCATTTCTTCAGCATCCCTCTGATTTTCCTGCAATCCCTTTATCCTTCCACAGAGATGTTACCCTGAGAATGAGGAAAGGCTTGACCTGGCTAACCTGGCTTTATCCTAGAAGATGCCATACAAATAGGGAGAAGAGGGTACTCTCCAGATAGGTGGGGAAATGCAGCTTGAAGAAAATCATCACAGCTCCCTGTCAACTGAGTCAGCACAAAGGGTCTACATACCTACTAAGTCTCACAGCAATCAATGTACTCATATTTTCCAACCTATGAGGTCCATCTTGGAAGAAAATATTCCTTTGATTTATGGTGCTGACATAGTCAGCTCGTAAATTAACATTTGCTTTGGCAGCTTCAATATGTGCCTTTTACATCTGAAGGCTACAGGTAGCAGAGAGTGACAGGAAGGCATCAGACTAAGATGTGTAAAACGTACAGAAACTGTGTTTGTTTTCCATCTCTCAACTGAGAAGGTATTTCACTATAGTGTTACACCATGGCTCTTTAAATGCTTTACTATTTATAGACATGACTTGGATAGTCTTGAAAGCAAGATTTCTGGGTGACAGTAAACAGTTAGGAGGGGGTAAATAGTGAAGAACAATGCAGTTAGACACAAAAGGTCTTAGTTTAAGTAAATTGGCAAAAAGATGACAAATCCAGTTAGGTGCAGATAAGTGAAGAATAGCGAGTCTTGGAGCACAGAATATAAAGAGAACATGTTAACTAGGAGAGCATACTGACTAGCAAAGAGCTCTTGGGAGGTAATGGAGAGAAACCTCCTTAATGTTCAGGATGTAACTGCTCCTGAATCACAGAGGAATAACAAAAGGGTCAGGAATTGAATTTTTCATAGACAGAATCTCCTCTTAGGTTATCTTGTCCATCCCCTTGCATCAGCCGAGAGACAATTCTTTCTGCAAAGAACACGATTATGTTGAATTATGAGGACTGTCAAGGTGATTTATAAGACGGATTTACTTAGTCTGTGAACTTTTTTGCTAGCCAATACAAAAAGCTGAACATTTTGGATGGGATTCTGTACTCACTGACGTGATTGTATATAAAGCCACGTGTGCAATTTTGTACAGAATCTCTCATGGTCTGTGGAAGTATATATGCTATGCACTTACTTATTCTCAGAACTGAAACTTAACCCAAGGCATTGATAGGAGGCAATGCAGAATCTGGTAAAAATGGGGGATGGGGGGTGGGGTGTGTGTTTCTACCAGACCTGTGAAACCCAAGCTGACTTAAGACTAGTCATTGGAATACTATCCCCCTCTCTTGCATGGCTGCTGCATGGTGACCCAGCTCAGATTTTGATCTGAATAAAAGGTTGTCTGCTTTCTCAGCAGACCTGTTGACTTCAAAAGATATTATTGGAAAGTGAGAAGAGTAAAATTTGTTACTTGCAGTAAGAATATAAACGTGAAAAGCAAGAATTAAAGCCCAGAATTGTGAGCTTAAAACTTTTCTTCAACTCTACTAGACTCATACCCTACTCATTCTATCAGTGAGTATTTGACATCAGTGTTTTCCAGGCTCTTGAAGTTCTGCTCTATTCTTGTTCACCTCTGCAAGCTGCACCAAAGCCCATCTGGGATCCAGTAAAGTTAAAAATCTTTTCCTTATCTGGGAAACAGAAGACCTAGGTTTTGATTTTCCTCCAAGTGCTGGTCATATACTTCACATTTAACAGTCACAGAAGTAATTCAAGGAACCCAGAACTCCTCCTTCCTCATGAAGTCAGAGCAGACCACAGCCCTCTTGTGCTTTTGTCCAGTGGATCAAAGAGGGGGTAAAGCCGGGGTTGGGTGAGGTACAGTATGTAATGCAGGGTGGGATGGAAGTACAACTGCTGTGCTGATGGAGGCAAGCTGTGCACATCGCACTATGGTGGACATCAAACAGCTCCCTTTGTATAAATGGGTCCATTTAAACTGCTTTTCCAAGAGCTGTACCTAAGATGTGGAAAGTGGAGGCAAACACTATCCTGGTAGGGCATAAATCCTGCCAGGCTGGTTTAAACTCTTGCTTTCCTCCTTCTGTTGTGGCTCCAGGAGTTGAGTAGATTGAGCAAGCAAAACCTTGAGGCTAGGAGCTTAGCACTACATGTCAGATGTCTGGTGCAGCCCCTCAATGTGCCTGTGTGGTCACACGAGGCACAAAGCTTTGAATTCATTGGGTGGGACAATGATTCTATTGCCTATTGGCCAGTTTAATTTTCAAAATGGTCTATTTAATGGGGGGTGATTTAGAAGCCACAGCGCCTTTCTTGCATCGCCGCTTCTTCCTACATAGACAGCCTTTCCTGCGTTGCCACCTTTCCTGCATCCTTGCCTTTTCGGACTGCAACCTTTCTGCAGTACCCCTTAGTGGCCACGTGTTTGTGGCTTATACTGGCTGGCTCGTTTGCAACTCCTCTCTCTCTCTCTCCCTTCCCCTCTACCTGGAATATTTTGTACTTTACCACGGGATCATTATCGTGAGTTTTGGAAGCGTTCTTGTACAGGAAACTTACTCAGGACCCAAGGCATCATGAGTACATCTGCTAGAGTTGATATTAAGCCTCCATAAGCACAGCTAGAATTTTCCCTGTTTTCGTGTTCCTATTTCCAAATTCTGATTGTTTAAACTGTTGAATTCTGTGTTCCTAAATATCCTTTGTGCAACTATTTCCTGTCGACCGAAAGTCCAAAGAATCTCAGGGAATTTTCCCAATTTTTGGAATATTAATAAAATAATAATATTCATATTCAATATTCAATAATTAAAAAACATAATATGCATACAAATATTATTAACCATAATCAATAACTTATTATTAATATCACATCAAACACTTGATCCACTCCAAACTTTCCATACCACCACGGCAAAGGTACTACCTGATTTTGTATCATTATCTCTAAAACATGAGCACACACACACACGTGTGCACACACAAACCTACAGCATGTACATAGAGTTCTTCCCCACCTTCCAGGACTAGGATATCAATCAATGCTTTAAAACTCTTCATTGTTGATGGCTTTGTCTTGGGAGCCTTTAAGATGATTCTATATCTTTCTGAAACTGAGTTCCTTTTTCTAAGAGATGTGCTTGTTCTCTAAGGATTGTTCTTTGTAGGCAGACTCTAGACTTAGCTGAAACCCACTTGCAGCTTTAATGTTTTGTGGAAAAGAGATTTTTTTCTTTGTTCTGAGTTCCTGACTTTCTGGAGCAGCACCAAAATAATTCTATTTTATTTATTATTCTTACTTTCTTTCCAAGATGAGGATACTGTTTGTGTCTAATAAAACTGCTAACAAGCCCCTGTGGCAGTTTATTTCCTACTGCGGCCTTGTCTGCAAGGCCCTTGAAGAGTGTGACATCATACTGACTTTTCAACACCTAAATGAAATGGTTTTGCTGCTCTTTGATCTGTTCTAGGTTCCAGATATGTTCACCTGGTCATCAGATGGATGCCAGTGTTTAATTATGTGATTATCAGGTTTTCATTTAACTGTTTTGACAACCGAAAATGTAAAATGGTTCAAGATGCCTTTTGAATACGAGGCTACAGAACCCTCTCTTAAATTCTGAATGTCCTAATAACTCTAGGATTCTGTTGTTTTAAATGCTACACATGGCATTAAAATAAAATAATATCCTTCTTGGTACTAATGAACAGCTCCTAAGCCCACCTAAGATAATCACAGTTGCCTCTGATGGGAAATCTTGACTGTAGGCAACCATGGAGAGAGCAGGACATTGAAGAAGCTGTCTGGTAGGCAGGTTTCTTGTGAAGAGCAGCTCATGATATGGGGTTTGATCAATGAACCTTGAGCTTCTCTGGGCACAGGAGATAATCTAGCCTGATGAACAAAAAATAGCACAATTCCTCATGAGGTTATTGTTAACTGTGTATTATTTTTTTCATCAAAGAACCTTTTCTGCAGGTCTGCAGATGACATTCCTTTTTATTTTAGAGCAGAGGTCCCAACAGGTATGTAATCTCCAATACATAATGATATTGATATAGCCACATCCCACCAGCCCAAACCCTGGATTAATGTCACTTTGAGAAAGAAATTCCACATTTGAAACACAGACAAGGTATCTCAGAGATGTCTTGATAGGATGATATGTTATGCTGAGGAAGCAGGACCAAATAAGAACTGAACACAGGGATGCACAAGATAATAATTTCTACAGGATCAATGTGTGTCATGTGGCACATTTAACTGGAAACAAAAGCCGTATCTTTAGTAACTAACTAGTAGGGACTGTTCTATAGAGGAAAATTAGTGTTCTTTCGCTTTTTTTTTTTTCTTCAGCCCAGAGTAGATACATTTTTTTAAAGATATTGCTTATTTCCAACAGGAAGGAGCAGCTCAATGCAGCAGTTGACACTGGAAATCAAGAGAGCTGACAGTAGTTCCCTCTCAACTTAAAACTCTTGTATGAAGTCCTGGATTCACCAGAACAGGGGAGAACCATATCAGGTGATGTTTTGTACAAAAAGAAGATATATGCATATATCTGTATTTTATATTAAACCAAAATTTGAAGTAATTTGGTTCGTATCACTGAGTACTGGAAGAGCTCCAGAATCAGTTGCAAGACTAGTTTTGCTCCAGCTAGTGCTTTGTGGGAGAAGTGTCCAGTAATAACACAGATGGGTAAAGACAGCTGCTGACATGCTTTCTACAAGTCTTACTTCTAAATCTTGATAATATGATTAGAACAGGACACAAAGTTGTAGAAGAGCAGCAATGTGGACTGATTTTTGAAAAACTAGGGTGAGATCAGCTACATCACTGCATTTAGTGTCAAAGCAAGTCTAGGACTACAGTAGGGCATACTTTAACGGATTAGTATATTTAAAGTAATGGAAATTACTGTGTAGTTTGAAAGAAAGTGCATAATATGCATTACTTTGTGTATGAGTGCATGTATAAAATTTGGGTTGCATTGTGTATGTGTTGTTTTGAGCAGCTGAACATGAAATGCTTGTACATGAGGCATCTGGACAAGCGTCTCCTGTTTTGTGTGAGGGTGCATGGAGCTGTGACCCAGTGAAAAGGGAACTGGACAGGAGTTAAATTCAGCAAAGGAGACCTAATTTTTCCTTCAAATCTTTGTTGAGATAACTTGGTCTGCAAAACCATTTTGGGCAGAATCAGTCTAAAGCTCTGTGCACCATCTTGGAAATCAGTAACATGGGGACATTTTAGGATGCACTGCGAATATAATGAAACCTGCAGTGGCTAAAACCTTGATGTCAGTTAGGAGATTCAGTATGGATTTATGGTACATGGACTTATGAATGGTATAGTTGTTGCCCAAAAAGAGGATTAGAATCTTGTGCCTTTTGCTGCTCCAGCAGGACATTGCTCGTGGTGAAACCTCTGATTAAGAAGCAATACTTAAGAGAGAAGAAATTTTCAGTGATTACCATGGGAACCACAAATGATTTCATAAGGGTACAAAAATTACAAAAAGTTCTAATTGAGAGAGGATGAAGCTTAAAACAGTTTCTATGGAAACCAGAGGTGGCATCCAAAAAAAGTGTGTACTAATCTGATAGTCTGATTGGCAAGTAATTGGTGCAGTGTTGGAGTAGGGAAGCCTTGGGATGTGAGAAAAAGTGTCCATCTCACTAACACATGCAGCACACAATCTTCTGATGGGGAGCTAGAGCCTCGCACTCTTTCCTTCCCAGCACAATACACTCATCACTCAGTTAGTGATTAATTTTCATGAATCTCTGCGCTGAGTGAATGTGGTTTTCTTCTTTTTTTCCCCTTTTATTTATTTTTATTGGAATGTGTAACAACTTCAACAGAAACAATGGATTGACTGCTTCCTCATCCTACGCTAAGGTTAGAAGTCGTGATGGTGCTTTCGTGGATAGCAGATGTGGGCTCCATTGTCCTCCTTCTCAGACAGAAAAGAGAAATTAACACAGACTTCCAGACTTCTAAATAGTTAGACAGGGTACTTGGTGTTTTCCAGGACTTCAGTTTCTTCTGACTGACTATTATCCAGCTAAGCTCGGTTCATAGAATTCAGAATTTCTGAAGTACTTTTACTTGTCAGACCACAGTGCAAATCTCAAGGACACAATGTCCTGTATGACCTGTGAAGGAATTTACAGGCATAAAATAAACCAGATAATGTAGCTATTTATATCTACCAGAACCATTTACTATTAGGGCAAGTGGAAAACCATTGCAAAGAGTTTTGGGGAAGATGTAGGATGAGCAAACCAAATCTTTGCTCTCTTTCATAAGAGCCCAAGTATGTTTCAATATCCTTCTGCTTGATGCATGAAGGAAAAGAACATAACATTGTTGTCAGTAAACTAGATAAATAACAGGCCTTTGGCCAGCTGCAAGTTGCTGAGGTCGTCAGCAAAATTGTTGCCAGCTCAGTGGTTTGGCAGACACATACTTTCCTTCAGTATTCTCTGAGCTCACCAAATTAATTTCTCCATTCAGCAGATGTAGACAGAAAATCCTAGCATTTTGAAATATTTTATGGATCTGAGGTGTTTTGAAAGAAACCTGTCTGATGAAAGACCTAGAAGGCTGGTCTGCAATCTCTGTGACACTGTGATTCGTGACCCCTACATTACTATCCATAATCATGATCTAACTGAAGTATTGCAAAAGGACTAGGAGAAGCATCATCCCTTAACTTGGTAAATGTGCATTTGGAGAATTTACTCTGCCAGTTTTCTGATCATAGAATGAGCAGTGCTGGCGTAATCTGCAGAATGGCCACACTTCTCACAGTTTGTGGCAAATCTGTATCCAGAATGGCTGCTATAGCATAACCTCTGTAAGCCCCAGTGTAGATTGGATTTGAAGAACTGTACATGAAGGTACTCAAGGAGATCAGGAGATCTCTTTCTTCACTTCTGATCTGATCATTTCAGATTAATCTTGGGTCAAGCTTCACTCTTTTATATATAGGGCTAAGGATAGGTGAGTCTTATACACACCACACCTTGCAAAATATTGAAATGTCTGCCTGGATAATAAGCTTAAACTGTAACATTTCAAAGATTTTGTTTTTACAATGGAATAAAAAGATTGTGTTCCATAGACTGAAAGGCTCAGAGAAGCTATGGGGAAGGTACTGGCATCCATTTAAAGAAGGCTCTTCGAATAATGTCACATTAATAGTTGGCATGTGACTGAAGGGTCTCTCAGGTGGTCACCCTTCCTTGTGGTTCAGTGAATCCATCACTGCTTATATTGCACATTCTTTTAAACACAATTTCACAAAAACAAGGCAGTGAAGTAAACAGAGTAGCTGAAAGAAATGACAGGAAATCCATATTTCATTTCACACCTTCCAATTGCACCTTTCAGAAGTGCGCATCTGCATGGGGAAAAGTGTATCATAGCCTTATTTATATACATGCTCAACAGAAAGCAATAGTGGAAGTTTCTGGTTTCCACAGGTGAATTTCAGGGAGGGTTTTGCAGGTGATGCTTCATTCTTTCCAATGCAGTATGCCAGTAGTCTGAAGCCCCTCTGGAGACCTGCACATCTTCTATGCAAGCAAAATATTCCACAAGCAACAGAACTATCAAAGTTCTGATGACTGTATAGAGTTGTGTCCCATCTTATATCTAAAAGCTACAGTGGAATTGAAAGTTATGGAAAGGGCAACGAGGCAAGGGCTAACTGTGTGAGGGATGCCTCAAAAGGCAGAGGAGGAATTTTGAAGAGACATTTTAAAACCTGAGTGGTACATATAAAATGAAATAGGAGTTTTCTTCATGTCCTCTTCCAATTCAAGGACTAGGGGGCTGCAGGTCCAAAGCAGACAAGTGGAGGCACTCCTTCATGTAATGTATAATTAGGCTGTAAAATTTCTTCTCATGGGATAATGTGGACAGAAAAAGTTTACATTAGTTCAGGAAGTGATTGGGCAGATTCATAGAAGAAAATATCTGCTAAGGATACAATGTCTGGGTCAGGAGTTACTGGATGACAATTTACAGAAGCTGGGTGAATAGCAGCACATGCTGACTCAGTTCTTTCTCCTTCTTAGGAATGCAATTCTGGCCAATGCCAAGGATGCCATAATGAGCTTAAGGAAACTTGAGAACCACCTGGAAAAGCTGTTGCCTCATGAGAAAAAGTGGACTTGTGGAGGGTTCTAGCTGTGAAAAAGAGAACTTGAATTGTGAAGCAGAAGAAACTAACAGGACAATGATCACAGAATCATAGAATGGTAAGCACTGGAAGGGACCTTTGGAAATTGTCTAGTCCAATTCCCCTGCACTGGAATGTGTGTGGTAGGTTTGCAAAGTCTCTAGAGAAGAAGACTCACAACTGCTCTGGGCAATCTGTTGCAGGGCTCAAAGTAAGGAAGATTTTCCTTAAATTCAGGTGAAACTTCGTATCTTCTAGTATGTACCTATTGCCGCCTCTTCTATCATTGGCCACCACTGTAAAGAGCCCAATCCCATCCGTATGACCTCCACCATTAGATATTTATATGCATTGATAAGATCCCCTCTCAGTCTGCTCTTCTCTTCTCCAGGCTAAACATCCCCAAGTCTCTCAGCTCTCCTATTTACTTCTGTTTGAGTTCAAGATCATAACTCAAACTGTGCTGAGAGCCTACCACAATTGCTTACGACATTGTGAATACATAGTCAAACAGATCAATATTTTGCTGCAACTTCTGGAACTCAGCTAAAGGTGGTGAGTAGTCCCATTTCTCTTCAATAATGTCACAAATCCCAGGAATAACTAGGATCCTGCAAGGAAATAGAACTGAAAGAAGTTCATATCCAGATGTTTGTCTGACCCACATATTCAGCGAAGAAACTTGCTTATCTTTTTGTTTTGTTTAGTTTCCATCTCTCTTTGTAGACCACGGTGCATCCTGTGTGTCCTACAGCACGACTTCATGCTTTTCATCATCATTCAGAAAAGTTTTAGGTGAGGGTGGAATAAGAGCATTTTAAAGATTTTAAGTCCTCTTACACATATAAGAAAACCAAAGTTGTTTACAGCTTTGGTCTGAACTAAGTTGTCATTTAGGTCTTAATGGCCTAATGACACTATTATAGATATTTGTGCCAATTTAAGCTAAATGAAAAGAATTTAGCTTTGTATCAAAATAGAAAAGCGAATGTGTGTCCACTCTAAGTGATGGTAAATCAAACTTTAAATTAAACAATGCCAATTCTATTTGCAGACACGCAGCCATATGAGAGTGAAGTCAGCGTGCATCTTCCTGAAGACCGATTACAGTAATTTGGTTGCAGACTTTGCAAAATACAATCATTTGTTCATTTGGTGAGTGACAGTTAACACAGAAGGCTGGTTAATAACCTTCCTTTCTCCCTGCTCTGAGGTAAGGCAACATTAATGGGGTATGGGGAACAGCATGAATTGGAAGAGTTATTTGCTATCAATAGTTCCTCTGATTGATGTTTGCTTCTTTTTCCGTTCTTTTTTTTTTTTTTTCCCCCTGTTCACAAACTGTCTGTCAATAGACTGTGTGCTGAAGAGTTTCTGCCACTGTGTCTCCATCTATCATGGACTTTTTCTATGAATGTATGATTGACAAAGGTCAAGCAGTTTTGACTACACACATATGTTACATGGATTGTTTCTTTTACATCAGTGGATGGCAGGAAATTTCAGAGTAAAGCCTTCTGGAAAAACAAGTACAAAACCAAACTCTGAATCTGCCTGCTGATTGATTCAGTTACGTTTTGCTGTTCTTTTAAGCTTTTAGAAGTGCATTACATGTTCCCTTCAAAAAAAATGTCACTCACAAAAAAACCCCCAAACAACCTGGTAGCTTTTCAACTCAAAACCAGAAGAAACTCAGGAGTTCAAATACAGAAGCCTTCAGAACCATCCAATGTGCCATATAGAATGGATAATATTGCTCTTTTTCTAAGATCCATGGACAATAAAATTGTCTTGTGAATCTATTTTAGAATGAGGGAGTACTGTATGTCGGAAAGGACTTCTGGAGGTTTCCAGTTCAACTTCTTATTCAAAACAAGGCTGTTCTCAAAGCTGGATTAGTTTGATTGAGGTCTTCTCGAGAGGAGTTTAATGTATCTATGGATGAAGTCGCAGCCTCTCTGGGTAACCTACTCCAGTGCTTAGCTATCCTCATTGTGAAAAACTTTACCATGCAAATAGCTGAAATTTCCCCCATTGCAACCTGGGTCCATTCGTTCTTGTTTTTGCACCCCCGAGAAGAATCTGGCTCCACTGTTTCTATGAGCACTCATCAGCAGTTATAAACTCCTCAACTTTAATAAGGACAAATACAAAACTGGAAGCAATACTTGTCTGCACAAGGTTATGTCCAATGATGACCTACTTATAAAATTAATAATTGGGATATTATCCTAGCTTGTAGAGTCAAAATTCATCAGCACAGCTGTCATTGAGACAGGCTACAAAAAAACATAAAAGAAAGTAAACAGAGACATATCTAATGAACAGAATCATTTCAATGCCTATTAATGTTTCTTCTTACAGCAAAGGTCTCCTCCTCCCCTCCAAAATACCCAATCCTCACCCCAGCTGCCACACCTGTGTGTGCTTGTAGTGTTCACATAACCCGTCTCAAATATGCATGACTTTCTGCAGTTTGCCAATACTTTCACTGCATTAAAATATTCCCACATAGAATATCACAGGAAAGGAAGGAAAACCCACCACATCCCATTGAAAGTGCAGTACATTTGTTTTGTGGGGAGTAAATCTGCTTCCATGTGCAGTGTAACCGTGGGATACATTCAGAGTGGTTTGCTCTAGTCACTGTAATGATTGTGATTGCTAAGGAGGGTTTTGCAGATTAAATTAGCATAGACATTAGGGATACAGAGTTACAATCTTATGGCCTTTAATAGTTCCAGTGGAACAGAGTACCTGACTGTTACTTGCTCAAACTGGAGTCCTAAGGAACAAGGCTTGCTAACGAGGTTTTAGGGCATGTGAGTGGTGGTTTTCCACCTGAAAGGTTTTCCTGAAGGCAATGTGAACACCAGGTTTAGCTTTGCAAGAAACACCTTAACTTTCTCTCACATTTCCCCTTTCCTCCACTGCATGCAGCATAACCTCAGTATGGTCATTAAGATTCATATTTGTTTGTGTAAAATTAGTCTTACAGGGTACACTTAGAAAAGAATACCAAGTCCCTTGAAAGACACACTTAGTTCAGTTATTGTTATCAGTACTGAGTCAGTCACTCCTGAAAAGGCAAAGCATATACCGGTACTGATTTCATTTTCGAAAAGGCAAAGAATAACTGTTAAATACAAGAGCACTTTTTCTCCTGTGTGTGCTGACCTAGCCCTTCAAGGAAATGTTCAGCACATGTTTATCACTGGTCAGACCCATTCTCATTACAGTACAGCTGTTTTAGTGCCTTTCCATAACCTTCACAGATCTCTCTGAGGCACTGAGTCAATACAGTAATTTTAAATGAACTGCTGTCATATTAGAGGTCTTGTGATAGGTCTCAAAGGGAAGGAAGAAGGTCATTGGCAAGTGCTGCTTGCTGGTTGTTCATGGATGGTGGGATGTCTATTGACAGTCTTGAGCCTGTTTTAACCATACCATAGCAGAGAGATTAAGGGCCACCACTAGAATCAGGAAGGTCTGAAAGTAGCACAAAGCAATATCAGTTCATATCAGATGGCTGTTGTGCCGAATTCGCACATCTATCATAATGTTGATTGAGTGCAGGCACTGGAATACTTGGTCTTGGACACATAAAGTACAGCAACTGGTGTAAAACATCATTTTCCAGCTCAATGGCATCAAATGATTTTGGTTAGGTTCAGAGTAACTGGTATCTATTCCAACTGATGCTGGTGTATGCAGAGTGCTGGGCTTTTTACTGTAAAGTATGCTGATGTTAAATTATACTAAAAGAAAGGTTCTGTTAGAGTCTAGCCACTGACTTTAATGAAATAGCTAATTGGATCATTTTAATTATGAGTTGAGGCAAAGCAAGAGCATAAACGTTAAAATATCATTTCATGCCAGTAGAGAAAAAAGTTGACATTTACCTAAACCAAAGACTAGATTGCTGCAAATGAAAGAGAGAGATAATGAGCAAGTGCAAAGGAAAATGGGATTGAAAAGGTGAGACAATCTGAAAGCTGACAAGACACTAGAAGGACATGACCTGGAGCCAGAGATGGCTGGAAAGCCTTCAGGCAGGGGGAAGATGAGAAGTTTTGTGAAAAATGTTTCTCATTCTTCTTCAGTTAAGAATGAAGAGCCTCGATGCTGGGAAACGAAGCCTTTCTTCCCTGCAGTTCTGAAACAACGCATTGGCTATCACACACACAAGAATATCTTTGGATTCCCTTCCAAATGGAATTATTTCTGCATTTGTAAAACCAAATTTGATCAAATTCCCACAGGAAGAGAAGCAGACACACAGACTAATTTTTTTTTTGTTGTTGTTGTTAATAAAACCATGCTTCATTGTGAGAGGCTAACAACTACAAGAGGCTAAAAACAGCATTAACAGAGAATAGGTTTCTAAGAGGGAAAGAAAAATGGGTTTAAACAATCCCTTCAATACCAGAAGAACAGCAGAATTACCAAAGCACTGCACTTGCAATCCATTGTGTCACCAAAGCACCTCTTCCTACACAGGTCGAGCTCTTCTTTTGCTTAGCCGTTGATCAGCTGTGGATTTCACAGGAATCATCTAAATTCCCTATGTGTAGTCATGGTGCTGCTGAAACAAATGAGAAATTTACCATCTGTGTTTCTGGGAGCCAAAATGCTGCTGTACAGTGTTAAGAAGGGGGTTTAAGAATATTTATTGAGTACAGGTATGTTAGTCACTCACTATTTGGTGTTCATTTAGCACTTGGACAGACATGGTGCTATGGGAAGGCTGACTACATTTCAAAGTTTTATCTACGTTATGTTGAAGCCAGATATCAGTGTCGTGGTAGGCCTAAGCAGGCCAAAATAGGCTTATACATGTCCTGGCTTGCCCAGGCATGTTTTTCTGCTCTCACTCCTTCTGGTTTGGGGAGAAGCAACCATGGGAAAGAAGACAAAGAACCTGGAGCCACTGAATCTAAGGACTCTGGCTTGCCCAGTCTGGTTTTGCATCCTGTGGCAAACAAGGTACACACAGTCAGCTTGTGCATGTGTTATGCAAGGCCTGTGTTCTGCCCTAAAAGAGGTAAAGCAAGCCTATGGCTTCACTTAATATGGTCAAGCTTGGCTAACTGCCATTCTGATTGGCTATTCTGTGTCCAAAGGCCATTAGTCTCTGGCTCTGTTGATAAAAAGAGACAAGCAGGTGCCACAACGTGCTTTGCTGTTGTATTTGTGCTTGCTCACCACTGCCTGGAAACTGCCTGTGTTGAGTTTACCAGGAACAGGCTCTAAATGCCTCCACACAATAGGCCTGCATAGCCAGCATGGAGATAAACAGATCATCCAGAGGAGATCAGAACCAGGTCAGAGATTTTCTTCCTTCTTTCCGCAGAAGCCTCAGTGGCTGACAAGACAGTAACAGAATTCCCTGAAAGTGTTTGGGTACTGTCTGAAGCTGTAGCTAGTCCTGCCAGTTGGGAGATACTATTTGTGCATAAATACTTAAAGCCTCTTGTAATTCACCATTGCCTTCTGCAACAAGCAGAAAGGAGCTCCTTGAGTCCATCTAGTGGACAAGCAGCATAATCAACCACAAGTGGTATACTGACCACAGGAACCTTCTCTTCCAGTTCCATTGAGTTCAATTAATGTTATATATTTTTCCTAGTTATTTCTAGATCAAACATTATTATCTGTATAAGGTTCCCTGACCATGCAAAGAACTGATTATTATTAAAATCAGTGATCAGAGTGGTGAGAGGTTCTGAATATTGAATACTAATAAACAATATGAATCTTTGAAAATCATACCTTGCCTTAATTAACTCCCCTCCATAACAATCAGATAGAAATACAGAGCTGGAGGAGAGTTTCTTCATAAGTAATTTCTCATGAGAACATGTTTCCTCACAAAGGAAATCCCTCATTTCTAGTAATTATAGAAGGAATACTATAAAAAGAGAATCCTTGTCTCATATTAAAAAAAAAAAAAATATTCTTACCAATCCAGTAGAGACAAACTTCCTAAGGTCTTACAGTCTAGAATACTGCTTTGATCTTATATTAAAGATATATAATATCTGACAATTTTAGTGGTTTATTGTCTGTGTAATTGGATGCAGTGAATGGATTGGGCCAAAGTCTCAGCAGGTATAAACTGATGTTTTTGGCAGTTTTAAAGCTGTGCATTTTTCCCAGTTTCTGTCAGCTAAAGATTTCAGTATGACTCCGAAACTATTGTGTAGTGGTTTGAGATCCCATTTGTGTGGGCTTAGTGAGGGAACAGTCTCAGGGAAATCTGGGCTCTGTAGGTACTAGATAGGGGTACATGGAGGGGCAGATTTGGCTCTTGTTTGTAGCTCTTGTGCCTGCATTGTCTTTCATTGAGGTTTCTGATCTGCTCAGGTTTCCCACGTGCTCCTGGTCAATGCTGTACTTTCTCTAAGATGTAGTTCTCTGTTGGTAAGATGAGGATGGTAATTCAGCACTGAATTCATCCTCACTCAAGTGATGCAAGGAGAAATCCGTTACTGTGAGGCATTTAGGTAATGGAGTAATGGTGGCTATGAGCATCAGAAGTACTCAGGTCTGGTCCTGCAGAGGGATGCACTCTCTTATGTAGGGGGAAAAGAGACATGCTTTTCTATCTGATAGCAAACCATTTGATGTTCTGTGTTGAATAAACACAAGAAAGGGAAATAAATAGTCTAATTGCAAGTATAGAGAAGAATTGTGTGGAATTAAGGAACGTAAAATTGTACAGTGGTGTTTTAAATTTTGTAATAATTTACTCTGACAAGGTACAGAAGTGGTGTTTTGTGGCGTGCTCTCCCTCTCTATAATCATTCCTCCTTCTTTGCTGAAAAGTCTCATGACATCATGGTAGTTAACAGTGATATTACATAATTAAATTCTCCCTCCATCTTTAGGTCCCTCAGACTCTGCTCCAGGTCAGATCTGGAACTCCTGTCCCACTCCTTAACCATTAAGCTGTGCTAGGATAGATTTAATGACATATTCATAATAAATGGTTTAGTCTAAATCCTGCATTCTGAGACCCTGCTCATGCAAACTCCAAATGAAAGCAGACATTTCTACCAAACCCATGTATTTGATTTACCAGCCCTCAAGATGCAAAGAAAATCAAGTATCTGCCCTTTGTGACCCTTGAGTGACCTTTGGCCACCTGGTTGTAGGTTCTTCTTCCCATGTGTGAAGAAACTGAGGCCTAGAGGAGTGTAAATATTTCCACCATGTTGTGCAGTCAGGAACACAGAGCTACAGTGGCATCCCATGAAGGGCATCCAGAAATTTTGGGTGATTGATGGCATGAACTGGTGACATCAGGGGTCAGCAGGCAAACTGAAGCCACAAAAGTGAGAGATATAAAAATAGATATGGAATCAGGAAAGGAAGGGCAAGATAAACAGAGCACGAGGGCCAGAGTAACTGTGAGGTGGGAGTAGAAGTTGGATGATGGCGGAGGATGTGATAACAGATGAGGCTGCTATAAGAAGACTCAACTATTAGTAGTGTATCAGTCTTCTGGCTTGCTTAGCAGTGTGCTGGAAAGTGATAATTCAGTCTTGTGTAGCTGATGGAAAGGCAGCTCTACATACATTTGAAATGCGGGAGATGCCACGATCTGGAGTGGATCTCAGCCCCTGTTTTATCTTGCACAGTGACATTTACTGTTGAAGGAAGCTTCAGCAGGAAATGGAGTGCAGTTTATTTCACAACATTTATATGAAACACATTCAATCATATGCCCTGCTGTTCATACAGTTGCTAAGAGGATGAGATTGATAGTAAGTGGTCTTATGAAGCTATCAAGCAGCTTCATATTCAGAGCTGAGAATTCTAGCTTTTCAATTTACCTCAAATAGGCCTTTTCAGGACTGCCAAGCAGTCCTGAAAAGGACTTTTCAATCTGCCAAAAATAATTATCCTTGCCAAGACATAGTCTTCAGGGAAAAGTGAGAAGTCCCGATCCTCTCCTTCCCCATCTTCTTTGTCTGAATCAGCAGACTAGAAATACTATTTGTCATTTTCTCATAGACTTTTGACCTGTAATTTTTACCTATTATTTAATATAGCTTTAGAGCAAGTTCAGCAAGAAAGAACTCAACAATGCCCTGCTTTGTTGATGGGGAAAAGCTACTAAACTCATGCAAAGCTCTGCTTTGCAGGCAGGCATCTGTGAATACTTGCAAAGATGCATTTTCACTGTAGTTTAACAGCAGGGAAATGCATCTACTGTGGACATTAAATTAATCTTGGGTAAAGTCTATTTAAACGTCCATTTCCCCTCCTGAACAGTGTGTCCCAAGCAGTCTTTTCAGGAGAATGGTGAGAAGGGTTGTTTGGGAGATGTGCTAGGGTTAATGCCCCTCAGCTATCAGCACATGTGAGGATTCTCCAGCTGCACAGGGAGGCTGGGATCAGAAAATTGAGGAGCTGGTGGAGCCCTGGCTCTTTTTTGCTCACACCATTAGCTTGTCATGCAAGCACAGGCAAAATTCTCAACAGTGTTACGTCTAAGCCACAACAAAGCCTTAGCAAGAGATGTGCTCAGAAATCTTCAAGGCACAGCAATGCTTATTGGAAACAGTTCAAATCTGAGAGCCCATCATATTCTGCCAGTACAGTGGTAAATTCACTGAACATAATGAGTCTTTTTCAAGAACTCTGAGATTTTGATCACTGGGTGACAGACTATCTGCCACCCTGGGGAAACTAAAATGTGGGTGCTATTTGTTCCCTCCTTTATCTACTATGTTGCCTTGAATTAAAAAATGAAAAAAAAAAAAATCAGCTAGAGTCTCCAGATATCTGGAAAAGATGCAGACATGTCTGAAGTAGACATTGATAAACATTTTCTGCATTTCTGACTGCATTTTTTTTTTTATTGCCCAGTGCCAAATGGCTGACTGCACCAACTATCACCCTCCTAGCACTGTATTCTCAACTCCTATTTTCTCTGTCCATTTCCTTGCTCAGTCCCCCAAACCTTCTTTTTAGTCTGTTCTTTCCACCAACCTAGATTGGATCCCCTGCATGACAACCACCGCTGTTGTACTCTCCACTCTCTTCATGCATTCTGCCACTACCACTGAGCAATGAGGGGAGACTTTCTTGCTCTCTACAACTACAAAAGAGGTTGTAGCCAGGTGGATGTTGATCTTTTCTCCCAACAAGTCATAGGAAAAGAGGAAATGGTCTCAATCTGTATCAGTGGAGGTTTAGATTAGATATTAGGAACTATTTATTCACCAAAAGGGTTGCAAGACCCTGGAACAGGCCACCCAAGCAAGATGGAATCACCATCCCTGGTGACGTGTAGTTGAGGTGTTTAGGGACGTAGTCAATGGTGGACTCGACAGTGTTAACAGTTGGTCTTGATGATCTTAAAGGTCTTTTCCAACCTAAACAATTCTATAATTCTATGATCTTTTCTCCCTTGCACATGTATGCTTTGAGCCATTGGTAGCAGCCATCTCTAGTCTTGGCTAGCCCTTCAAGTTGCACTTACTGAATCTGGTGATCAGTCAATCATCTTTAGACTTACTAGTAAACAATTTTTCAACTCCTTGCTCAGTAAATTAAATAGAGGGAGGATTGTTAAGCAAAGCCATGGGTCTTGGAGTGATGAGTTCTAGCAGACACCATGCAGGTATAAACACAGCAGCACAATGACAATGCTAAGCTGTTATTTTTGGTAGCCAAGAGAGATAAAACCTCAGAAAACCTCATTCTTTTTAGATATTACTATCACCTTATTCGGTCAGTCAGACTGGCCTGTACTGAGCAACTTAAGGAAGAAATGCTGTCCCCAAGTACTGCTGTATTGATTGTTAGCGTAGAACAACCTGCATTTGGTTCACACTCTGTTACTAATTCATTTGTTGGGCTTGTAACCACATAACAATGCTGTCTTTCAGAGCAACATCTGCAAGCTGCACAAAGCACTTACTGAATCACAGGCATGTTGTGAAGCTTCATCAATCAATTACAGTTCTAAAAGGACTCTCAACTTCTGGCCCAAAAGTGTAAGTCATCATAATTTATGCTCTTGTTAGATTTCTTTTATACGAGTCTTTGCCCTTTTCTTTTCTCACAACAAGTGCACTCCAGGTGAATTCTCAGTGGGCTGCTTCTGACTTAAATGGATGTAAACAGAGCTGAGAATCAAACCCCTCATCTTCAGCCTGAGAATACTGCAGTTATTTACACACCCTCAAAAATGGAAGCTATTTAAAAGCTTTATTTGCCTTCAACAGCAGGAAAATGTGCACCTCACTTTCCTCAGCATCAATTCTTTTTAAAACGTGTTGTGTGTTTACAAGCTGTCTTGAGCACTGAAATTGATTTTAGCCAGGCAGTTATTAAAGGTTCATTTTCCCTTCCTCCTCCAGTCTCAGACTAAGTGATAATATGCAGTAGTAGGAAATTCTCTCCATGAGATGGTATTGCCTTTGCCCTACCTTACTCAGTTTCTCAGGAAAGGTTTTCACTAGAGTATATATCCTGCTTGATCTACACATGTAAAGCTATAATCTTCCTTTCAAAGAAATAGTTTATCCTTTTGGGAATTTATTTTTGAAAATAACTGTAAGAGACTCTGGCACAGCAAACGTAATTGAATTAGCTGGGGTTTATGCTATTGATATGGTCTTACATTTCAACACAGTCAGATACAGTAATAGCAATATTTAGCATCAATTTCTTAATTACTAGTTAGTCCAAACACTGCCTGATTTTGGTGGAAAAGCAGCTGAGACTTCCAGCATGTCTCTGGTGAAGAGGGAAGATGCTGTACTTCCATATAGGCTTGCTTAGTCCTTATGTGTCCTAGGTAGACTCCAAATTGCACCCGCAGTTGGAGTGTTTGGGGTTATATTGGAAAGTTCAGGTCCCGGACCATTGAGATTGATTTGCAAGAGATGCAAGTGGAGACAATGGGGACAGCCCACGGGTATTCTGTCTTCATTCATGAAAGATCTAGACTACAGCAGCAGCCTGATACCCTACCTGCCACAGGCTTTGTCTATGGCTTTGGTAAAACTTCCTGCTCTGTACATGTAAAACAGTATATGCAGAATGAAAATGATGGTTGGAAAAAGTTTTTCTTTTAATGGGAGGAAATAAATTTTCAGGTCATAAACGATGGGAATAGAGGCCAGAAAAAAATCTGTTACAACAAAGTGCACTCTGAAAATTACGGAGGTATATGAAGTGTATTCATGTGTCCTCACACAGGAAAAATTAGGAGGAGGTGTGGAAAAGCCCACTCAAACTCTTCCAAATAAAAAGGATATGTATACATGAAGCATCTATTCAAAGGAGATGAAAGCTAGGTGCTGCTGCTGTAGTCAACTCGGAGAAGTAAGGTCTATCAGCACATTTTATTCAGCTTTATTTTAAGTCGTCCAAAGAATATGGAGTCTTTTCCTCTGGACAACTCCATATTCATCACAACTCCTCTTGTCCCTTTACAGCAGTATTCCACTAGTAACTGCTGTAGCTTTAGCCGGGAAGCCCTATAAGTGTTATGAATTATGCAAAATTAGTAGTCAAGATTAATTTTTATATCCAGGAAAAGATTGTTAATAACTATGAAAATTGTTTATTAACATTAAATCTCACCAGAAAAAATATTTACAATGTTCAAAATGAATGGTTTGGATACTTATACACATGGGGAACAGGCAAAACTAGAACACTTTAAGAATCTAGAACTAGCAAATGCAAACATTATACTGGAAAGAGGTTCTTAGTTTCAGCTATATCTCTTGCCCACCAGGGGACTCGAGAAGCTCCTTTATGCTTATGGCAGAAGGCAATTAGTGAATTACAAGAGGCTTTAAGTATTTAATCACAAAATATTAGTCTCCCGATTCCCCAGGACTAACTACAGCTTCAAACAGTACCCAAACACTTGCAGAGGGTTCTCTCAATGTCTTGTGAGCTGCTGAGGCTTCTGATTCTTCCCAGGCTGCTGGGGAAAGCAGGCAGATGATCTCTGTCCTTATCCTGGCTCCTCTGGATGATCTGTGTATCTGCAGGACTTCCCGTCTCAGCAGGAGACTTTCAGGTGCAGGCAGGATGTCTTGTGATGTGCAGTCTTAGCACGGATGTCATGTTGGCTGTGCAGGCATATCACATGGAGGCATTTATGCCTATTCCTGGTAAACTTGAGGCAGGCAGTTTCCAGGGAATTCAGGATGCAATAAGGCAGTGAGGCAGAACACTGCCAGAAGCAGAGAGCAATGGCAGCAGGCAGCGGCAGTCATGAATACAACAGCAGAGCACATTGTGTTACCTGCTCATCTCTTTTAATCAATACAGCTTGAGACTAATGGGCCTTCAGACACAGATTAGCCAATCAGACTGGCAGTTAGCTGAGCCTGATCATATTAGGTGAAGCCATAGGCTTGTTTTACCCAAATTTGGGAAAAACATAGGCCTTGAATGAGGCAGGCACAAGCCAAGTGTATGTACCTTGTTCACTACAGGATGTAATCAGGAGCAAAACAAGTCTGGGCAGGCCAGAGTCCTTAGACTCAATGGCTCCAGGTTCTTTGTCCTCTTTCCCACAGTTGCTTCTCCCCACAGCAGAACAAGGGAGAGCAGAAAAACATGCCTGGGCAAGCCAGGACATGTATAAGCCTATTTTGGCCTATTCAGGCCTACCACGACAATATGTAATTAATTTCCTTTTTCAGTGATGAGTTTAACAAATTTTACACTTTCACAAATTCATTCAGAAGTTCTTGTATCAAAATATAGTACTCATTGATATAGAAAGATGCCTCTCCCAGCACTCAGGATCTTTGCAGCTCAGTTACTTTCAGTGATGATGGAGAAGACTGTATCAGTACAGGAATCACAGCATCACAGAATGTTTGGAGTTGGAAAGGATCTCCAAAGATCATCTAGTCCCAAACCCCTGCCAAAGCAGGATCATAGAATCATAGAATTGTAGAATCAACCAGGTTGGAAGAGACCTCTAAGATCACCCAGTCCAACCTATCCCCCAGCCCTATCCAATCAACTCAACCATGGCACTAAGTGCCTCATCCAGTCTTTCTTTGCTTACACACCTCCAGGGACAGCGACTCCACTACCTCCCGGGCAGCCCATTCCAATGCCAATCACTCTCTCTCTGTGAAGAGCTTCCTCCTAATACCCAGTGTATACCTTCCCTGGCAGAACTTGAGATTGTGTCCCCTCATTCTGTTGCTGATTGCCTGGGAGAAGAGGCTGACCCCCACCTGGCTACAATCTCCTTTCAGGTAGTTGTAGACAGCAATGAGATCACCTCTGAGCCTTCTCTTCTCCAGGCTAAACACCCCCAGCTCTCTCAGCCACTCTGTCCCCAGACTGTAGCAGTGCTTGGGGTTATCGTGGCCAAAGTGTAGAATCCTGCACTTAGCCTTGTTAAATCTCATCCCATTGGCCCCTGCCCACTCATCCAGCCTGTCAAGGCCCCTCTGCAGGGCCCTCATATCTTCCAACAGATCCACACCTGCTCCTAATTTGATGTCATCTGCAAACTTACTGATGCTGGACTCAATCCCCTGGTCAACAAGGATATTGAACAGGACCAGTCCCAGCACTGATCCCTGGGGGACATCACTAGTGGCTGGCTGCCAACTGGATGTGGCACCATTGACCACCACTCTCTGCCTGGCCCTCCAGCCAGTTCTTGGGCCAGCACAGAGTGAATCTGTCTAAGCCATGAGCTGCCAGCTTTGCCAGGAGCTTGTTGTGGAAGACAGTGTCAAAGGCTTTGCTGAAGTCCAGGTAGACTATATCATGCATTCACCAGGCAGGTAAACTGATTGTAAAAGGAGATCAGGTTTGTCAGGCAGGACCTGCCCTTCCTAAACCCATGCTGGCTGGGCCTGATCCCTTGGCAATCAGCTAGGCAGGCAGCACAGGAGTGCATCCAGGTGGGTTTTGGAAGTCTCCAGAGAAGGAGACTCCACAGCCTCCCTGGGCAGTCTGTTTCAGTGCTCTGTCACACTCACCATAAAAAAGTGTCTCCTTTATTGAAGTGGAACTTCCTGTGTTGTAGCTTATACCTGTTGTTCTATCAGTGGGTACCACTGAAAAGAGACTGGAACATTCATCTTGATGCCCACCCTAGACCTTCTTTTCTACTTTGCCAGGGTTCTCCCTGAAGAGTTATGGCAGTTTTGGTATGCACCAATATTACAGTGAGGCACCATCTGCAGTAAATGCAAAAGTGACAGTCACACTGTGAGCATTTGGTGACCTACAAGCAGGTTTGGAAGTCGTGTTGGCTCAGGAAACTGAGGTGGAGTCAATTCAGTAACAAATGCATCAATAATCAACACCTTCTCTGTATCAATTTCTCCAAGGCAGCCTGTTCCTCTATAGTGTGCTTACAAGATATGCATGCATTACTGTCAATGGCTGATTCTGTCCCCATAGCTGCTCATGTTTAATGAAAGATTTGTGTCTATATATAAGTTGTATGTTTGAGTGACACATCTTCCAAATCCTTCACAGCAGTTCTGCAAGAGACCTCTGGTTTGTATACTGAGAAGCGAATTCACCCTTTCCACCATGCTCAAGCTCCGCAGAATAAAAATGGTGTACAAATATAAAAATAGAACAGAAGAGACTATTTATGTTGGACCAGATGCTCACATTCCTGCCACCTAGGTGGATTTAATATTAGTGAAGTCCCTGTAAAAAGAAATGAGTGTGGGAAAAATACAAAGCGTAGGTCTGATCCTTTTTTTTTTAACTCCCACATGTGAACTTGCTTCACACAAGCACCCTCTCCTGAAGTCAATGAGACTCTTTGTGCATGTTTTCTTTCACTGATGACTGCTTGCAAGAGCACTGTCATGTTGCAGGCACAGGGTGGATGGAGGGAAAAATTAAAGCACCAGTCTCCTGTTCTACATTATTCTGTGTAAACACTGAGGAAAGGAATGCTATTGAATCACTTGAGACCTGCCTAAGCACACCCAATAGAGGTTGTACTCCTTTGGACATCAATGGAAAAAAGTACAAAGAATGAAATGAAGTCTTCATGAGGAAGGTTCCCTCCTTCATCATTTTCCTGATCTACTGTTGGTCTTAAGAAAACAGGTGTATTCACCCAGTAACCTGAGCAGTGAGCCAGATAAGTCCATGATCCATGAACACTTCAGTGACTATGCAAATGTACACATCTCTGGACATGAAGAGAGCTTGTGAAGCTAAAGGGAAATTTGGCTCCTTATAATCCAGTCTCATACTTTGTGTAGTGACCTCTGCTTTCTTGGTAACAACCCGGTCCAAAGGCCACGGGAGCTAACAGGCATGATAGGAAAAGAGGAAGTGGTCTCAGGTTGCACAAGTGGAGGTTTAAATTGGACATCAGGAAAAATTTCTTCAGTGAAAGGGTTGTCAAGCTCTGGGAAGCTGCCCAGGGCAGTGGTGGAGTCACCATCCCTGGACATATTTAAAAGACGTGCAAATGTGGCGCTTAGGGATGTGGTTTAGTGGAGGATTTGGTAGTGTTAGTGGTTGATCTTGATCTTAAAGGGCTTTCCCACCTTAAATGATTTTATGATTGTGCTCCTGTGTAGGAGACAGTGGCAAAAAATGGGGCTACCTCCTTGAACTTCAAAGTCTCTACCAAACCATGGAAAAGTTGCACAGTTTGCTTTCTTTTCCAGCAGAGCTGAGGATCATTAAAGGAAGTCTGGTCTAAACAAATTAAAACTGAATGTTTTACCTGCTCCGAATAACAGATCTGTTGAACTTCTCAGAGGATGATGAGAAGTTTTTGCTGAAGATTGAAAACTTTTATCTAGATTTAGAAAGAGAGGACAAATAGGTGGGAGAAAAATCCACTGTGTCTCACTAAATAGAGTAGCTAACCGAGGCTCCAAAAATCCCCTGAATTAAAATTGTTTGCTATTGTTAGAGTATTTAAGGAGCTGAAAAAGAATCACGCATTTGTTCTGTTCACATTTTCCTCTCATGTTTGCTACAACCTCTAAGGAAGAGAGACTCTAGGCTAAATGAACCTTGGCCCTGAACCAGAACTGCCATTCTGACCATCTTTGCACCACAGTTCCAAGAGAAAGAAAATGTCTTCTTTATAACCAATGCAGAAAAATAATTGTTAGCTCTTTTTCTTTCTAGTTTTTATCATGGGTTTTGGTTCTTTTTCTGGTTTGAAGACTTTTTTCCCCGTATCTGGTTTCTTGTAACTTCTGTGATTCGGTAGGAAGGTGGCTTATGGATTGGCAGCTCTCAGACCCTTCTTGCACAGAGAATGGCATTAGACCTTTCTCAGTGACCATCTCTGACAGGTCAACAGGAGTGACTGGAGAGGTCCACACAAATAACTCCAATGCCAGATGCCTTCCAGCTAGCTCTTGACTTCTTTGTAGAGTACTCAATGTAAAACAGAAGAACTGCTAAAACACAGTAGTACCAACACTCTTACCTTGAACACGGGACTCTTCAAAGTCTCACTGGCTTTTTTGTGGAAAAAGCAGGCAAAATGTTGGGTCAGCACAGCTGTCAGCAGCCAGGGCAACCACTACACAGTTCAAGGTTATCCTCCAGCCCACTTACTCTGCCTCAACTTAGACTAAACCCAGAGGAGCAAAGATATAAGTTGACACTTCCAGCTAACCTTCCTTTTGATGANTTTCCATCTGGAGAAAACTTTTGACCACTTCTTAGGCACTTTCACCTGTATTAAAGAGAGAAAAGCTCTTAATTAATTTTCCACCCCTCACGTACTTTCCATGTCAGTTTCACAAACTGGTGTTTTCAAAATTCTTCATCCTTATGCTTTCCTTTTCTTTCACTTATTCTGTACACCCCAGGTCCCAGTTCTGCACTCAGGCTGACAACCAGCTTTCTATTCCTGGCTGTATATGTCTCTGCCTCTCAGTGGGGTGATGCTTGGTACTCTAGCAGACCTTGTGAGCTGAGCTCTTCCTGTCCAATGTCAATTCTCCTCCCTGAAGTTTGCTTTACTGCTTTGATGTAGATGGAAGGACTGAATGTCCTTCTCCTTGGACATTATTTACTATGTGTTTCAAACACAGATTTCTGCTGGTGAGTTTGAATGGGCAAAGACTGATCTTCAGACAGGTGGATACTTTCTCCATCAGCTAAAAAGTAAGAAAATCCCAAATTCTGTAGATGGAAATAGATGTTTAAAAAATGACTGTGAGTTTTCTCTTAGCAACACTGAAACTTTGCAAGTACACAGAACTACATATATCTGCCATTCCACAACTCCAGCAAAATACTAACACTCAGATATTTCCCCAAAAAGCACTACACCAATCCCCAACTTGACAGTGGAGCCTGATCAGGGGAAGGCTGTGAGCTCATGGCTGTGCCTATATCCTCTGAGACTGTCATGTTACTCCATGTTCTGAAGTCCCATGGAGACCTCATATCCTCCCAGCTGCCCACAGGCTCCACTTTGACCCCATGCTAACCACCACTTTCCATCCAAAGGTTAATTACTCCAGGGGACATTTTCCTCCAAGCTGTTGCCTGCAGGTTGCCATCCCTGAATGCTATTTTTAGACCAGCTCCTTCATTGCTATTGATCCCAGTCACCCTTTGTTAATTACACACACACAACACACAGCATTTGCAACTCATTTATCAATTCTGTTCAGCACCTCCGAGATGTAATTTCGAGCCCTCCTTGAATCATGCTATTGATCTTTCCCAGCAACTTTGCTATAGTATTCTATGTGTTTCAAGCTATTTATAGATTATTCATCTCCTTCTCTCCCCTGGGGTATCAGAAATGGGCAACAATAATCAGATTTCTAAGTTGATTGAAAACAGATATTTCCTCTTTTCTCCATCTTTTTCCTCCTTTGCCCTGTTGCTGTTACATGCAGGCTTCTTTTGGCAAGTGAGAGCTTCCTGCTCCATGTGGTGCTGTAAAAGTTCTGGTAATGCTCAGGTGATGTGATGCAGAAATTGCCTTGGGTGAAATCTTAATTGCTGAGTTAGTGAAATAAATTCTTCCTCCTCCCTGCATCCAGGACTTTCACAAAGATTTTGTGACCTGTTTTGTCTGCTCAGTCTGGGAACCACCTTGTAGAGACTTTCTGCCCAGCCTGCACATCTGATCCATATCCAAGGAACTGTGTTCCCACTGCCCCCTTGTATTCAAAAGGGCATCCAAAGCCCTTAAACAGTATGTATTCGGGAGTGGGACAGGTGGAGTAGCTTTTATGGATGGAGCATCACAGTAATGAACTATGAGGTTCTAGGATTTGAAAAGGAACTAAAATAAGGGAATGTCACCTGAGGCTTAGAGATGTCAGAGGCAGCTCAGCTTTCACTGATTAAAATTATAAATTCTACCTCTAATGTAGGAGGAGGCCACAAGGCAAGGAAACACCAGAAGGAAGAGCTTTGTCTAAGGGCATACATGAAAGCAGTCCAGGGTTCTGTAGTAACACCTGGTGCTGAAAACCTGATGGTGAAGTGGGATTCAGGTGTGATGGGCAGGAAGGCACCTGATCTTAAGTTCTGGTTTTACAGTGGGCCCAGAGCACTCATGGTGGTTCAGGTTTCAGGGGTCTGGGCTGATATGAAGCAGGGCGGGCTCTGGGCACTGGGAACATGTGACTATGTTTGCCTGCGCTTAGGGAGATTATGCTGTCATTGGGGAAGGGGCTGTGAGGTGTGCATGGGATAGGGTTGGTCTGTGGAGTGGTTGTGGAGCAGCGTGTGGAGAGCCGTAAGTGTGGTTGGGCAGCACGTGTGCGGCTGTACAATGGGCTTTGGTGTCTGCCAGTCTGCAGTGTGTTTGGCTGGGATCAAGGTGGGAGGGGGGGCTGTGGACCTGTGTGTCTGAGGCTCTGTGAGTGGAACTGTGGTGTGTGCAGCTGTGTATTGTGTTGTGTTGCGTTGCGCTGCGCTGCGTGGAGCTGTGTAGTGTGCGGAGCTATGTTGGGCTGTGGTGCGTGAGGCTCTGTGGCAGTGTGCGTTGTGCCGTGGTGTTTTGTGGTGTGTGGAGATGTACGTGTTGCGCTGTGCTGTGTGCGAAGCAGACATCAGAGCGGGGCTAACCGTCCTCCGGGCGGGCGCAGTGCCACCTGAGTCTCCCTCAGTCCTGCCGGCTCCGCTTGCTCGCGTCTCCAGCATAGCATAGAAAAGCGGCGGGCGTGAGTGGCTAATACAGCTACACCCACCCGTCCCGGCCCCTCGGCTCGGCTGGCGAGCGGCCACGGCCGGCGCACTGCGCCCGCCCCTCTCCGGGCTGTCCCTGAGGGAACGCTACGACCCCGCCCCGCAGTCCCCGCCACCGCTACCGCCGCCACCACCCGGCCCCGCTTGGCTGCCGAGGCGTGGCCAAGCCCGGGGGAGGCGGGAAAGAGCCGCACCGGGAGATATCGGCGGCTTCTCCCTGAGAGGGCAGCGCCGACGGGGTTAACCCGCTCCCCGCGGCGGGCCGGGGCGAGCTCCCGCCTCTCGTGCCAGCGCCGGAGCAGCCACACTAACACAGAGCCTCGCACACGCGCCGGCGATGGCTGAGGGGCGCGGGCTCGATTTTCCACGAGATGATGTCAAGAGCTGGGGAGAAGGAGGAGGACGGTTGCTCTTTTTCTTAACGGCTTTGTTCTAAAATCATCCTAAATAAAGCAGCCCCAGCCCCGAGGAAGCAGCCGTAAAGTAGCGTTTGGGGTTTTTTTTTCTTTTTTTTTTTTTCCTAATCTGTCGTTTGTACTTTTTCATACTAAAGGTGACAGTCTAATTCACATATGACCAACACCCATAAATCATGTTGGGGGGAGGAAATATTCATAAATCCATATCAAACGGCACCCAAATTATGACAAATGACATGGCAGTCATAAAATTGCACAAGCACAACTCACCAAGTCANGCTGCTGCCGCCGCCCTCGCCGCACCGGACGCCGCTCCGCTGCCCGCGCCGCAGCCACCTGCAGCAGCCCGACTCGCCACCCGCATCGCGTCGCGGCGAAAGGAATAAGGCGCCGAGCCCGTCCCGACCCGCCCGGCCGGCCCTCCCACAGGCAGCCGGGGCCGGGGCGGGTCGGGCACCCGCGGACCGACTCCGACGGCCAGAGCCCGGGTGCCCAACGCCTCTCGCCCCCTGCGCGCCCTCCCTGCGGATGGACGCGCTGTCGCCACCCGGCCCGCCCCGGCCCCACCGCGCCGCCTGAAGAAACTTGGGACGGCGGCGTTCTCCGCCTCCCCGCCTCGCCCCGACTGGGCTGCGGGGAACCCTTTCCAGTGCCGCCGCACCAACTTCTCGCAGGGACCCGCCCGCCGCAGGACTCCGGCCCGGGGCCGCCGGCCCCTCAGCGGGGCGCCGCCCAGTGCCCCCTTCCCGCGGCGGGTACCCCCTGCCCCTGGCCTCGGTGCTGGGGAGGAGAGGGGGTGCCCTGGATGGCCCTGCGCACTGGGACGGCTTGGTTTGGGCAGGTCCTGCGTAGAGTTTCCCGGCTCCAAGGCACCTGGTCTCGGCGCTCCAGCAGCCTCCTGTGTCTCTCCTCCTCCCACGAGCCCGAGCAGGCGGTTGGAGAGCGGCCGCCGCCGCAGCACAAGCTGCCCCGGAGCAGCGGCAGCGGCGGCCACCGCCAGCCCCCCCCCCAGCTGCCCCCCTGCTGCGGCTGCTGCGGCCTGTCGGATCCCCGGGCGGCCAGGGGGGGACATGGTCCCCTCACTCGTCCCTTGCTGGCGGCCATGAAGAGGCAGAACGTGCGGACCCTGTCCCTCATAATCTGCACGTTCACCTACCTGCTGGTCGGGGCTGCCGTCTTTGATGCCCTGGAGTCCGACAACGAGATGCGAGAGGAGGAGAAACTCAAAGCCGAGGAGATCCGGCTCAAGGGAAAGTACAACATCACCAGCGAGGACTACCGGCAGCTGGAGTTGGTGATCATGCAGTCCGAGCCGCACCGGGCCGGCGTCCAGTGGAAATTTGCTGGTTCCTTCTACTTTGCCATCACAGTCATCACGACTATTGGTGAGTGTCTCACCTTAAGGTGGCCCTCTGGGGCCAGGACCAGACCTGGGGTGCAATAGACCTCCTAGCTGGGGAAAAAGGGAGAGGGGCAGGGGAGTGTTGGCATGCAAAGGGTTAAAGTGCTGGATGAGTTTTTTAGCTTTCGTCTTGTGTTGCACAATTCATTGCTCTTCATGGGCACTTGTTGGACTTGTCGGTGCTCCGCACCTCTTCCCCTGGATATGGAGCTTGTGTACCCTTTGTGGGACTGGAGAGGAGCAGGGCTGGCCTGGTGGAGAGATTGGTGCTGACCAGGTGGGTACCATCGAGCCGTGGCCTGCCTTGATGGTGTGGAGGAGGAAAGAGACAGAGGGACACTCTTCTGAGGTTCCCTTCAGGAAGGAGGAGGCCCTGTTGCTGCACTTGTCTTTGCACCTTTGCTTAAGAGATAGGGGAAGAACTTAGGAAAAGGTAGGTAGTTGCATGAGGGTGAAAAAAATGAGGGCATGGGAACTGGATTGGCTGGGAGAGCCCTTCATGTAGCCAAGCATAGCCCTGCTTTTGCGAACTTTTAGTGTCAGCAAGGGCTGCGGTGTGGGTTCCTCCAGCTGTGGTCCCATTGCTGGGCTTCTGTTTGGCATTCCCAGCGTGTTCCTGAAGTTCTATTGCATTTGGAGTGTCTGATGTGCCAGCAGGTCACAGTCTGTGTCTCCTCTTTGTGGGCACATGGCCCGACTGGCGGAACGATGCCTGCTGTCATGTCCATGCTGCCCAGCTTCCCAGATATGCCATTGCCCAGGATGGTTGAGGGACAGTCAGTGGATACAGCCACAGACTGTCATTTTGTACTTCTCTGGTTCCTGCAGCTAAAGAGGAGCGTTGAGTGTAAAGTTTGCTTCCCTGAGTAAAACTAAATAAGTGAAGGCTGCAGAGTGTGCATAGAACTGTGCTACAACTCTGACTTTAGCTTGATAAGCATGTTTGTTCCTGGTTTTGTGTTCGTTAAGGACTTATCGAGGCAATTGTTAGTAGTTCACTGGATGTTCCCCTCTAACTTCTGGGGAGATTGGAAAATACCTCTCCAGCTAAGAGACAATTTGATAGTGCATTACACTGAACAGGACGTGAAAAACTGGTTTACTTATTAGCACAAAAACACTTAATCTTTTTACCCTTTTGGATTTGTTGCAACAAATTTGCACCTAAGGATGAGAGTTTTCAGCAGACTGTGCTACCCACTGTCCTCTGAGCAGTGTCTACTCCACTTCTGTTTGACTGTGTTTTACCTGAAGTGGTAAAACATTTCCTTTAAAAGACAATCTGAGAGTAGGAAACTGATTTGCCCTTGCAAAGATAAGATTTTTTAAGGGATCCTTTCTTCTTCTGTTGTTAGATATATTTATATGAAATGCATATATTACTAGGCCAAAGAATGTAAAGTAGAATGTAACTTTGGCTGGTGACTAGATTTCCTATTGTTCATTACTATTTCAGAACTCTCCTTCCTCCCTTGGTCACTGATTTTCTCTTTTTTTGGTCTGTCTCTTGTCCCTTTTTTGTGCTCAATGACTACTGGACTGTTGTGCCCCTCTGTGTTACAACAGGCTTCCATGCACACACCAGTGCACTCACGGTGCCACATCTTCCTGCCTGAGAGGTGGCTGCAATACTTTCTGTGTTCTTAAGCTCAGTTGATGACAGGTAGAAAGGGATGTTTTTAGAGTAGTTTGCTGTTTTGATTGTATTTTACCTGGAAACAAGCATAACTTGCTTGGGAAGCTTTATCATTTTCTCCTGTTTGGAAGCTTGGAGCCCCTCAGCCTGCAGAGGAGAGTGTACATTTTTGTAGACAGAGGTTCTTTGGCATGCCAGAATTGTTTGAATTTAAAGTATGTATAGCAATGGGGAACCACTGGAAAGAAAAATTATCATAAAGAATGGTGCAGAAGGACAGTCATTCTGTAATGATTGGTCATTTGGGAAACTCTTCTCTGGGAGGGTATGAGATCTGTCTTCTAAAGTTTAGTAATAGTTACTATGTTTTGCCTAACACACTTCTGTTTTGTAAATGTTCACTACTAAAGTAGCTTTGACCTGTTATCTGATCTACTGTTAGTCTCTAGAAGTGCATGTGTGAGGTTTTCCTTATTTTCTTATTGATCCTAAAATAATTTGATTCATAGAGAGGAAGAAATTGCTTTTTAAGTTTTCAGGAAAACGAGAAGATTTCTTCTCTGTGTTTCCTATGCAAGGCAATGATCCCAAATGTTCATATTACTGTTTGTTTCTTCTTTCTAATCTCACTGTGTGTGCGGTGTCATGAACATTTCCTTCACCCCCTGAAACCGGACAGACTTCAAGAAGCATACGGAGTGGTGTATACGGTAGTGAATGTGCTGTAGTCAGTGGACGTTCTTGCAAAAGTGCATAAAGCTAACCATCACAGTATAGTTTTCGAAACAGAGTGAATAAATCCCTTCATTGCCTAGTCTAGAGGTGCATCTCTCTCCACAAAACTTACCTCCAGAGAACTGCAGTAGTTATTGACGGACCATCAAGTCAAGCAATATGCATGTTGAGAGCAGACCAATTCCTGTTTATCTTAATTGTTCTCCTTGATACGGCTGTGCTAGCAAAATGTCTGAGGTCCTTACGTCTCCACAGGCTTGATTTAAGCTCCACTGGCTTTAATTCAATCACAGCCGTGTGTCGCTGGCCGCGAACTCGGCGGCGGGCGGGAGCCCCGTGTCCGAACCGGGTTCTCGGGGTCGGGGAGCGCGGGGCGGGCGGGGCCGGGTCATGGTGCTGAAGGGACAGCTCCCTTGCCACTGCCAGCGGCCCTGGCCTCTGCCCGGGCAGCAATCACAAAGCCGTTAGGGTTGGAGAAGACCTCCGCAGTCATCAAGTCCAACCTTGTGGCTTCCCGGGAAAGCACAGGATTAAAAACTTGTTGGGCTGGGAGGATGAGGAACCGGAATTCTTCCGTGCAAGGAGACAGTGCTGAGCTTTGGTCAGCTCTCCCATTTCTCCCAATTACAGAATCACAGAACGTTAGGGGTTGGAAGAGGCCTCTAGAGCTGGTTGAGTGCAACCCCACTCTGCGAAAGCAGAATCACATAGGGCAGGCTGCAGAGGAGTGCATCCAGGTGGGTTTTGAGAGTCTTCAGAAACGAAGACTCTACAACCTCTCTGAGCATTCTGTTCAGTGCACCATCACCCTCACTGTAAAGAAGTGTCTCCATGGGTTGAGATGGAACCTCCTGTATTCTATCTTGTACTCAACGTCCCTTGTCCTATTACTGGACACTACTGAAAAGAGCCTATCATCTTCAGCTGGATACCCTAAAATATTTATAGATGCTGGTGAGACCCCCTCTTGGCCTTCGCAAGATTAAACAGCCCTGTCTCTCAGTCTTCCTTCATCAGAGAGATGTTCAATTTATGGCATTTGGCTTTTATTTAGGAGGTGGTAGAGGGTTGTTGCTTGCTTGTCAAGCTGAGTGCTGAACAAAGAAGTGAATGACAATCACTTAAATGGAAACAGTTTTTTTTATCACATGGGGCACAACATTTTTTCTGCTCTCCAGATTCAATGTGTTGGGTGTGTGTGGTTTTTTTTTTTTTTTTTTTTAAACTGGCCCAAGAACAAGAAAACACCCACAGATACTGTGGCATTCAATGAGTCTGTTCCTAAATTCCATTACCAGAAGAATGCCCAGATTTTGTAAAGTTTTTATCTTATTTGAATTCTGTGGAAGTTTTTAAGCTTTTAAGAAGTAATAAGCTGTTCTTGGTCCTCACCAGTTGCTTAGTTTATTTCAGGATTATTCTTGCTTGAAAGCTAGCTAGTGTAATCACCTATCCATTTCCAGTTATACAACCACAATGATGACAGAGAGTGATATAATCAAGTTCTCTTACAACTACTTGTCTTTTATGAGATATACTGTAGAATATGCCACAGAGCTAACCAACAGGCTGGATGTGATGAGTGAAAGAACTTTATGAAATAAAAGGTGATTCCTACAAAGTTTTTAATGGCTTTTTCTGCAGGTTTAGAAGAGCGACTGAACTGCTTCTGTGTAAGTAGGTGTCAACAGTGTCAAAATGTGTTATTGATACAGATATCGCTCCATCATTTAGGCCTTAAAGGGTGATAGTCATACTTGATTTAACACCACCAAGCTCTAGTAAACACTGAATATTTCTGGAGGCTTCTGCAGAATGTAAAGAACTGAAAGCTGTTTATGTCACCCTAAAATGAACTGAAACAACAAACAGATTGAGGAATTTTATTTATTTATTATTTCCTCAGAAATGACTGCAAGGGGAGCAAAATTAAGAGAGTGTGTACTGTGATTTGCTAATCACTTTTTTCCAGCTTTTAGGCCTTGATTTTCAGTTTTGAACCTACTGTGATCAGTGACTGGACTATCCTCATGTAAGTAGGCAAAATATTTTTTAAGAATGTAGCACAATACCTGTAATGGTGAACAAAATGTCCACCTCTTCTATGATTCCATGATTCTGTTGGCAGCTGTTTAGCTGCTGAGTAGCTAAACACTTGGGAAGTGTCTACAGCCAGATGAGGAGATTGCATACTTCTGGCAGATGGTGACCTGATAGGGAGTTTGAGTCTGTGTTAATGAACTAAGCAAACATACGTTTAAATCCACTCCAGGATAGTAGTTAAGTCTCCATATCCTTTTTCTGCATCACTTTACTCTTCCGTAAAATGGGTATAAAAACACTAGCAGTATTGCGATGTCTCTGCTTTGGCTTAGAAAAAGATATAAATGTTTAAATGTATGAATTATTTTGTCAGTATTGCTCTGATGTTTTGAGTCAACTCTTGGGATTTGGTGGATAGTATCATTTAAAGGTGGCCTGTTGAAAAGCTTTGAGTAGGAAATCATGGCATATAAACAATTTGCAATGGAAAGGAAAGAAAGGAAGAAAACATGAAATGGAAAGGGAAAGAGAGAATAAAGATGCCAATACTTTAGTCGGTTAATTTTGCTTTCATGACTTGCCAGGACCATGAAGGTCATCTCATATGACAAACCAAACAACCACAGAGTACATTAAAGCCACACTATTATCAAACCCAGATGAAAGTAGACAGCAAGATTTTCTGGTGATATGAATGCTTGTGGATGTACTGAAGTAATTAATCTCTTCATTCACTATCTGAAACTTTGCTGAAGAATACTGGATGGTCAGGACTTGAATATCTGTTGATCGTATCTCCTGGGCAAGGAGGATGTCAGCTTCAATGAGCCATGTGAAGATGAACTGCGTGTAAGATTTTGATTCCTTGTGTAATTAAAACATTGCATGGGCTCTTTTCACACTATATTGTCTCATGGAGATTAAAAAAAAAATCATAACATATCCAAAATGGTGTTTTCCTAACACTGAGAGGACTTGGTGGCTACTTTGCTCATGCATTTGGAGAAACAACCTTTAAGTTCTTGAAAACTGGTTTTGCAGTGATGCATCACATTCTTGCCAGAGGCACATTAGCAAAGGCTTTTTAAATATCACTGATAAGCAGGGCAAAAATACAGCTCAGACTGATGCTGAACTGCAACTTCCTACTGTACAGCTTGCTGGCAATGCAAATGCAATATCCAATGAGAGTCTGAAAAGAGTTTTGGGGAAACATTGAGAATCCTCTAGGCACTGTTCCGGGTGATAGTGTCAGCAGATTTCTGTAGTGTAACTGGGCTTGAGAAATTAGTATCTTGTAGTGTCTTAGGATTTGGTGCTCTTTCATTCCCTCCTAACTATTTGTAATTCCTTTAACTGAACCAAGTGAGACTTAGGTTAGACAGGAGGAAACTTTCCAACTGTCAGAGTGGTTGCGTGCTGGAAGAGATTGCCTAAGGAGGCTGTGGAATTTCCATTATTGGAGTATTTTAAAAGGAGTTCAGACAAAAATCTGTCAGAAATGTATGAGTTACAGTTGCTTTTGCCTTTGACTTTGCACTTCACCTCGTGAAGTCTTTATCGACTGTACATTCTATGATGTTCCAAATCTTCCTACTTTCCTGTCTTGACTTATAATAGTTCCTGGATTAACTTGTTTTTCTTAAGAAAGAAATCCAAAGGTCTTTGAATTTCAGTTTTCTTTATATATGGTCTTTGATTATTGATTATTTTTCTTTGCAATAAATCTGTTTGTGTACCTTTGCAAGTCTCAGCATAGAAATACCTATCTTTACCTGCTGATGAGGCTACAAGTTAGAGAAGCTGGTGAGTCTGTTGGGAATGAAGTTAGGTGAAGAAGAAAATGGTCCTGCTGATACAAGGATGGCAAGCAGAAATTTACAAGGCAGAACTGTGAGGGAGATGGAGAGCTTGCCTTTTGGACACCATGGGATTTGGGGCAGATGATTCTGGTCTAACATAAAGCAAGGACCCAAATACTGTGGTCTTCTCTTCAAGGCAATTCGAGCTGAGGTCCTTAGTTCCTTCAGTGCTGGAGTGTATTCTTTCATAGATACTGAAAACCATGCTCGTGGCTTTGAGCTGGAGTTACACAGCACTTTATATTCAGAATGCTGCACTGACATTAGGTGATTCATCTTCACAACACCTCTGTGTAAAAATTATCTTCAATTTAGAGACAAGAAAGTAAAATTACTTTCTAAAGATTCAGGTTGGGAGCTATTTCTAATTGCCAGCCAGCTTCCTTCTTTCTTTCAGACTACATGGCATTAGTTCATATCCAGAATAGACAATGAAGATTAACCAAAGGCAAAGATCCATGACCAATTCATGTGGTATAAGCAAACTCTGCACCTTGGCTTTTCTGACACCAAATAATAGCAGAAACTGGGGCTTTGTCATATGAAGGAGCATATGCAGTTGTGGGTAATTATCTCTGTTATTGTTGCATCTTCTGTCAAAGATACTTTACGTTTATATGGATTTTACTGAAGATCTTTGGCTAGATCCAAATAAAAAGTGCATGGAATATCCCTTTCCCTTGTTAACAGGTACTAGCAAAGACACTTGCTGGTGATGTAGAAGTGATCAGTAAGAGTCATTGCTGCTTGTAAGTTGAACTAAGAGATTACAGTGGACTTGCAGCTCAAGATCAGAGCATTCAGTGAGCAGGAAATCAAGAAGGGGAGTCAGGAGATTTGCATGGTTATGTATGTATGGAATTCAGTCTTCTATGAGGATGTAACCAGGTGGATAGATGATGGAAGAGCAGTGGATGTGCTTTACCTTGATTTCAGTAAAGCATTTGACACTGTCTCCCACAGCATCCTCATAGCTAAACTGAGGAGGTGTGGTCTGGATATTTGAGTAGTGAGGTGAATTGGGAGCTGGTTAAAGGAAAGAAATCAGAGTTGTGGTCAATGGGACAGAGTCTAACTGGAGGCCTGTAACGAGTGGAGTCACTCAGGGGTCAGTACTGGGACCAGTATTATTCAATGTATTCATTAATGACCTGGATGAGGGCATAGAGTGCACTGTCAGCAAGTTTGCTGGCAACACCAAACTGGGTGGAGTGGCTGCCACACCAGAGTTGTGCTGCCATTCAGATAGACTTAGACAGACCGAGGAGTTGGCCAGGGAGAAATTTAATGAAGTTCAACAGGGGCAAGTGTAGAGTTGTGCACCTGGGAAAGAATAATCCCATGTATCAGTATAAGTTGGGGACTGACCTACTGGAGAGCAGTGAAGGGGAGGAGGACTTGAGAGTCCTGGTGGTTGGAAGGATGGCCATGAGCCAGCAGCGTGCTCTCGTGGCCAGGAAGGCCAAGGCAGTTCTGGGGTGTATTAGAAGGAGAGTGGTTAGTAGGTCAAGGGAGGTTCTCCTTCCCCTCTCCTCTGCTCTGGTGAGGCCTCAAATGGAGTATTGTGTCCAGTTCTGGGGCCCTCAGTTAAAGAAGGACAGGGAGCTACTTGAGAGAGTCCGGTGCAGAGCCACAAAAATGATTAAGGAAATTGAACATCTTCCTTATGAGGACTTATGCTGGATGATCTTTTGAGGTCCCCTCCAGTCCCTGACATTGTGTTATTCTAAAAACCATTCTGTGTTTCTATCTGCTGTGTGTAGAAGGTCTGTTCATCTCTTTTCAGCTTATGGATATTTTTGAGCGAAGTCTGTGGACTGATTCCAAAATTTCCCGTACATAGAATGCTGTAATGCAAATTATTTTGCATTCATTAACTTTTCTGGATTATAGTCCGTAGAATCTACTGACTTCAAGTTAAAATGTGTGGGTAAAGTCCTTTCCCCAGGTTACCTATACCCTACCAGGTGTCTATGACTTCATTAGCTACAACCAGTCAAAAGTACTGTCAGTGGTTTAGCTATGTCAATTCCTTGGATTAGGGAATTTTAGGCTAAAAAAAACCCCAGAAATTAAGATTTGCTCCAAAGTCTGTCATAAATAATGGACAGAATATTTTTAGTAAAGATATTTTTGGTTCAGATCATTATTTGACATGAATTCCATAATGCAGTGAGCTGTATTCTATAGCAGACCAACTCCTGGAAAATATCTGTGATGGCAGTTTTCAGATTTACTTTTAAAATAATGAAGCAAATAGAGTTTGTGTAATTAAAGAGTATATTGACTTTGGCATTTTTACTGATTTTTTTTTGTTTGTTTGTTTAATTGAAAACGAAAGCCTCAACTACATGCCTGCTGAATGCCTTAAACTTGGAGCAAAGAGAAATCTTGATGAGGAATGCTTCTGCTTTTTATTCAATTTATTTGTTTTGTTGGTATTATTTTTTAAAGTTGTGTCTTCTTTCATTGACGCCAGACAGTTAACAGTGTCTTCTGATCTAACCTCTTCTGATCCATTGAGATGCTTTTTTTCTCAAGTGTAATGAACATTTACTTCTTTTTTTTTTTGTTTCAAGGGAAGAATCTCCTAAGTTTCTTATTATTGTTTTTCATTTTAAGGAGTTAAGGGGCTTAAAAAAATTTTAAAAAAAATCTTTCTACTTGCCACAAGGCTTATGGAGTCTTCAGACTGTTAAAGGGTTCAGTATCCTTTTTAACTGCATTCATTACAAAGGATGATTAGCGCATTTCAGTGAATGACATATTTCTATTAGGGACTCATGTGTTTATTACTTATTAGGATGATTAGGAGGAAATACACTGTATAGTCCTTTTTATTCCCTGAAAAAAGAACTTCACGGAAAAGCAGGCAGGTAGTGGGGTTAAAAGGTGTCTGATGGGAAGTTGATTGTCTCCTTGTTCTCTCATCACAGAGAAGGATTGTTCCCTTTGCTAGCTATGTGAGCCTTCTCAGACCAGGAAATTTCACAGAGAGCTTTAGGGCACAGATTGATAAATGAAACTGCCGCAGCTCTCTCTAATGGTATAGTGAGGGAGATTAGCTTTGAGGAAATGTTTGTAGACTCTCAGTTTAGGGATTTTATTGATATACTGAAGGGAAGGTAGAAATAAAAGAGATCTACTCCCAAGGTAACTGGCACTGTCAGCAATTTCTGATGCATAATACCACTGACTCATTGAAGAAATGTTTTGGGTGCAAAAGGAATATTTTATTTCTTCTATGTTATTTTATGTCCTCTAGAAAGGATGTCCTTCTCCCATGTTTATATCATCACAGACCATTGCTATGGGAACTGTATCAGAAATTAATTGTAACAAACCTGTGACCACCCAGAGTTATGAGTTACCACTTTTCCATACTTCACACTCATCTGGAACTTTTCAGAACCAGACATGATTGAAGAAGGTGTCAGTCTTGTTTCAAAGGTGTAAGCCTCCATTACTTGAACTAACGAACAATTACTGTTAGATGTTAATTGTTTTGACTGTATGGTGAAACTTAGTGAAAATAGTATTATTGGCAGCAATAATTCTTAAAAAATCTGCTGTTTGTTACTTAGCTTAACTTTGTTCTGGAAACTAGGGTCCTGCAATAAAATGAACTCCAGCAGCAGGAAGGATGTGGAGGCCTGGCTATAAGGCTCAGCATGTAGGCTGTGTTGTGTAAGATACTGTGTCTGAAGTGTTTTAAAACCTTGCAAAGGCTTTTAGAACCTTGTGAAGATGATTGAATTCACTGTTACAGTCTTGCATCAGAGAAACATGTCATATTTGCAGAGGTGACTTGAAATCTCAGTGCTCCTCAGTCCTCCTTCTGACCTTTGGGAATTTCTTGGGGTCCCAGAGATAGATCAAGAATTTCAGAGGATTTCCTTTCAAGGTAAAGCAGTATTTTCTGCTGAGGATTAGAATCAGTAGAAGGATGTCCTTTCACCATTATTCACAATTATTCGTACACTAGAAAGCTAGGTTGCCCTAGACTGCCAAACAGGTAAAAAGCATGTTTTGGGATGTGGAAGGTTGAAGACCAACATTTGGGGAGTAAGAGTCTGTCCTAACATTTGATGGGATCTACCTACCATCAACCTTCCACATCCTTAATGAAAGTCCTGGATTTACTATTGGTTTGTTCTTGGGCACTAAATATGAGTTAACATCTGAAATATTTGTTTTCATTATTACTTAAATGCATTAGAAATGAGATAAAGCCATTTCTAGACAATTGATAATTAAAACAGCAACACTGCATATGTGCCATTGGAAGTGCTTGGAAATCCTGGTGGTTTGACCTGGATTATTCAGTTGGCCTTCCAACCGATCTATTAAGAATCTTTTCAAACTCTCTCCTTCAAAGTTTCTCCCCTCCTTTGCTGTTTCAGGTGTGAGTGAACATCCCAAAAAGAGGAAGCAGATGATAACTGTTCAGTCTGTACTGATGCCCTATCAGCTTTTACATTCTCTTCTGGTATTTTTATCTGACAAACAAATGATCATCCAGTCTTTTGGCAGCAAAGACTGAAGCTTATGATTTGCTCTTAAAACACATCCTGCCTGGTAGTAAAAGCTCTATTATTTAAAGGGCACTTTTCAAAACAATTAGGACTTTGTTAGCAATATGTTTACCTTAATGAGTGCACTTTGCCAGTCAGAGGAAACAGCATAAGCTGATATCTAACTGGCATAGGCCAATGGAGGCAAAACAGCAGTGTTAAAAGCCAGTTCCTTTTTGTAGTGAACATCTAAGCAACTTATTTTAATACTTCAGAAGCACCAGGCATGATTCAGAATGACTCTGGTTTTGTTTTCTTCACAAATATCCCCGCACAATTATTTTTTCTTTCTAACTATTTGTACCACTTGTCATAGCTTAATCTGTATGGGTTGCACTTAGCTCTGGTTTGACTTGTTGGACTGACACCAAAGATAATTTTTTATGAAACCTCAGTCTTACTTCATTGCTGCTGTCATATGTTGTTTAAAGGTTTCAGAAGGTTTTTACTTTCTCAAGGGCTATAGTAAAGGCTGCTGGTACTGAAGAGCTGGATACATGAGATACTTGGTTTTGAATATCTAGTGATAGTTATCACAGTAGAAATTGCTGACTCTTGACCATATGTATACCTGATCTGGATTACTAGTTGAAAGTTGACTGCAGACTGAGTGACGAACTTAAAAAATATTTCCATGATCTCTTTGAAATGAATCTAGCTTGGGGAGCTTTTCAGATCTGATCAAACCCAAGCCTATTCCTGAAGAACTTGTGTGGTATAGTGAGTAAGAAATCTGTTAAACAACAGCAAGGAAGCATTGGAGTGGCCACAGAGAAAAAAAACAATTATACTAATGAAACACTGAAATACATTGCCTGGGGAGGGTGTGGACTCTACTAGATCTTGAAGAACAGGGTAGGCAAGCATCTGTCAAGAATGACCTTATACATGCCATCCTGCCTTGCGGCAAGGTATGGCCTAGCCTTCTCTTGCCTTATTTTTAATGGTTCTGTACACATGCAAGCTGTTTGAAGTTTGTCTTGGATCTTGCTTGGGATCTATGTAAGTTTATCTTGTCCTTTTTTTTTGCTGAAGGTTCTTGCTTCCCTGAGGGATCATCAGTGCATCCTACGATTTTATCTCCAGCCAAATATCTGGATAAAAATCAAACCTCTTCCCTAAGCAGCAACTGTTCACTATCAACAGCTGCACCACTTTTTTATGACTCCTGTTTGAACAGCTCTACCAGTGACTGTTGCAGGGAAAAACAAACATGCTGCCTGCCTCTAAAAAAGGGACAGAAGAGAACATGGGGGGAGTTAATGCTCAGTCAACCTAAATTTGATACTCAGGAAGATATTTGACTAAGCTGTTCAACAATTGGTGTGAAAATATCTAGGGGATAACAAGGGACAAACTGAAACACACACAATTTTTTTCTTGAGTAACTTATCTTGAACTTCTCTAGGGTTTTTTTTTTTTTGTTGTTTTTTGTTTTCTTCAATAGCTAGCTGATAAGTGGGAGAGCAGTAGATTGTGGCATTTATTATATACCTGGCATTATAATGGCATTGAGTTCTCATAATTACACTAGAAAAACAGAGACTGGATTGACTTGCCACAGATGGGTACAAAGTCTGGACATTCACACACTGTGAACTAGAGGCTGCACTGTAGCTGGACTTATCACAGGTGTGAAAAGCACATGCACTGTGTAGGTGGTTGGAAATGGGGCAGAGAGCATAAACCTAGTTGCTCCCTGCTAAATCTACCACCAGGTAATTTGGATAATTTCACAACAGGATTAAAAAAAAAACAAACCAAAAAAACCCCAAACAACCAAAACATTGATCATTAGTTTTTTGTCCAATTGGATGAACATAACATGTACAGTCATACAGAAGCCTGTCTTCTGGTGGTTACTATTCAATTTTCTCACTAATAGCCTAGTGGATAGAACAGAGAGTACATATATTAATTGTGAGAGAGGTGTCTAGCACTTCAGAGGGCAGGAGCAGAATGCAGTGATTTTGATAAATTGGAGAAATAGTCTGAAATCAATGTGATGAAATTCAATAAAGATGAGTGCAAAGTATTATGTGGCAGAAGGAAACATTAAAGATACACAAAGAAAAATTATAAGAACTGAGTAGATGAAAGTGCTGTAACAGCATGCTGATAAAATGGATTGCAGTCTAAATATGAGCCTGTGGTGTAAGATGTTCAAACCAGGCAAGTGTTTGATGTAAGTCACAGTAAGTAGCTATTGTGTTTTATTGGTATTGGTAAGCTTGAAAACTGGGTCCAATTTTGGGCACACAATGTTTTGAGAAAACACGAGAAAAAACAAATTTTCAAAACTTACTCTGTATTATGATGTGGACAGAGATTGTTTAGTTTGGCCAAAAAATATATGAAGGGAGGAGTAATAACAATCTTCAAATATGTGAAAGGTTGCTGTAAAGAGGACAGGGATAAGTTTTTTCTACATATATACCCGAGCTTTACTCTTCAGCAGGGCAGATGTAAGTGCATTGTCATCTGTGAAAATGACTGTGACACGATGCATACAAAACCCCCAAAGTGGCAGTAGTAGGATATTTATCTGAATGAGTTAAACAGTTGCCTGGCATACATGGACTTGGTATACTTCAGCTTTCCTCAGACCTACCTCAGACCTGCTGAGGCCTCTCCAAACCATGTGTTGCTAGGAGTGGGTGGCTGATAGCTGCTATACAGGAGCTAATGGATGAGTTGAGTAACCTCTAAATGACAGATTGAATCACTGAATTAACCAGGTTGGAAAAAGACCTCTAAGATCCTTTTGAGGATCTAAGCATCCTGAAACGGGTCAAATAATTTACTGAGGTTTCCCCCAGCCCTCACCTTCTGGGATTGGACACTCTAGAGATGTTTCTGAGTACTGTGCTAAATGTACATCAGCACTTGCTATCTGGCAGCACTTGATATCATTATGGTCAAGACTGAACTTGCCTTGTAAGATAACTGTACTAGAACAGGTATCCATATGCATCTTGCAACCTCCACTTCTTTTGGTTTTTGGGTTATGATTTCTGTCATGCTCAAACAAAGAGGTTTATCCTTTTCTCCCTAAATTCCATGCATTCACATCAGCAATTTCCATAACACAGACAATCACCCAATCTGTTATCTTGGCAGACACCAATGGCTTTCTACTCTGGAGGGTGGAAATCTGTCCCATAATACACCTGTGCAATATATGGCAATGGTGATTTTGTTGCTAACCCCTGCAGCAATCAGTTTATGCCCTCAAGCATGGGATTTGATTATCCTTGTCATTATCTTAGCTACAAATGTTATTAGCAGCCATAAAATTGTCCATTAAAGTGAGAGGAATTACTTGCCTGCACCAAGGGGAGAACAGATAATTTACTACAGATATTTTAAGCCCAAATGCACATTTTTTCCCAGAAGAAACTGTCAAACCTTTTTAATGCTTCCATGTTTGTATTTCAAAGCCTGCTTCCCCCTCCATGGGCTTCAGGTTTGGGTCTTTTACCATAACAGTGAGAAAGATATGTGCTGTTCTTGAAATAACCTTAGAGATCATGACCATGTATTTCTTCATGTTCCATAGCTTGCATTAACTTTTCCCTAATCCTGGAAGTGCAATTGCCCAAACTTTGTTTGGGTTCCATAATTTCTAAACTTCAGAGTTGGTCCAGGCTTCATTTATACACAAATGGTTTTGATGCCTTGGGTGACTTGGCCCCCACGAACTGACTGTACATCACTGTTTGAGTGTGAGATCAGTTTTCTGCTCCTGGCAGGGTCTTTCTTGCAGATTTTCTTGATACTGTGAGGGTTTTATGAGAAGAGATGATGTATCACAGGGACCCAGAAAAGATGCTGTGTCTGAGTGGGTGAGATCCAGGGTAGTGTCTGAAAAATTTCTTTGTTTTCCTTGGGACTAGCTGATTCATTCTCTTCCCACCACCCTGTTAACTCCTGTTCATATATCAGTTCACCGTAAAGCTGCTTTTTTATTCCCCTGTGGTATTGTGTTCCCACCCACTTCCATCAACAGGGAGTGGGAGAGACCACCTACATCTTTCTCAACAGACAAAATTGGTGGATCTTGACAGACTGGGACACATTCTGATCACAGTTGCTCTCTGTAAATCCTGTGGAACTTGGTTGTTTGGGTGTGTTTTTTAGCTTTAAATTGAGATGAATGTGTGCAGAATCTGGTCTGGAGAGCCTGTATTTTGAAGGAAGCATCCCCTCCTACTCACCCAACAAATTCACACACACACACAGTGTAGCATCAATATTAGCTCCTGTAGCAAATGGAAAATGTGGCAGTAGCCTGAAAGGAACAGAAAATGTTATCAAACAGGGCTTTAAAAAGTAAACAAGCATCATATAACCAGCAAAATAAATACAATTCCACATTAGCCATTACAGATATCTCTGTCATTCTCTCCATTATGCTGTGCCCATTTCAGTGCTGTGGAAAATGCATAATCCAAAGGATATTATTTCAGAACTTGGTATACCAAATGCAGCCTTGGATGGAAGGTCTGACAGAGATTCGTATTAAATAACAGAAGAAGTTTTCTGCTTCCATCCCCCCTAAAAAGCATTAACTGAACCAAAGAGATTTAAATATATATGCAAAATGGTTATATATTTGTGAGTGTTACAACATTGTTAGAAATAAATCCTCTAAAGTTTTTCTTTACCTGAGTCATCTTTGCTGACTTAAAAAATTACTTTGCAAGAACAATTAGAATCATAGAATGGTAAGGTTGGAAGGGACCTCAAGGATCATCTAGTTGCAACTCCCTGCCATAGGCAGGGACACCTCCCACTAGTACAGGTTACTCAAGGCCTCATCCAATCTGGCCTTGAACACATCCAGGGAGGGAGCATCCACAACCTCCCTGGGCAACCTGTTCCAGTGCCTCACCACCCTCACTGTAAAGAACTTCCTCCTAACACCCAGTCTAAATCTCCCCTCTGCCAGTTTAAGCCCATTGCCCCTTGTCCTGTCATTGCAGGACCTTGCAAATAATCCTTCCCCAGCCTTCCTGTAGGCCCCCTTCAGATACTGGAAGGCTACTATCAGGTCCCCTCGAAGCCTTCTCTTCTCCAGGCTGAAGAGCCCCAACTCCCTCAGCCTGTCCTCATAGGAGAGCTGCTCCAGCCCTCTGATCATCTTTGTGGCCCTCCTCTGGACCCGCTCCAACACTTCCATGTCCTTCCTGTGCTGAGGGTTCCAGAACTGCACACAGTACTCCAGGTGGGGTCTGACGAGAGCAGAGTAAAGGGGCAGAATCACCTCCCTTGCCCTGCTGGCCACGCTTCTCTTGATGCAGCCTAGGACTCGGTTGCTGTCTGGGCTGCATGTGCACACTGCAGACTCATGTTGAGCTATTCATCAACCCAAACTCCAAGGTCCTTTTCCTTAGGGCTGCTCTCCAGCCATTCACCACCCAGCCTGTATTTGTGCTTACGATTGTGCCTACCCAGGTGCAGGACCTTACACTTGGCCTTATTGAATTTCATGAGGTTGGCCTGGGCCCACCTCTCCAGCCTGTCCAGGTCCCTCTGGATGGCATCCCTGCCCTCTAGCAAGTTGACTGAGTTCAGAATGTCTAAGAAGGGACCACCTTTAAGCTTTCTCCATCCTTAAAGCTGAACTGCTCTTCTGCTTGGAGGAAATCATAGATGGCAAAACATTCTTATGCTTTCCAGTCTATGCCTCATGACCTTCTTCCTTTATTCTTCACATCTTCCAACACAATCAGTAATATCCAAGGTACTCTACAGGCTTCTCTATTGAATTGGTTCAAGCCAAGGTGCCCTTGCTGATGGAATTTCTTCTATTCATTTGAGAACTTGATGTCCTGGTTGATTCAGGAGGCAAGAGACAGGACTGCAAACAGAGCAGTTGACTGGTAATCTTTCCAACCAGAAGACCTGTCTCAGTGGAATCTGTATTAGATTTGAAGGGACAAAATGCTTCTGTGACCCAACGCCGTTATGTGGTTGCAAGCCTAATATACATAACACTGGGGGAACATCCTGTGCCATTTTGAATGGTGACTTCCATTGACAGTGCAGAATTCTTTGCTAAGGACAAGCTGACAAGTTTTCCTGCACAGCACAGCTGTAGAAACTTTGGAGAAAAGGAGCAAGCTGTAAATGTCTATTAGGACAAAATGGACCATTGCTAGGTTTTTTTGGTGGTCTTCAGACTTCTAGTGATCAGAAAAGGTGTCCATGATCAATGACTCTCAGAGAGTCCCAGGACCTGTGCTCCACTGTGTTTGCTTTTCTGTTTAGAAAGGTAGAATTACCTGAAATCCAGATAGATAATTTATTTTCTTTTGTATGTAACATTTTAGTGTGACAGACTTCAGTCCTATTCAGTCCCATAGACCTTCTGAAAGGTCCACAGCCTTTTGTCTTGAATGGGAGACAGAATACTTTTGTCTCTGGCTTCTCCTTCACCTCCCAGCTGCAGCGCCTGATGTAGATCTTGCTGGTCAGAGAGCCTGCAGCATATGTGAGACCTGGGTCCTGGGTTTCTTGCCTCTTTAATGACATTCTCTGAGCTTGTATTCAGAGAAAGGCAGAAAGATCAAAGGCCGTGCAAGTGCATTGCACTTGATTTTGCTTACACCAATATGAATCGATTGACTTCACTGACTTATGAGGGATTTACAGCTAGGGGAGAACAGATTCTGACCTAATGGGTCCAAAAGAGGCTTTTCTCGGATGAGCAATGTAATTAGAGCACTGGAACAGGTTTCATGACTCATCTGTGGGTCTGCAGACTTTTCTGCAGTTCTGATAGGGTGTTCACTAATGTCATATACTTTCATTTCACCCATGGGCTCATCTAAGGTAGGACCAACCTTTGCTTGAACAGGCACCTCTGTGCATCTGCAAAGCATCCTCCACTGTCACTATGCAAACTTTAGTCACTGCAGAGCATCCTAGGAGGGGACCAGCAAGCTCTCAGGACTAGATACTGGAATAGTGGAAAATTTCCACTTCCGCTGTTGGAGTAGAGCAGAAGATTAAAATAAAGAAGAGAACCAAGGCAGGGGCTGGCGAGAATGGATTGATGGCTGGATCCACTTAGTAATTCCAAATATGCTTCTCAGCAAGGGGTAAAATGGTGGCACATGTGGACCAACATCAATCTCCTCTATATATACAACTGGAAAGCAGTACAGGTATTCATAGAATAGTTTGGATTGGAAGGGTCTTTAAAGAGCAGGGACACCCTCCACTGGACCAGATGGAGATTACTCAAGGCCTCATCCAACCTGACCTCAAACAGCTTCGGGGAGGGAGCATCCACAACCTCCCTGGGCAACCTGTTCCAGTGCCTCACCACCCTCACTGGAAAGAGC
>VWZE01000022.1:700933-766799 GCA_013396675.1 Eubucco bourcierii
CCACACCCCCGCCACCACAGCGCGGGCGGGGGGGGGGGGGGGCATCCATGACCTCCTTGGGCAGCCTGTTCCAGTGTCTCACCACCCTTGCTGTAAAGAATTCTTCTTAATATCCATTATAAATCTACTCTTCTCAAGCTTCAATCCATTCCTTCTTATCCTCTAGCATGCATTTGGAAATCAGCAAAGCTCCTTTTCAGGGCTGATTTGAGGTCTGTAGGTGAAATGTATTTTGTTAGAAGAACCTAGCCAGGGAGGTCAAAGGGAATACCAAGAATTTCTACAGGTATATTAGTGGTAAAAAGAAAACTAGGGAAGGTGTGGGCCCTCTCAGAAAGGAAACGGGTGAAATGGTCACAAGTGACATGGAAAAGGCTGAGGTTCTCAATGACTTCTTTACCTCTCCACTGCAAAGGCCTCCAGACACACTCTTGGAGTCATGGAAGATAATGGCAGGGACTGGAAGGAAGAGCTGCCCATCAGCAGGTCAGGTTTGTGATCACCTGAAGAACCTGAAAATGTTCAAGTCTGTGGGACCCAACGGGATACACCCATGGGTACTGAAAGAACTGGCAGATGAGGTTGCTAAACCCCTCTCTATCACATTCCAAAACTCATGGCAGTCTGATGAAGTCCCCACTGACTGGAAAAGAGGAAACATAACTCACGTTTTCAGAAAGTGTAGGAAGGAGGAGCTGGGGAACTACAGACCAGTCATTCTCACCTCTGTGCTTGGTAAGATCATGGAGCAGATCCTCCTGGAGGCACTACTGAGACAGGAGAAGAGTGAAGAGGTGATTTGGTACAATCAGCATGGCTTCACCAAGGGCAAAGCCTGCCTGACAAACCTGGTGGCCTTCTATGAACAGGTCACAACATTAATAGATGGGGTGAGCAAGTGATGTCATTTAACTGGACCTGAGCAAGCCTTCGACACTGTCCCACACCACATCCTGGTCTCCAAGTTGGTGAAACATGGGTTTGGTGGGTGGACCACTGGATGGATAAAGGACTGGTTTGATGGCCACACCCAAAGAGTGGCTGTCAATGAGTCCATGTCCAGTGACAAGCGGAGTCCCTCAGGGATCAGTCCTGGGACCAGTCATGCTCAACATCTTTGTCAGTGACATGGACAGAGGCATTGAGTGCAGCCTCAGTAAGTTTGCTGATGACATCAAGCTGTGGATGCAGCTAACACACCGGAGGGAAGGGATCCATCCAGAGGGACCTGGACAGGCTGCAGAGGTGGGCACAAGCCAACCTTATGAGGTTCAGCAAGACCAACTGTAAGGTCCTGCATCTGGGTCGAGGCAATCCCAAACACAAATACAGGCTGGGCAGTGACTGACTGGAGAGCAGCCCTGTGGAGAGGGGCTTAGGGGTGCTGTTGGATGAGATGCTCAGCACAAGCCAGCAGTGTGCATTTGCAGCCCAGAAAGCCAACCAGAGCCTGGACTGCATCAGAAGTGTGGCCAGCAGATAGAGGGAGTTGATTCTCCCCCTGTACTCCGCTCTGGTGAGACCCCATCTGGAGTATGTGGACATACTGGTGCATGTCCAGAGAAAGGCCACAAGGATGATCAGGGGGCTGGAGCACCTCTCCTGAGGACAGACTGAAAGAGTTAGGGCTGGAGAAAAGGAGGCTCCACTGTGACCTTATTGTGGCCTTCCAGTATCTCAAGTAGGCTAGAAAAAAGCTGGGGAAGGACTTTTTAGGATATCAGGTAATGACAGGAATAGGGGGAATGGAGCAAAGCTGGAGATGGGGAGATTCAGACTGGACATGGGGAGGAAGTTCTTCACTGTGAGAGTGGTGAGACTGTGGAATGGGTTGCCCAAGGAGGTGGTTGAGGCCCCATCCCTGGAGGTGTTTAAGGCCAGACTGGATGAGGCTCTAGCCAGCCTGATCTAGGGTAGGGTGTCCCTGCCTATGGCATGGGAGTCGGAACTAGATGATCCTTGTGGTCCCTTCCAACCCTGACTGATTCTATGATTTTGTGATTAGTATTCTGTCATCATTGAAGATTCTTCCAAAAAAATTAGGGGCCATTGATACAGGGAACCCAATGGAGGTGCCTACATATATGCAACCGTGCTTTGTATCTTTCTGCTATATTCTGAAACCTTTGATATGCTGGTGTGGTACTCATCACAGATTGTAAGGCTCACCTGGGAAGAAGGTGAATTGCTATATGCTGAATTGTGTGCCTCACCACTTGGCAGTGACAATAGCACAGCTGTATCTGCAATTGGATTTGATGTTGGTTTTTTCTGATCTGCCACTCTGAAACTTGGAGCCAGTAGTTATGATTGGTCCTGTTCTTGGATTCAAGCCCTTCTGCATTGGGCTCTGTACCAGCATGAAATTCAGGGTAATTTCAGAAAAGTGTCTAGAAGACCACAGAACTAAAGCTGTATTTTCAAAAGTAGCTTTTGCACTTAGGAGGCTAGTTTCTAAGACAAGTAAGCTCATACCCGCCAAGTGGTTTTGAAAGCAGGTTGTTAGGGGTGTGAGGTCATTGAAGAATATATAAAAAATACACATTTCAGGACTGTTTGAAAACAAGGGGTACAGGTACCTGATAACTTTGAGTGTTCTGGTAAGCCACCTCTTTAGCTACCTGTCATACAAACTTCTCTCAGAAGATTTTCCTCTCCTGTTACTTCTGAGGGAGTAAGTCACCATGTAAAGTATTACTGAAAGTTGCAGTAGGTGCTGGTCTGCTTGTACATACAAGTAAAAATAGTTTTTTTTCTGTACTGTAATTCATGTGGTACCAACTCCTGTTGCTATTCACAGGAGCTTGATGAATACCTGTAAAGCACAGGAGTAAGTCACTGCATGTTGCTTTGAAAAAGACCCAAATGAGTGCAACAAGTAATAGGATAGAAGGGGAAGAAATAATGAAAATAATCACAGTTGTATTCTGGTAATTGCTCTCAGTTGTCACCATCACTCACTAGCTGGAGAATTTATCCCAAGAAAGATACTGGCTTTGTGGATTCATTCAGGGACATGTTTGGTGTCCAAGATGATGCGAGGACAGTGCCTGGAGACAGTTTTTGAAGAAGCCAAAAAATGCTAGTCACAGCTGGCACAAATGGCATTGCAGATGGGGAAGTGGGTGATGACAAATGGGAGCTGGGAAAGATGGATCTGGGCTGTGTGGTCATGAAAACCTTGGAGATGTGGGGAAATAGAGAAGTCAGTAGAGAGGGAAAGGAGAAGTTCTTGACATACTGTACTGCTCAGAAAAGAAGTGTTGTCTTTGGTTTCCTTTGATGCTTTTTTACTACAGGTGAGGACATCTCACCTGGATGGGGTAGCCTGCAGGTACAGACCATGGAAGCTTATGGGAGTGCTGTTTAAAACAGTTAGTAGGATTCGATTGACCTTTCCTGAGATGCCAGTGGTAATTGAATTTGGCTGAGGATGTTCTTTTTGCCTTGCATGTTTTTTGGAAATTGGATGCAGGATGCACTGTTGTTTCTGAAAGAGTCTGCAGTTATGTGTTTTATTTTTAAAGCTTCCAGGAATAAGCACTAATGTATGTTCCCACACTACCTGCACTGCACAGCTATCTGTAATATGGTCTAACAATATAAGACATTTATGCGGGTCACAAAGCTGCAATGTAGGCAGGGATTAAAGCATCCCAGCACAGTATTGCTTGAACCTACAGGTTCTGTGTGTTCTCTGTGGTAGGTGCAGCATCCTAGCATTAGCCTCATTAGTAACACAGCTGTTCATAGTGGTCATCAACACCTTTCAGCAAACATTGAGGTTAAAACTGGTGGGAAGGTTGTAAAACTCTTCCCACTCTTTTGGCCTGTGAAAGTATTTGACTATGGAAAGAGTCATAGCTCAGCAGGATTAGATAATGTCCAAGTAGAAATGCTAGACCTGTGGCATTGAAGACAGGTCATTGATCAATAATACACAATCTTAATTTTCCAAATCCATGTTCTTCTTCATGACTTTAACTGGACTTGCAGACACTCAAAAGGGACCTCTGAGAAGAGAAGCCAGTGTCATGAGTTGTGTGTCAGGTAACGTTGATGCTTCTGTTTCCAGTCTGGGGGCAGGGACACGTAAGCCTTCCTGGAGCTGTTCTCTGTTAAACTACATTCAGGGAGTACTAAATGTTGTTATTACTTGTGTGACTGAAGAGAGCAGAATTACCTCAGGGAAGAAGGAACTGGCCGAATCCACTCTCCTGGCTGCATTGCCCCAAAGAAGAATTTTGATTGTGTGCAGCAGAACTCAAAGCTGCTGTGATGTTCAGCTGCCGTCACTGTAGTGCTGGGGCAGACGTGCCGCTTCTCTGGTTTGTGTATTTTGAGCACGTTTCAGTAGTGCTCCGAGTTCACATTTTTTTCTCTTCCTCTACAGTGCCAGTCATTGCCTTTTCTTCATTTTACTGATTAATTGCTCTAAATACTCCTGCTCCTGGACTACGGGAGTACAATTTCTGAGCTGTATTTCATTTGAACTTGCAATGCAAGTACAAGCGAACTTGGGGGAGTGCACACACCCACATATTGCTAGGTAGAGGTGGTTGCCAAAAGGACACCAAGTAAAAGAACAGTTAGTTCTTAAACAAGGGTATAATCTAATAAGCTGAAAAAGAGAAAATTACATATTGGAATCTTCAGTGCCTTCCCCCTCCCCCTAGTTTCAGGATTTACAGCTAGTACAACCCCTGACTAGAGCAGTGATTCAAATATATATAGACATCCTTGCTTCTAAGAAAAGGAAGTGTGTCTGTTTGGGGAGCTATGCGGAATGAGTTGGTGGATCTCAGTCCAACTTCTGGGAGCCAGGTTTTCACATCACTCAAAGACACCCCCTCTCCCAGCCCCCCTCCAGGGCTTGTGCCAAACTCTTCATCTCTTCCTCGTATGATCCCACCTGCCTTAGCACCTTCTGCAGAGATAGAATGTTTCTCATTTTCAATTGTGGTCCTGGCACTGAGACATGCTGCTTGCCTGTCAGCATTGTGTATGGAGGCTAGGGTTGGCTGTCTTCTTGCTCTCTGCTCCTGTCTGATCCTTTGTATATTGCTCCCCACAGTCCCTGTGTGTTAGATACCTCTAGCTGTCCACTTGACTGGATTTGCCTGGCATGTGGCAACATCTTTTCAGCATGCATTTCAGCAGCTAGAAGGCATGGTGCTGTCTTGTTTTAGGACTGTGATATGTCCTCTGTCATAGGGTAGACGTGTTGATGTGCACCTCTCCTGGGTTCAGTGTTCCAAATGTATCGGGGGCATGTTGTCTGGGATGAGGTAGGACAGCCTTTCTTTACGCTTTCTATCCCTTCGTGTTGTTTTGTTACAGGCAAAACGCTTTAGGACTTGCAATTAATTTAGCCGCTAAGAAACAGAAGGTTATTTTGTGTTGTCTGGAGGTTACAATTTCCCCCTCAGCTCTTAGGTAGAAAATCCCTGGCTTGGTGTTGCCCTCCTTCATCTATTCTTGGGATGTCCATTGCCAGGACTCTCAATTTGGTCTTGTTTAAGTGCTGCCTTGCCTTACAAAGCTGCCGCTGTACCTGGGTGTATTTGGCTGTTTAACGATCTTCCTGTGCCCCTTGAAAAAGAACAACAGTCCTTTCTGATGAAAGCAGCACTCTGCAGGCTGAGTGCTTTTACCTTGACTCAAAAACTTAAAAGGAAATGTTAATTGCTTTAGTGGTGTTATTGTTGAAGAAAGGACACCGGGCAGACTAGCTCAGAAAGATGAGTCCTGGTGCTGATAAGGGAGAGAGCAATCTATGCAAGTCTGTGAAAAGTCAGTAATGCCCTGGGCAAATTCAAAAGCTAAATGGAAAATATCTCAGTTATTTGCTTCCTTGCTGCTTTTGTCTGGAGATGACAGAGCTGACTGGCATCTCAGGACTGTTAACTTCTGCAGAGCTTTGTCACTGGTTCTGGACTTCTTTGGTGTGCTGCCTGTGTTACTTTTCACAGTTATGGCAAATAACCATTTGCAATGGAAATGCAAAGGGGAGAAGGGAAAAGAGACTTTTTAGGGAATGCATTACAGAAATCATAAAGGACATGGGCAAGGTTCATGCTTCTTTTCTACAGTTGCAGATAAAACAGCACAATGAAATTCAATATTCTTTCAAGTGTGGGGGATTGAGTAGGGCAAGAAAAGTTGGCACAGGTCTCTGAGAACCTGAGTTCAGAACCAGGGCCTACAAACCTATAAACATGAGCATATCCCAGCACGCTCCCTCTCCCAGCTCCCATCTACCATAAAGCCAAATCAACATGACCTTGTAATTACTGGTGTTTTGAAAAGTAAATAATGTATCTTCATGTCTTTTCTAGCGGTCTTTGGTGCTCAAGTGGCCTAACCTATACTGTTCTCATGCCTCTGCTGTTATTTGTTTCATTCAGTGTTTTAGCTCTTCCAGTTAGAACAGTTGCAGTTTTGCATGTGTGCAGAGCCACCTCAATAGCTAATACATATTTAGTTATTCCTGGGGTCAAAAGTAAGAGTTTCTTGAAGCAAGTGGAGGTGGGGAATAAATACTTCCTACCTCTAGAGTTAAAAATGAGGCATTCTATAGAAAAGGATCCCATAAGAGAAAATAGAAAGGAGGGAGACATGATGCTGTTGTATGGTGAACAGATGAGAAGGAAGGCTTTGACTCTGTTTTTTGTTCCCTGCACTGATTCTGCATTTTTATTATTTGAGCACAACACTTTAACAGTCATGACAGCCACATCTCCCAAGCCCTTGAGACAAGATTTTGAATTTTACTCCAGCGCAGAAATCATTGATCTAACTCTGTCTGCTCTGGGTGCCCAAGGAACTTAGTGCTTGTATCCTCGATATTTAAGTTTACTACAAATGAAACAACAATGTAATAGGGTCTCCCTATTCCTCTACATGTGTTGTCTGCACTGAGAAAGAGCCCTTCCCTTGTCTCTTACTACATTTGCGCAGTGCGTAATATATAGATGCTTGGCTGGGGTTTTAAAAACCAACTCAAATCCAATGAACTAATGTGTTATCTCAATTTCTGTATGCGTCTTCTGTTCTCCAAATTCCTGGATTGTTTTTGATTTTTTTTTTTCCTTCCCTTACAAATGCATGCTCATTCTTCCAAAGAGGTTTTAATGGGCAGAGAGAATTAAGGTAGACAGTGTGATAGAAAAACAGAGACTTAAGAAAAAACAGCAGCCTAAATTACCATCTCACATTATTGCTGTACAATGTTACTGCCTACGGTACAAAGTGGAGCTGATTTGTATCAGGTAGAATCAGAAATGCCCCATTGCACGCTATGTGGTAATGATGGTCTTCTGCGTGAGAGCATGGTGGAAACTCTCTTATATGAGAGAAATGCTTGCTGTCTTACATGGCCACCAACTGGTTAGAAATGTCATTTATTTAACAGTATAACTCATAAACAGAATATCCAAAAAAGATAGTTTATAATCAGTTCATCTTAGTGCTGGTTGATAGGTCAGGAATAAAACAGCAAATAAAACAGCATAGGAAGCATCCTGCTTGACAAATGCATTTGTGGAGTAGAATATAAATTGGCCTGAGCCAATCTTAGAAAAAACGTAGCTTTATTCTCTGAAGACTTCTAGGCTGCCAAATCACCCCCCACTTGCTTTTGTTTTAAACTCTGTAACACTGATAGACTCGCTCCCTTTGGATTACCTTTTTTTTCCCCACTGTATCTCAAGCTATTCCCTCCTCCTCCCCTTTGCTTTCTTTTTGATTTTTAGCCCATGTATTGTCTGATGACGAAGGATTGTACAGCAGGAAGCTGTTTTGTATCAGAACCATAGCCTCCAAAACTGTGCTAGCTTGAGATATTCAAAACATTCCCAGAAAGTTTTTGAGTTTTTAGTCCTTCAGTCTTTGAGTTTTTAGTCCTACCACAGGTTAATGCTTTCCCTGCCCTGTGACCTTTTATTCACAAGTTACGTAGACCATGGTGGTGGTGTAATAGTGCTGCAGCAGAATGTTGCTGCTTGGGTTTAACACCATAGTTGTGATGGTGTTTGTGTGGGTTTTCCATGTTTTTCAAACTGGTCTCTTTTTCTGAGATGGCCCTTCTTTGTACTTATTGCTCCAAATAGAGCAAGTATTCAAGAGGTAGATGTACTAGTCAGGTAGCAAACATAGCAACTTGGGTGAGATTAATGTTATAGCTTTGCTAATGACTCATTAAGATGTGTACAGAAGAGTAAGTCCAAGTGAGTGGGAAGGAAATACTGGTATGTCAGGATTCAGGTCCTTCCTGTGTCACCCACTCTAATGATGGTACTTTCAGCTTGACATTTCATCCTGCTCCTAAGAAATGCTGAGCAGAAATGCTACTTCTGCTGTGTTTTTAATTTAAATTACTGTATATTCAGCACCTGTCCTCAGTGCTACAAGGAAATCCAGATGGGTGTCCTGTGTGTCTTTCAGAGAACAACCCTCTCTCTGGCACTGATGTTGAGCAGAATCCCAACACAATCAGTTCTGCTCCTAAAGGGAGTGGAAACTCCTTAATATGTGCCTGCAGATGCAATGGGAGCTTCAGTTGTGCATCCTGGGATCTGTATCCTTGATAAAATCTAAACAGGCAAATAGGAAGAGAGGAGAGGGAATGTCTTGTTTAACTCAAGTGATGAGGACAAGTCTGCCCTCACAAATTCGCTTCAGATGTAGGCAGGAGACTGACTGTTCAGCGCACTCTGGTAGAGTAGCTAGTAACTAGAAAGCTGCAGAAGGTAATCTAGATATCTGTCACGTTGTTATGGCTGCTTAAGGAAGGCAGGTTTCTTGGCCACTTCCAAGCCAGGCAGCTGTGAAAAGAGCTTCAGAAAACTACATGGTAGTTTGAAGGCTGTGGATAAGGTCACAGTGGTTCTGGACACTGAGGAAGGCTGCTGGTAGGTGAGACCTGGTGAGCAGATGGTGACTCCCTCAGAACATACCCTGGGCTGTTGAAGTAGGAACTTCATTACAAAAAACTTCAGGGAGCCCGGTATTGTACTTAACCACTTTGAAGTCATGTAATACTTTTTCCAATATCCTGTGAGCAGGAATAATGTAACTGTAGGGCTTTTCCTTTTATTCCTGAGATGCATCACAAAGACGAAAGCAACGATGTTGTGACTCAGCCAACCTGAACGAGCCTGACAGTTCGTCTCTCTGATGAGTTTGGACTGGTTTATGATAGGAGTCATTCACTTTTTGGTGGTTTTCAAGCAGCAAGGCCTTCAGAAATGTCCCTGGTGAGGCAGGGATGAGGGCACTTAGCAAAAGTGAGTTCTAACTGACAAGAAAAAGCTGTAAGAAGCTCCCTGTTCCTTGTAGAAATGTAACATCAACACAGGGAAGATGGAGTTGGAAAAATGCCTCCTTCCAAAATGTGTTTATCCGTGCTAAAGTGCTTCTATAAAAGGCATCTTGGGACTCCATATTTATTCCCCCTTAGTGAGTTCTAGACTGGGTTTGCTTGATTTTCAAGTCAACAGTGTGTCTTTTTTCCACTGCCAATCGCATAAACTCAGATGGGTTCTGGAAATCAAACAGTGCTTTCTCCCTCATGACTGTCACCTCCACTAATATCCTGCGCTGAGCATATAGGAAACAACTTTACAGGTGACACATGAGACAGTTTAATTACCAGTTCAGCTACCAGTTTAGATACCCCACTGCAGTGACTCTAACTTACTAAGAATAGTGAACAAACAGTCCCTCTAAGAGAAATCTGAAGAACTAATCTGGGGAGGTGACACCTTGAGAAAGGAGTTGCTTTTTCCCACACAATGATGGTAACTATGGACTTACTACCTTACTACCCTGTTTTGTCCTGGTTCCCACATTCATATTTAAAATTCACTGTGGTGAAAAGCTGATGTGTCTGTGCTTGTTTTGTGGTGGAGAAGAAAAACCCATGTATGTACATATTTTTCCCTCTTCTCCTAGGGTCATGATGGATTTTCCATTTGTACATCGCAGAATGTGTAGGCTGCGATGTGCTGTGTCTTGAAGGATACTTGGCAAGTGGTAACATGCAAAGGTGGTATTAGATTTGCATTTGTATCTCTGGGATTTTGACTAGGTGTCTGGCCCAGTTGGGGGGTCTTCAAACTGTTATGGGAAGAAGGAGAATCATTTCTGTGCATTATTTCTTGTACAGTTTGAAATTAATTTTGTGCTTCTGAGGGTTTTTGCTCCTGATTTTGCTCCCAGTTTTGGTTCTCTTTCCATAGAACCACAGAATGCTTTAGGTTGGAAGAGATCTCTGTTGGTCATCAGTCCAAGCCTCTCCTCCCAGTCCTAAGTTAGTCCAGTTGCAATCCAAGATAGATTTTTAACCAGCTGGAAATTTGCATAGCTTCTCTGCGCCTGTTTGGTGTTTGTTGTAAAGATTTTGATCCTAATACTTAACTTGAGTTTCTTTTTCTGCAGTTTGTGACCATTGTCTCTCATTGTGCTGTTCACTTCTGGGTATACAGCTCTCTTCTGTTTACCTGCTACTTAATGCTCTTACAGATGCATCGTGGAGGCTGTTGTTGCAGCTTCTCTTCAACTTGTTCACCAGGACCCTCAGATGTTTTTCTGCAAAACTGCTCCCTCACCAACCATGGTGATTTTCAGGCTCCTCATGGCTGTTTCTACTTGTGCTTCCAGAGAACCATAGAGGAAAGAGCAAGGGACTGGGGATCCATCTAGAATATTAGCAGAAAGGAATAGAAAACCTTCAGCAAGTAGTCTGTTACTGAAGGGCAGAGTAGAGCTGTTTCTTTTTGTAGCTAGAATGGTGTTTTTTCCTCCCTCAGTGTAGAGCTGCTAAAAAAAAAAAAAAAAAACACAAAANAGCAGCATTACAATTTGCAAACACACTACGTTAAACAGTTAGTGTGAAGCTGCACGCTGGAGCCTGCAGGTTCCTCCACTGATTTCAACTGAATCCTTGCAGATGTCAGATAGTGCTGAGAGATGGATTAAATAAGGTTTCTCCAGGAAAGATCACTTTCCTTGATGAACTGTTCCAGTGATATATGGGCCCAGAGTTTGGAATAAGCTCTTAATTTTTATCTTGCATTTCCTATTTTGTAAATTCCTTCAGTTCTTGCTAGCTTTACTGCCTCAAGTGTTCAATCCTCCCAATATTTACAGACTGTTAGAAAGGCCTCACCATAGTTTAGATATAGTCAAACCATATAATTATTTGATTTTGTTAATCTACCTTTGTTAGTCAGTTCTTTCCAACATTGAAATAATTAGTATTGCCTTTCCTCGGACTTCCTTATCTCATGCAAGTAGCTATCTGGGCCAGGGAGCACTGTGGAGACACAATCGCAGGTGGGCTTTTTGCTTCTCTTTTTTTTTTTTTTTTCACCAAAACATTCACATCAATTACATTTTGTTAGTGATTTTAATTTTACCTTTACTGATGTGTGAATGCAAGAGTGGTCCATCTGTGTCAGCAAGAAGCATATTGAACTGGGGATGTCTGGAACCAAAAAAACACATCTATAACTTAGATTGAAATGAAGGAGCAACGTACTGGCCTTCACATTTCTCTCTACCCTTCAGAAACATGAGTTTTCCCAAGCTCAGCTTAACTAATGTCAAGGACCATCACAGCTCAAAGCCCAAAATCAAACTGGCAATAGGGATGGGGACAGGGGACGACAGATTCACCTTCCCAGCAGAGTGAGAGGATGCTTAGTGTATGTTCCTTGTAGGGTTTCCTGAGCAAGAGGTGTTCAAGCAGATGTGTTTCACTGAGACATATGAACAGACTGCTCTAGTCCTCAGTGATAATATTGATGGAGAAAGCCGAGATGGGCAACAAATGACCAAGATAGAAGATTTTGAGATTAATTAATTCAGAACTGTTCAAAATGTCTGAGACTCTGAGAGAACACACAGGAGCTGGTGGATAATGTGCCACCAGCTGTGGCGTCAATGCTGGTAGTTGCAGTGGTGCCTGGGACGCCTTGGCTGGGGATCTAGCCCTCACTTGTGTGCTCCCATATGCTGGTACAACTAGTAGCACGCTGGAAAGAGACAATGTTGCTGAGAGCAACGTTGCAAGGCCTGAGAGTTTGTTCAGCCCTTGTTTTCGTTTTTATATTCAAGCTATCTGACGAAATGCTGCGAAGTAGGCGTTTCCAAATTGAATTTCAAGGGGAAGAGGATGCTTGTTCCTCAAACAAGAGACAAAGGCGAGAGAAGGCTGCTTTCACCTCTCCTCCTGGTTTCGCAGCACTGCCAGCCAGATGGAGACTGCCTCCTGGGGGGGCTGAACTGTGGTTCCCGAGCTCCCTCCAGAGGCACGTTGGCTCCCCGCTCCCTGCCAGCCTTCGTAGGGTTTCAAAAGCTGCTTCTTTTTTTTTTTTCAGTTTCCCCCCCTTTTCCTGTTACTTTTTTTCTGCAAGAAAGCCGTAGGTAAGGAAAACATTTCTGATCATCAGGACAAGTGTGCCCTCCCTGCTTTTTCCCTTCCCTGGAGTTGGATATTTTTTTTTTTTGTAGAATAAGGCATCCACCACTGCTTGTAATGCAAAAGCCCTCACAACTCCAGGTACTCCGATAAATCGTTTTTAAAGCCTATTGTGGACTCTGGGACAACAAACCAAACCAAAACGAAAACCAACCAAACAAAACAAAAAGCAAACCAGAAAAGGAAAACGCATTTTATTATAAATTATTCTAACTGCTTTATTTTTGGTGTAGTTTTTTTAGGAGAGACTTCAGGTTAATAGAGATTTGCAGATGGTTGAGAGAGTACAAACACTTATAATTTATACTGTCTGTTTTAGCACAAGCCACCACTGAAGTGAGGGTATAGAAGGCAGGAGGGGCACTTGTGTGTAATTGGATTGTGCCTCTTGCACCATTTGGACATCATAATTGAATGTTCCTATTGACTCTGGATTCCTGGCCAAACCAAACTCCCACTTTTTGTGAGTACAGTCTCATGTCTCTAGGTAACGCTTGTTTCTGGCTGAGATGTTAGGACTTCTGCAGGTTTGAGGGATGTGCTTGATTAATTTTCTTCTGTTTTTGTTGGTGGATTTTGGACTGATTCCTCCTACCATCCCACTCCCCTTCCTTTCTTCCCCAAAAGGGTGGATTATGGTGATAAATAAAAATGAGCTGCAGAGAACAGCAACATCAGTTAAACTGCAGTGTGCGGACTGTTGTTAGCCTTGTGAGTGGCTTCTGTGGAGGAAAGGGGTTAAGTATGTGTTTTGTAAGGTGTCTCCAAATTACATGGGTTTCACAAAAGGGGTTATAGGAGGAAATGCTAATGATTTATCAGTACGCATCACCTAGGCTTGTCTTACTGTGTTTAGTTAACATTATGGTGACATTTGGAGGGCCTCATTAACCTCTCCAAGATTGAGGAGAGGACAGAAGTCTTTGCCTTGTCACTAGGGCCTTGGCCAAGTCCTGGTGAGTCAGTGAATGAAAAGCAAAGTGCAGATGGTAAGCTATGAGGATGCCAATTTATTTGTAGAGTTCCCATTTCAGGATGCTGGCTTTTGGACTATCTTTTCTCAGCTTCTATTTGTTTTGCACCGTAGACACAGTCTTTCCCCTGTTTAAATTTATTACATGTTCATCTGGGACATACACAGACTGAAAGACTCTCTGTTGGATTTCACTTTGCACCTGGGCTGGACTTTTACAGTGGACTATGTACTTAACAAAGATTATTTTCTGGTATTTCCCTCTTTTTTTTTTTTTTTTTTTTTTCTGACTGTATCTGTCCTGCTTGAGCACAGGCTTGATACTACTCACTCAATGTGATTGAAGACATTTGACTGTTTGAAATGGGCAGGGAGTAACATTTGAGGTGATTTCTTTTTTCTAGTGAAGAGTTTCTTCACTTAGTAGCATATTTTTTGTGTTCCAAATTTGAAGCAGAGCGGAAACCAGTGTAAAACCATTTGGGAAGTCTGAGGTCAAACCATAAGTAACCCTCTCAGTGACAATGTTCTCAGAATACTTGCGTGTCTCGTCTTTTGTGGTGGAGACTGCTCCATGCTGCACATGACACCCAAAGTAAATTGCTAAGATCTTGTCAGGAAGTACATTCTTAGGGATTTTTTTTTTTCTAACCAATGGGATTTGTGTAGGAAATTTTTGTCCCTTTATAGATTGAGTGCAAAGGCTAGAGCATGTTCTTTAGCAACTACATTTGATTCAGTTCAGAGTTGTGCTCTGAGGGCACTGCAGCTACTGGACAGTAGAATAATTCTGGTGGGCATCAGAGGCTTTTGCACTTGTTACAATAAAATATCTACTGAACAGATCTGACGTGAAGTTGGTTGATCTGACATTTCTTATCAACAAACTTTCCCCTTCTCTTTAATTATGACACTCAGTGGGATTGCAGGTGGAGAACCTTCCTTGTTCTTCTTTAAAGTATAGTTTTAACATTTTTGGTGAATGTTGAAAAACTAACAAGCTTTCAGGGAGTGATGAGGAAACAAGAGATAATAGCTGGAGGCTAAGTCCTCTGCATGCCACAAATCGTAATGCAGTGTAGATTAAAAGAACAATGAGATACCATGTAAAATCTTTTCGGCATGTGTAGCTCTAATTCATGGTAAAGCATCACATTCATAATATGCTCTTTATTAGCATATTTAATATCTAGTTAAATTTAACCTGTTTAGTGACTATGAAACACCTACAAAATAAAAGCTCCATATCTCATTGAATGTGTCAGTAATTAAATAAAAATTGTATTACACTCTGATTAATAGCTGTTCAGTAAAACAGGATAAGCAAGTACTGCTTTTATACTTTTCATTTTGAAGACTATAAAAAATTATAAAACTTACAGACACACTACTTCTAACAGAAGGAGGTTGTAGTACTAAATGTCAGAAGAAAATGCATATTGAAGTACTGTCTTTTAAGTATTAGTCAAAAGCATACTCAAGATGACCGAAGAATTCCACAGGAACTATTCAGGATTAGGTCTCTGTTGATATTTTTTTAAGGTAAAGGGTTTTTTTGTGTTTTTTTTTTTTAAACTTTCCAGACAAGGTTTCAATAAAAGAGAGGGAAATTGAAGAACAACAATGACATTCGCATTGTGGTGGAGTTGACTCAAATAATCAATTCCCTTGTCTGAATCATTCAACTTTTCATCAACAGATTCATTTATCTTCTTTTTTTCTGTTGATATGACTATTCAGGAGTGCCACTGTTTTATCATAAACGTAGGAGACCATTTTTAGTATCTTCATCAAAATGCTGTTTAGTGGGAAGAGAAAATTTAATAGTGAATCCTAGCAAAAACAAATAACTTTTTTTGTGGTGTCTTTTTCTTTCTTTCTTTTTTTTTTTTTTTTTTTTTAATATTCAGAAGAATGTGTAATAAAGTGTTAGGTGAAAATGATGAAATGTTTAAAATTGAAACAATACTTACTGTTTGCTCTTTCAATTAGGAGTCTAAATCAATTATGATCTAACTTCCACCCCAAGCCATTAGTATGAATCAGTAACACACATGGACATGGAATCAGTAGTCCTAGTAGTACCTGCACTGGTGTAGAATAACAGAATCATAGAATAGAAATCATAGAATATGTCAAGTTGGTAGGGACCCATAAGAAACATTGAAACCAATTTCCTGCCCCTCACAGGAGTACCTAGATCTAAGTCATAAGGCTAAGAGCATTTCCCATATGCTTCTTGAACTCTGACAGGCATAGTGCTGTGACCAGTTTCTTGGGGAGCCTGTTTTAAGTGACTGACCCTTCTCTCAGTGAACAGCCTTTTCCTGATGTCCAATCTGAACTTCCCCTGACACAGTTTCATTCCATGTCTTTGTGTCCTGTCATTGGTCACTAGAAGGTGGAGATCAACACCTCCTCCTCCACTGCCCTACTTGATGAAACCAAGCTGAACAAACCAAATGACCTCAGTTGCTTCTTGTATGTCTTGCCCTCAAGGCCTTTCACCATCTTGGTCACCCTCCTCTGGACACCCTCTAGTAGTTGTGGCACCCATAATTGCGTGCAGTATTTCAGGTGGGGTTGCACCAGTGCTGTGAAGAGTGGGACAATCACCTCCCTTGACTGGCTTTCCCCAGGACACATTTGACCCTTTTAGCTGTCAGAGCACACTGTTGACTCATTTTCAATGCCATCAACCCAAACCTGCAGATCTCTTTCTGTGGGTCTGGGCTCCAGCGTTGCCTTCTCATTTGTGTTAGAGGCAATGATTGTATACACAAATGTGAGACTAATTCACTATTACCTTACAGTGTGCATTTGTTGGTGCTATCTGCCTGGTTCAGGAAGCCTCTGAGGCCTTAGAGTTGCATCCCACTTGTCCTCGCTTGGGACTATAGGACTAGTGAAGTGACATTGAAACAGCTAGAGCTTCTGTGTGCTCCAGGAAATCTGCCCTTGGCTGTTAACAAGAGTATTCTGTACCTACAGCAAAATTCAACTAGTGCTCAGAAGCCAGAAGGAGAAGGTTTCTCCTGGAAACCACATGAAAAGACAAAACTTACCAGAACTGGTGTTATTTTGGCTTTATCTTTCCATCTAGAGATGTTCAAAGGAACAGAGAAAACTTCCCAAAACGTCATTTGCTGACCTGACCATCCAGTTCAGTGAGTAGATTTGGGGTGGAGGTCCTCTTATTTTTATTCCTTTTCTCCATTGTTTTGTTGGATCATTTTAAGCAACTGGCTTACATTTACTGCCTCAGTTTCTTCCTCTAGCTAGAAAAATACCCACTGTCTGCCTTTCTGAGTCCTTACTGAGGATTAGCTAGCTAATATTGGTACTGTTCTGTAGGAGTGACAGAATCCCTCCAAAAGTGCTAATTGTTAACCCAAGTGGTGAAATGCTTTTGTGGATAATAATATATTTTTTTCTGAAGGAATTGGCTAGTTGCAAAATAGCTAACACTGAGAACAGTTCACTCCAAGGTCTTCCTTACCTGGGTTTATGAGCCATTGAAGTATTGGCTCAACACATTGTTACATGCTTCACAATGAAGCCATCAAATATGCATCAGCAAAGCCTCCATGAGCAGGACAGGATAGGTGTAATGCTGTAAATTGGCAGCCAAGCCTGATTATCATGCAGGAAAGCCTTTCCTGTTCAGTGGTTGCTAACCATTTCAGTTGCATGTTAACAGCATGTACTCCATTTTAGTAGCTTTGCCACCTTGCCTCAGGCTCTGTTTTTTCTCGCGGTGCTGCATGGCTATAAGCAGTGACAAGCATATTCAGAGGTTGTTCCAGCATGAAAGTGGGATTAGTTGCCTTTTGAAGACAGAACTGAGATTGGAGGTTGATCATGCTCAGCAACATGAGTTGCTGCCCCAACCACCTGTATCATTTGCGCGTGGTAGAACTTGCAAGCTTGCTCTGTAGCGACATCCTCCAAAGCTTTCTTCCTACTGCCAGTTTCAGCTTTCAGTTTGATGTTCCCTCTGAAAAGCTGTAGTTTAGCTCCTGAGCAGAGAGACCTGTGCAGCTGGGCTTCTCCATATCAGCTCTTTCAGGCCGATACAAGATATGGCTTAGAATTTGATGGGGCTTCCTCCATCTCAGTACTTTAGCTACTAGTATAAAAATGAGATTAATCCCATTTCTATTCCTTCCTCATAATCTGCGACCATGGTCTCTTCTTTCAAGAACAGCTGCTGAAGATATTTCAAGAATGTTGTCACAGCTACTCTCCATGGGCAAATGCAGTGGTTCGGTTGCTTCAGGTCGTGAAAATTTAATTGAGCTCTGAGGGAAGACATGAAGCTGAATCCAATCTTTTTATGATGAAGATTGAAGTCTACTATAAAGAAATTCTAAAGCTTGCCTTGCTTGTGTGCTGGCTGTACTGACCCAGGACCAGCTCTGACCCAGTCAAGGCCAGAGACTGCTGAGAATGGAGCTGTTTGCTCTGCTGGAGTTCCCACAAGCAAGCAAACAATTTTATTCTCTGTTCAGTGTGTGAAAAAGACATTCGGAGCAGATGAACTGCCATTTTAAAATTGCTGTTACTCTGTAGCTAGAGATGGTGAGATTAGCATGCTATCAGACCAAATGTCATAGCAATGTTGTTTCTTATAATTGTGTAAGAAGGAAACAGTGTATGTGGGAGAGAGGGGCCAGGAGAGAATAATAGAATCATAGAATGTTTTGGGTTGGAAAAAAAAGGTTTAAATGTTGTCTAGTCCAAACCTCCAGCAATGAGGAAAGGCATCTTTAACTAGATCAAGTTGCTCAGAGCCCTATCCAACCTGACTCTGCATTCCAGGGAATAGGCATCTACCATCTCTCCTGCAAACTGCTCCAGTGCCTCATCACTATCACTGTAAAAATGTTTTTCATATGTCCATCCTAAATCTTCCCTCTTCCAGTTTAAAGCATCACTCCTTGCCTATTGCAACAGGCCCTGGTATAAAAAAAACATCCCCATCTTTCTTCTAGACCCCTTTAAGTACTGAAAGGCTGCATTAGGGTGTTCGTGGAACCTTCTTTTCTCCAGACTGATTACCCAAACTCTCTCAGCCTTTCTTCATAGTACCCAGGATCTTCTATGTGTCTGTTTATATAGAATAGTTTATCTGTTCCTTACTAATATAAGGATGATACTTGTATTCATTTTGGAGCAGACTGTGGAGATTTGTCATAGAACCTCATAGGGTTTACTACTGATTTTACTTCTGAATAAATGAATACTCAAATTCTGTCATGCTTTGGATCCCAAGCTGATTTTTTCAGACTTTTTGATATCAAAGATACCTGGTTGGTCCACTGTAATGATGACATTTCATAGAATCAGAATTGACCAGATTGGAAGAGACTTCCAAGATCATCCAGTCCGACCTATCACCAAACCCTATCCAATCAACTAGACCATGGCACTAAGTGTCTCATCCAGTCTTGTAGATCCTCAGGGACTAATCTTATGCTAGTTACTTGGAATCAGCTCCCATGGATTTCTACACAATAAACACCTCTCAAAATGGTGTTTAAAAAATGCCTTCAGCCTTGTGTTACAGTCAGGAGTCCGTTGCTGGAACATGGGTTTGTGGTGGTCTTCTGGAGATTTAGGCTTTACTGCTGAATCTCATAAATCCTGTGACATCTTCAGGGGTATGTTATTCCGTGGAAGGAGATCAGAGTGTCATCAACTGACTTGGATTTGTCTGTGCTTTGTGAACAGGATAGTTGAGGTTGTTCTGCAAAATAGTGTGTTTTTACTTAGAATCTGGTTTTGTTGCTTTTGGGAGGGATTGTTTTGATTTTTTTTTTGTTTCATTTTATTTTTTAAAGAGAGGAAAAAATACTGGAAATGGCTTTAAAAAAACCACCCAACTGTCTTGAGCACTTTGGCACAACCAAAAGGATCAGATATCTGGGTAAAGATCAGAACTGCAGGATATCAGTGTGAATGAAACTTTTGGGAATTCGTAAGGTGCTACTTTTAGTTACTGTAGAGAGACATTTACTGGGAAGGTATTTTTTGCAATTACATAATCTTTCTTTGGGTTTCTGCTAGTATCAGATCTTTGATTATCATAGCCCAAAACTTCAAGTCTCCTGAAGTATTAATCTTTCTTTTTAATTTCAGAAATCCTTCTTTCTTGTAACATGTCTGAAAACATTTTCAATTGTATGTAACTAACCTGAGACCAACACTAAGGTGTTAGTATTTAAACCAGAAAAGAGTTATTATAGAATTCAACCTTGAACTACCTGGGGCTGCAGAAAGGCACAGAATGAGGCATGAATTACAGGGAAATAGATATGAGATGAGTGATGGGTAATATTGTTGGAGGTTTTATTATTCCAGGAAAGAGGAAAATACAAAATTGAAGGTGAGTGAAAATTACAGACCTTTCAGAGAAACTAATAAATCTGAGGGGTGCCGATTAGTGCAAGGTTTGTGAGCAGCTTCCCATCTTTTGTGCAAGTGAGTGAGAATTCTCTCTAAATCAGTGCCAGAAATCATAGAAGTGATCTGTTTTGGTACCATTTAGCCAATTCTGGACAGAAAAAAAGTGAAAACAAGTATCATGGTGGCTTTACCAAATTTTTCCCTGTGGCTGCTGGATTTCATTGCACAGTTCTGGGTCTTGATTCTTTTGCATTTGTCTGACATGACAAAATGAAAAGAATCTAAACCAGGCATAGCCTTATCTGTACCAAAGCAAAGGTAGTGCAAAAATGAACAGGCTGGTACCTTTGACTGAAACTTGTGGACACTTCATCCCTTCTTATGCTAAAACAACACCAGGAAGTGATTATCTCTCCACTTGGAGGTCTGGGATCCAGTTGTGCTGTAATTCTTCTGGGTAATCTAGGTATTGCATAAATAACACTGTGTTTAACTTGTTGCTCTTTGTGGCTTTTTGTGACCTTGGGGAGGTTAATCCTCATATGTACTAGTGTGAATCCGGTCCATATGTTCAGGCTTGTATGTCACTCCAGGAAGTGCCGTGGATGGGTTCAATATTAGAGTCGTATCTCTGTCTCCTTGGGTAGATGGAAGCATGCCAGAACTGGAGGGGAAAATATTAACTGATATTCATGAAAGCAATGGCATTCACAATTTTTTGTTCTCCCACCTAGATCAGATACCTGGAGAACCTGAAGACTTTTTGGTTTTGTTCTATTTAATGACTAAAGAGCTTGATAGATTGATTTTGATTTAAATGTCAGATGACAGAATTATAGTTTTACGAATGCCTTGGGTGCGCTTTTATTTAAAAGAAACACCTGCACAAGGTCATTCTCTCCCTATGCTCTGCACTGGTTAGGCCACATCTTGAGTACTGTGTCCAGTTCTGGGCCCCTCAGTTTAAGAAGGACAATGAGGTGCTTGAGCATGTCCAGAGAAGGGCAGCGAGGCTGGTGAGAGGCCTCGAGCACAAGCCCTATGAAGAGAGGCTGAGGGAGCTGGGATTGTTTAGCCTGGAGAAGAGGAGGCTCAGGGGAGACCTTCTTGCTGTCTACAACTACCTGAAGGGTGGTTATAGCCAGGAGGAGGTTACATTCTTCTCTCAGGCAACCAGCACCAGAACAAGAGGACATCTCAGTTTCTAGAGTTCCACTTGAAAATATAAAGGTAGCCCAGATTACAGGACAAGGCTCTGTGGGCTGGTGTTGAGGCATAGGCTCCATGAAGTGACATTTCACTGTGCACCTGTAAATGGTCTTTGATGGAGAGTTCCGTGTGGAAGAAGATCCTGGCAGCACTTCAGGTCTGGGTAGTGACAGTGTCCTCATCTGGAGGGTGAAGCTGAAGCTCTGAACCCTCAACCTCCATCCCAAGTCAACTTTCTGGGAGCTTTGCGGTGTAACTGAACTAGCAGCACAATGCATCTGACTCATTTTACATACTGCCAAAATGCTCTGCAACATTCTGGTGGTCCCAGCAGGGGTTAAATAATATCTGTAACTCCACTAATGTCTCCTGGATAGGTCTGAACTCCTGACACCATGGAGTTTAGAGGAATAACAGAAAATGAGTTTGATGGGAAAGAGGGCAATGGTAAAGACAAAAATTCCTTCTAGATTAAGAGGTTAATACAGACCAGGGTCAGTGAAGCATTGCTGATAGAGGTGCACATAGGCCATGAAAAATTCACAAGGTAACTTCTCAAGCCCCTGTCAGACTGCAAAATATTGGCTGTAATCTTTTGATCTTGCCCTACCATTGCCAGGCAGTAGATGCTGAGCCTTTGCAGAAGGGTGAGATCAGGTGCTAATGGTCAGTATGCTTTTCCTACAGCATTCTTCTAAGATCTGCTAATCTCTGCGTCTTGCTTAGTGTCATCCTGAATATGGTTGATGGCTGATACATTTCCTCTGAAAATGCGGAGCAGGAAGGTGGGGGCTAATGTGTCTGTGCTGGACTTGCTGAGCTGTGAGCTTCACTGGGAATGTGGAGAATACATCTAATCCTTGAAGATCCTAAATATCTTCCATTCTAGATCAGTCAGGGGTTTCTGTGGCATGCTCTCTCTTCATTGATGCTTTTTCTTTATGAAATTACTGAGCTTGCTTTTCTTTATCTGGAGGGTGGGCAGACTCACCAGCTCTGCTCTTAGATGAAACACCTGAAGTGTTCAAAAGTTGTTCTGAGGATACAGATTTAATGTCTCCTGCCTTGTCTAAGCCCTGGATGATGTGACCAGTTAAAGACTAGGAATCTCCCAACACCTCAGTCCCAAAGTGGAGAGACTAATTAGAGGACTAAAAATTAACTCAGCTGTGCCTTCCTTCTGTTTTCGTCCTGACTTGCCATGAGAGTTGTGTATGCACTTTCCTTCCCTTCCCATGCAGCTCACTGTCTCACTGATGTCAGAAGGTATGATTGCCTACTCTTTATAACATCTTGGAAATTCTCCAAGCTGAGTGCTATTTCACTCTTCAACAACCCACCATCTTGTGTGAGCTGTAACCCTAATGACAACAGTATGTCACTATTAGTTTAAACCAAATTTGATTCAAACTCACTTATACCCAAGCAGAGAGAGAGAGATATGAGGAGAGGTGACCCCATACATACCTGCTTAGATTTCCATTTTAAAGACAGGGTAAATAAGGAATAAAATATGAGCAGGGTCTTCAAATCTTGACCCGTAAGAAGCCCTGTTTAAACTCCTGTAAAATTAGTATAGTAGTAATGGGAATCCCTTGTGTCATGTTTCTCGTCCCACCTCTTTGTGTACTCTTTGAGGTTGTTACCACTTCTCTGAGATGCAGCCATCTCTACCATGTGCACCCTTGAGCTGTGAGAAAAAAACCCCAAATCCTACTGATGCTTTGGAGTCTATCAGATGGCAACTTAAGCCTTGTCAGCAAGTCTCCAGTTAGTATGCAAGGCACTAGGCACTGGAGATTTTGGCCATGCTGCTCGGCAGAGGGATAAATGGATGCAGAAGATACAACCCAAGCCAGCTGGGGTCTTATTAGCGGTCTGCAGCCCCGGTAGTGGTCAGGCAGTTGTTTGTCTTGTGAAAAATGGAGTATCTACTCTCAGGTTAAATCAAACAGACAGATGTGAGATGTCCAGCTGAAAAATCTCCTAACACATGCTGATTGAATATCAGCTAATAAAAGAACAGATTGCTTGGCTTCCATTGAACTATGTGACCGCAGGCCTCCAAGATTTTACTGCTGGAAGTCAGTGGAAAACTTGGGTACATAAAATGGTAATAAATCAGAGACTGAAAGGTTTCTGGATTTAGTGGTGCAGTAAACAGCACAGAAACAAGGCCAAGTATTTCCCCTTTTTCTGTATCTCTTTCTCTCCCCCTCCAGCTTTTGTTTTTGCCATAAGGAAGTACTGAGGGAGGCTGCAGGGCATCACTTTTCCTAACATGAAATCCCCAAATGTTGCTACTTTTTTTCCATTCTGCAGACATAAAATTTATAATGGCAGTAAATCAATGGCAATAATATGCTCCCCAATTAAGTGGTGAATTTGTGTATAAAAATGAATGTGAAATACAGCATTCCTTCTCTTGACTTGTCATTTTGTAGCAAGGCAGCTCTCTTCTCTTTCTGTAGAGGTGAGGACCCCTCCTACTGGCTTCACTCATGTGGAGGTGATCAGGCTTCTCATAAAGCTTTGTGGGCTTTCCAGTGATGCATAATTTTCAAATTCATGTCCTACTTGGGTTAATAAACAGTTGATTCATCTCCTTCCTAGTTGCAGGCTAGTTGCAATAGACGGTCAAGGTGAAAGGGAGGCAATCGTGAGCAATAAACAGACTGCAGAGGAGTTTAATTACTTGTTTGCATCAATCTTCACTCCAAAACTGCATTCATAATGAATTGGAAAGGGTTTGGGTAGCAAGGTGAGAAGAGATGTGTGGGAGGGAATCCCTTTTCTTTTTTGAGTTTTGATTTCTGAGTACTATTGAACTATTTGCACAAGCAGAGCTCTATGAGCCAGAATATTTCAGAGCCAATGTCTGCCCTGTGAGTGTATCACATCAAAGCAACTAAAAGACTGTGCTGACACTGGACCCACAGGTAATCCAGGATCCTGGTTTTTGGAGGGGGTTTATTTGCTCGTGCATTGCCAGCAGAATAATTAAAGGGGGGAAGGGCAACAAAGAGACTGAAAGAGGGAACCAAAATCAACATGGCACTGAAACAAAAGGGGATTGTAAGGCTACAGCATGGTGGTGCAGAAACAGACACATTTCTGTTATATCACGCTAAAGCTGGCTGGGCACAGATTTTGGTCCCAGAAGAGAAGCACAGTTCGGGGCACTTGGTTAAATCTAGGTGTCTTGAAAGCACTAAGCAATTCAGTGTTACATGGGAGATGTGTAGCCCAACTGACATCAAAATCAGCTAGAGAAATTGGATAATCACACAATTCAAGTACGAGGTTTTGAGTTTCATGACTAAATTCCTGACTTCACTATGCTTAGTTTGTGCTGTTTGCAAATATGCTAAGAATCCCAAAGAATCTGGGAAAGCATCTTTCAGTCTCCAAAGTCCAGTGATAATAGGCCAATTTATCATGGGTCAATGATTCTCTAGTTTAGTCTGTGGCTTTCCTAATAAAGCAGTTACAAAAGTCATAGATGTGGGGAACCAGTTAGGAACCAACCATTAAAATTGAAGAGTCAAAGAAAATTGCAAATAACTTAAGGTTTATTTACCAAGTGCTTATAAACAATTAATGCATTTAAAGAAAATCAAGATGGTTCCCAAACATTCTGCTAACCAAAATGGGTCTTTATTCATAATAAATACTATTTATGATGAATAATTTGACTAGGGAGAACTGGAGGGAAGCCAATGTATCCATCTATTTAATAGGAACTGTGGGTGATCCAAAGAATAACAGACTCCTCAGTTAGTTCAGTTGCTGAAAGAATAACAGAAATTACTTTAAAAACAGGCAATAAAACACCAGCTGAAAGTGGCAAAACTTGTTTTTTAAGGGTTAAAATGATGCTTTCGTTCACGTTTTCTAGTGTCGAGGTAGGAGTGACTCCTTTTGCTGCCATTTCTGTATCTCGTGAGATCCTGAACAAACAAAGATGAGCACTTTCATTTGGTGTAGACAGAGCATAGCAAGTTGCTGATGTCTTTGAAGACTGCAGCACTTGAATACAAATAATGAGTTATGTCTCTAATGTTAATAATCTAGCGATTTCTCTGGGAAGATTAAGAGTAGAGCAGATAAAGAAGGATTGGTAAATACAGTTAATGTAGATTTTCAAGATTTTTTTTTTTTTTTTTTTTTTAAGCACCTTACAATAACCTATTAATGGCATTTGGTGACTACAGAGGGTGATAGAAGGCAGGGGCATAGCTTCAGTGGTGGTGAAGAGCTGAGACTTCAATTCTCAGCATGGGAAGAGGTTAATAACAAGGTCTGCCTGCAATCAGGTTTGTGAACGCAAGCAAGAAGTAAAAGCAGTTTAATGAATCACAGAATAGTAGAACCGTAGATTCTATTGAGTTGAAATAGAGCCTTATAGATCATCTAGTTCCAACCCCACTGGAATGACACCTCCCACTGGACCAGCCTAGCCTCATCCAGCTTGGTCTTAAGCACTTCCAGGGATAAGGCATCCACAACCTCTTTGGGCAACCCATTCCAGTGTCTTACCACCCTCCTAGTAAAGAACTTCTTCCTAATGTCCAATGTAAATCTACCTTGATCGAGTTTAAAACTTTTACCCCTTGTCTTATCACCTAATGCCCTTATAGAAAGTACCTCTCCAGTTTTCTTACAGGCCCCCTTCAGGTACTTGAAGGTCTCTATAAGGTCTCCCTGGAGCCTTCTCTTCTCCACGCTGAATAGCCACAACTCCCTAAGCCTGTCCTTGTAGGAGAGGTACTCCAGCCCTCTGATCATCTTTGTGGCCCTCCTCTGGATCCTCTCCAACAGATTCATGTCCTGCTTGTGTTGGGGGTTCCAGAGCTGAATGCAGTGCTCCAAGTGGGGTCTCTCAAGAGTAGATCGGAGGCACAGAATCACTTCCCTTGATGTGCTGACCACACATCCTAACCTCAAAAACTGTCAATGTGAATTTTGTTATAGCCAAGCACAAGGCAGTGCTGCTCAGAACTGATTTTAAGTGCTTTGTAGACATTTATGATTTCTGCATTTGTTTAACCCTTTAGACCTCATGATGTCATTGCCAATGGCTGAAGTAAGGGATTCATGCAGTACACAGTATGGGCTTGCAGTGGTAAAAGCTACTCTGTTGAGTTAAGCAATGGATGGAGGAAACAGTATCTAATAATAATGATGAGGCTAATAATAATATGATGAACTAATGCTTCATTAGTATCACCTGCTATATTGAGTCCTGACCATCCTTCTGTTGAGAGGAGGAATGATAGTGCAAATCAGAAAAAAATGAGAGCGGTCAGCAGTGTGTGGCTCCTCTGTATGGTTAGAAGGGAAAACAGTGGAGCTTAATCCATAGGGAAGGAAGGTGAGTAAGTTAGAGCCGATGTATTTTACAGGGTTAATACTCATAGGGAAGTGCTTGTCTGCCACTCTCCAGTTTTGCTTTTTGTCTACCACTCTCCAGTTTTGTCTTTTAAACCTTTTTATGAAAAAGCAGAGAACAGAAAAGTACAAAGCAAGCTAGGGACAGTTTACTTTGGAAAGAAATGTTCAGACTGCGTGACAACTGCTTTCAGTTTGTGGACCTCAACAGACAAAGTATTTCTTGGAGACAGCTGTATATTTTTGTAATTTATATACACGTATATATATTTTTAGTTAAAGATTTAATACTTTAAGGATCAAGTATTTTAGTACTCTGAAGGAAGAAAAATGTGGACATTGATGGTGCATACTGATGTCAAACTGGATATAGAAAAGGACGTTAGGCTGTGGAAACACCACCCTCTCCACAAGCATTGCTATACAGAAATGTGTTGCTATGCACAAATTCCTTGCACACAGCAGTGATTGCAGGGTATGTTACCTTCTTCCAGTCTGCACATGCTTCAGATTTGATGGCAGTTCTGGGCTCTAGGTCAGACTATCTTGTATGGTGTCCTGGACCAATGTGAAATGACTGGGACTGGGGTGAGAGAAAGCACTTTGCTTGTGTATGACAGCACCTGGGAGAGACCCAGCAGTTTTGATTCAGTCTCAGGCTACATTTTCAAGCACATTTGAACCTCAGGAATGAAACATGGGCAGGTACATTCATTTCCGCTCTCGGGAAGCAAAGCTCTGTGTCAGTTTTCCTGAAGAGGTGCAAAGTAAAATCCCTTCCAAGCTGAAGAGTGCCTTGAGAAATTGCCTGTGATCTGACACTTCTGTGTGTGCTGACACTGGCTGGGACACTGCTACTGTGCATGCATGTGCTGGTGTGCAAGGGACACCAAACTCCAGGCAGCTGTGAGATGCTCACTGCTGTAAGTGAGATGTCAGTCTCCTGTTCCCGTTGATGGGGTTGAGTTGCTGGAGGACTGAACATATGCTGTCTATTCTTTCTTTTCCTGAAGCCACTTCATGTGCATGTTGTGATGTGACCACCAAAGACACCTGATAGGTCTGTTTTGCCTCTAATGGTTGCTGATGGCCCAGCCTTATGCTAACTGGAGTCCTCCACTGGGAGCTGATGAGTCATCTGCTGTCCTCTTGACTCACCTCCTTTCTCAGCAGCATTGTTGCTTTTGCTATGAACTGCAAAAGTAGCAAATAGGACAAGGAAGGTCTTAACTGGATACTAAATAAACACTTAAGGACACTGATCAAATGTGACACAGGGATCGCATCTCTCCTTTGCTTGAGATGGCAGGGAAGTGCTCCATCCTTCAGTTATCACTAGAAAATGTCCTGGCCACGCCATAAAGAAATTAAATGCTGACTTTGACTTTCCTGGGTCCTTGCCCTGGATATAAAGCAGAAGCTTTACTTTTCATCAAGGCTGTCTTCTCCCCTCCTACCTGTTTCTCACTGTGCCTCATTGCATCATACTTACTGTTAGCATCCACATGTGCTGTGGACAGGTCAAGTCATTCTGGGGTACTCTGTGGGAATGAGCCTTGCTGCAGGGCTGTTACACAAATTCATAACCATTATGATCCAGAAATAGTAATCCTCCATCATGGGCAGTTTCTAAAATGAAGCAAACATTCTTTTCTTTCCAGCAAATATGTTAGTGCTGAACATTAGTAACTTTCTAATGTCCCTACAATATGTTTTTAAAAGGCATTAGTCTGTCTTCTTAATAAGTCCCCTTTGGAAATGTTTAATTTGAAAACCTTAGGAAAAAAAGGATCTGGTTGAAAGCAGTCATTGCTGTTCGGCCTTAGTCACATCAAGATAAATTTTGTCTGAAAATTTAACACACCTGTGGATGTGTGGCTTAAGGAAGGGTCTAAGCATGCACTGAGCTGATAGATTAATGGGCATGTCAGTGATCCACAGATGATAGGTCACCAAGAGATGGGCTATTTTGAAGCTACACCTTTCAGTTCATGCTGTTGTGCCTTTGGGAGGTTTCTAACGCAGCTGCAGGAACTAGCCAAGCAGCAGTAATTTTGCACCTGTTATAAAGCATCCTAAAACCACTCCGGGCTGTAACTTTCATCATATCCATGGCCTTTGAACAACTCTAAACTGCAGGAATTTGAGCAGAATTGAAAGCCACGGGGGTAATACTGGACCACATTGTCCTGCACTGGTACTTCTTATCTAATTGGAGAAAAGCCACTGTGGCCAGCTGAATAAGCCTAGAAGTAGATGTGTGAGCATAGTCTGTCTTGGAGGCACTGTGTAGAGTCGGTGGAGGGATGCCAGGAGGCATCTGGCTTGAGATGTCTGCCTTGAAGTGCTTGGATTATAAGAGGGAATAGAACTGAGCCCAACTGGAGAGACAGTGGCAGTCACACACGTGCAATACGTGCACATGACCTCTCTGTCAGGATTACAGTGCTTTCAACTAATATTGATCTTTCCTTACTGCCCTTCTACTCTTTCGTCCTGCCAGTCTAGATGAAAGTAAGCACAGAGCTGTGACAAGGAAAGACCAAGGAAGAAGAATGCAATGAGTATCACTGGGGCTTCAAATGCAGAAGGGCTACCAAGGGAAAACAGATGCCTGTGGCTCTGCAGATCATAGAGTGACTGTATATTCAAACATGTCTGTGTGCACCAATGTGCCAGCTGCCTGATGCACAGAGAGGCACTTTCCCGCTGATGTGCCCACAGGATAAATCTGTGAGTGCTGCAGTTGTGATGTCTCAGTCCCACCCTCAGGAAGACAAAGTTACAGTCTAGAGTTCCTGGCACTTTCATTCATACTTTTCCCATAGAATGCTCAGACCACCTGGCACGGTAGTTATTTTATCTTTTTTTTTTTTTTTTCTTTTTTTTTTTTTTTTCTCCCTCCCTGAGTCAAAAAGAAGAAGATGTAGAATGAACAGCAGAAACATTTTATCCCTTTCAGGAGTGTGCTTTACTAGGAATTGAGAACTTGTCTCAATGTGCAGTGCCCAAGTGACAGAACTTCACCGCCAAGGATGCAAAGCTACCTGCTTCTGAAGCATGGTTGCACTAAACCAGCATGAGCAGCTGATCCTGTTTTTTTCCTCAGTTTTCAAGATTGTTGCACAGACAGCTATGAGTCCTCTACATGGAGTTGCAGCATTGGATTTAAACTCTTGTTCTATGTCACTGTGTAGTTAATTGTTGCATGAGAAGTGTGTAGAGAGGGGGAATATGACCTTGTGTTACAGACCCAAAAAGTGAGTTTGAGCTTCCCTGTGTGCTCCTGCTTTAATATTAAGCAGGTGTGAGGAAAAAGCTCCCCATCTGAAGAGCTGATGATCCAGATGGACAGCATTCAAAATCAAAGGGAGTGTGGGAATCGAACATTCAAACCAAGAGGTGAACAGGAAACTTACTGCCCTTCTGTCCTGTTCATTGCTGGTTGGATGCTGGTCTTAGTGCTTGAGTCACTGGTACTGGTAGCCTTTGTAAATAAGCTGTAAGGAAGTGGAAGTTAATTTAAAATGTTAATAGCACTGTGTTTAAAGGTGAGGAGAAGGTAAGCAGCTTATGACAAAGTCTCTTGGTGCTATTGACTTTATTTCTTTACTTACTCTTCTAAAAGCATGGCTGCTGGGTAGATGAGCTGTAGGATACGTGGCAGCAGTAAAGGAAGTAGACAAAGGCAGACAGGCACACGCGGCTGAAGGCATGGTAAGTTTTTTTAACTGGATTTACCCCTGGAAATGTTGTCATGTGAAACTATCCTCTTCATCATCAGTGTATCATGATCGTCATCCTTCTTCCCCCACATCCTTTGGGATAACTAATCTGATTTTGTAGGTGCTTGCTACAGTTAAACAGCAGCTGCTCCTTGTCTTTCCATTTGCTGCTCACTGCTGCAAAGAGTGTGTAGATCATGGGATAGACCATTGTGGTTAAGTGCCGCTTTCTCTGTCCTCCTGATGCTCTGTTCCTCTAGCCTGGGATTGCACTCCTTTTGGGTTCATGTGAGTTCTCTGCATGGGTCTTCTCTTTCTCTGTTCTCACCCTACTTGTGATGAGGAGGGCCTTTACCTATGCGGAGTTAGAAGGATAATTTGACTGAAAATTATCCTCTACCTGCTTTGGATGTCATGCAAGACCCAAATTGGCTTTAGAGGCTGCAAGAGACAATTATATTCCTTGTAGGAGTTATGGGTCAAGTAATGCAGAAGGCAAACATCTACTGACAAATTCTTCCTATCCTGTCCTCTAATATTTGTTCTGTACCTGCTGTCTTAGAAACTGTTCTGCAAACAATACAGAGGGCTGCAATGTATTAAAATTAGGTTTTGATTAACGTACTCCCACCTGGAAATTGAGGTGCTTTACTCACTCTGAGTTGAGCTCTCCAGAGCTTGGAGACAACCATAAAGCTTCTGTGAACATCCTTAAATAGCTGTTCTGCACATATAAATGCTGCTCTTTTGAAATCAACTACATAATTTCCAGAGCAAGTGATATGCGTTGCTGTGTGTAGCTCTTTCCTTCCCTGGGTACAAATTGCCTGATTCTTCTGTTGGAGAGCATGGCGTGGGTCCTGGAGTGGTGGTTTTGATATTACATACTTTATAGAATCATAGAATAGAGTCATAGAATGGTAAGATTGGAAGGGACCTCAAAGATCATCTAGTTCCAACCCCCTGCCATAGGCAGGGACACCTCCCACTAGTACACCTCACTCAAGGCCTTGTCCAACCTGACCTTGAACACCTCCAGGGAGGGAGCAGTCACAACCTCCCTGGGCAACCTGTTCCAGTATCTCACCACCCTCTCTGGAAAGAACTTCCTCCTAACATCCAGTCTAAATCTCCCCTCTGCCAGTTTAAACCCATTGCCCCTTGTCCTATCATTGCAAGACCTTGCAAATAATCCCTCCTCAGCCTTCCTGTAGGCCCCCTTCAGATACTGGGAGGCTACTATCAGGTCTCCTCAAAGCCTTCTCTTCTCCAGGCTGCAGAGCCCCAACTCTTGTAGCCTGTCCTCATAGGAGAGCTGCTCCAGCCCTCTGATCATCTTTGTGGCCCTCCTCTGGACCCGCTCCAACACTTCCATGTCCTTCCTGTGCTGGGGGCTCCAGAACTGCACACAGTACTCCAGGTGGGGTCTGAGAAGAGCAGAGTAAAGGGGTAGAATCCCCTCCCTTGCCCTGCTGACCATGCTGCTCTTGATACAGCCCAGGACTTGGTTGGTGTCTGGGCTGCATGCATACTCTGCAGGCTCATGTTGAGCCTTTCATCAACCCAGATCCCCAGGTCCCTTTCCTCAGAGAAAGGTCTGGTTGAATTTTTCTTCTCCATTTAGTGGAAATTCCAAGTGGGTAAAAGAGAGCAGAAATGACATACTGAGGAAACAATCAAACAAGCAAAAGCCCAACAAGAGAAGCAATGTGTGGAAGATTTAAGCAATATTAATCAGTGGCAGTCATTTGGAGGTGCCTAGATAGGATGATGAAGGGGTAACACCACAATGCATTAGTGCTCTTGTAGTCATTGTTGCTAACCTAGTGATCTCCAACTCATCACAGGGTTATCATCTCCCCAAATGTGGAGTATATCAGTTATTTTTAAGGACATTATTAATTCTCAAGTATGCCTTTAACTGGGTGTAGGGTGGCATAACTATAAAACTTCAGAACTTTGATGAAGTTATGGTTTATTGTCTGATTTGCATCGAGTGCTCCACACATCATTTTGAAGTGGTGAATACAGAGCTTTGCATTCAAGGGAAATTTTAGAGGGAGCAGAAATAACACAAAATTCACTCATCACACCTGGCATCTTGCCAGGAGACTGGGATTAAACTAGTGAATACTTATAAACACCATGGCTGGCCCTGGTTGGAGATTTCCCCTTAATCCTTACAGCCAATTCCTCCAAAGCAGCCTCCTGAGCCTTGGAGTCAATACTGCTTCTGAGGAACAAAAGCTGTCAATGAAGGGAGTAGTTGCCTGGTGTCCCCTTCTTGTGACTCAGTGTGTTGGGAGGCTCATTTCAAAAAGTTCTCAACTTTGGGGAAAAAAGTGGTAAAGACAAATAGGGAAATGGTAATTGGATTTTGTTGTCAGCCTGAGGAGGTGTGTAGTTGTGTGCAGAGTTTATTGTGAAATGGAGGTCTAACCCAATGGCCTTTGAAATCAATAGGGATTCTCTAACTGATTTTGGTGTCTCTTTGTTGCAAGCAAGGGAAAGATCTTGATAACAGGCTTTAGACCAGCAGAATGCACACTTATCCTGGGCTCTGGGAGATGCAATTACCTGTCTAGGCACACAGAGAGACAAAATTTTGATGTTTGCCTTAAGGTGAGTGATTTTTTAAAAGCAAACAAAATAAACCCAACCCAAAATCAAATAGTGCAGTCAGAGGAATTGGATGGAGGTTTCTGCAAAGGATGAGGATTAAAGGCTTGGTTCGGCCTGTTGCAGTCCTGCCCAAATCTGAGTTTAGAAGCAATGTAATGTAATGCAAGGAGCAGAGGAGCCAGGTCTGGTCCTACAAGGACATGGTGGGTATCATGAGCCAGAAGATGAAGGAGACTAAACAAAAAATAACCAGTAACTTCCTATTGAAAAGTCAAAAACCTGAGGAGATCTTTTAGAGAGAAGGGAACTCAACTTGGCAATAAATTGAGGACAGATTGTCTTGGGACTCTTCAATCTACCTGTCTGGCTGTGTACATATTAGCCATCTTATACACAGGACATCCTATAACTGCAGGAGAAAATCAGAAGACTCCATGACATATGGTGGGGTGTTGCTTTGCAGATGTATATATGTATACCTGAGCAATGCCTGGTTACTATGGTGATGGGCTTTATAGAAAGCATTCATATGGATTCCTTGACAATCTGTAATCCAGTGAGGAGAGAGCAATCTGAGACAAAGTCTTTGCCAGATAGCCTCCAGACAACCTTCTAGTGAGTGTTCCCTGGAAACCTTTGATTCATATGTTAAATTTATATTCTTTTAAGAGAAATAAAATGAACCTCTGCAGCTGCAGTCTGTGATGGCAGATGGCTAGATATATTTTCAGAAACTACCAACACCTGTGTGAGTACCCTGGAATTTGCATTTAGTGAAGCTCATCGTGTATTTAAACATGTATCTGCTCTTAAATAGCTAAATCCATTATGTAGGTGAGATTCATAGAAGCTCAGAGTCATGTAAGTTCGAAGGGACCTCTGCAGATTTCCTAGTCCCTAGCTCAAGCAGGGTCAGCTAGAGCAGGGTTGCTGAGGAACACATTCAGGTGAAGATCCTATCTGAGCAACCTGTTCTAGTGTTGACCGCTCTCATAGTAAATGAGTTCCTTATGTTAAATGGCGTTTCCTATATGTCAGTTTGTCCCCAAAGTCCTATCAGTGGGCACTACTGACAAGAGTCTGACTCCATCTTCTTAATGTTCTTCTGTCAGATATTAATACACATGAATAAGATCCCCTGAGCCTTCTCTTCTCTCAGTTAAAAAGTCCCAGATTTTTCAACCTCTTCTGTGAAAGATGCTCCTATTCCTTAGTCATCTCCATGGCCTCGCTCCAGTATGCCCACATCTCTCATATTGAAGAGCCTCAGAACTTGGATGCCCTGGCTACAAGTACTCTCCTTTGGAGAGTATCCACATTGTTCTTCAGAAAATGATTGAGAGGCAGAATGGGGACCTGTATATCCCTAAACTCTCCATTCTGACAGTGAAGCAGCACTTTCTAGCCAGGCACAGATATGGTTCCCTTCTCTTCACTTCACTTGTTGTAATGAAACCTGGTTGGACTGATTATCAGCAGTGGAGAAGTTGATGAGTCACTGTCTGGTAGAGCAGTGCAATTTTGTGTGGAGCACTGAACTGATCTGCCTACCCATCTTGGGCGAAGATTTATTTATGGTGCTCTCCAAAGTAATACTGTAATATCCTTTTCTAGCCCACATTCCCTCTGGTGCCTGCTCACTATGAGATTTATTTTTTTTTTTCCCGATGTGTTAAATAAGATTATAGACTATTGAAGTTGAAGGGACCAGGATATTGTTAGGATTTTTATCATCAAATTACTACTTTAGGCAAACTGGAAGTCTGATCAATCATGTAGAGCACAGTATCCTGGTCCTGGCCTTGATGTTCTCTTTCCTTTCAAAGACACAGCAAGATTCAGTAAGGATCCAGAGGTTACATGAGGTAAAGGTGGAAAACATATTGGTATGAACAGCTGCTCCTGGTGCTGGCTCCTTCACTCTCAGGGAGAGTTCAGAGGCAATAGATCTGTCTCAATGAAAGATTTCTGCTGCTTGGTAAGTCGTGCTTCACTAATGTACTCATCTACCAGGAGGCTATTTTCAGTTTATGCCCATTCCAAAAATGAGAGCACATTTCTCCACTCCTCCCCAGCCTCTTTGCACTGCCCTGGGCATCTGATGCTTTCAGGGAAGTGTGGGTGCTTTGCCATCTTCCTCAACGCAGTATGAGAACAATGATCTGCTGAACAGGTCTATGGCAGGCATTGCTGGTTGGCCATGGATTTCTCCTTGTCTGTTGCAGGCATGAAGGAGGTCGAGTCAAATTTAATTTTGATACAAAATTAGCATGTGTTTAGAGGCAAATTCTGTGTATTGCCTTGGAGGGGATCTGCATTGCCCTTGGCGTTACTAAGTTTGGGTTGCTAAGCACAAGCTATAAAGTAGCACCTTTCCTGCTTCAGAAGTCCATGATCTCTTTCTACAGCATGAATGCATGTTGGTAATGTTCCCTTCACATCCTGAATTTGCCTTGTTTTGACTCATGCCATCCTTCAGTCAGTATACAGAGACTATTGAATCTAATACCCCAGAAAGTTAATCTCAAGGGACAGCAGTGAAATGGTTAGTAAGAGGGGACGGGGAGACAGAGATGCAAGGGAGATGAAATGGGATAATCCAGGACAAGTTGTTTCAGTTTGCTGCAGGGGAATGAGTCACTGGTGATGGTGGTTAATGTAGATTGCAAGAGATGTACATCTTTTTTCAGAGTGAAATTTTCAATGGAAAATATGGTTTAAATGTGGGCTAATGTCAAATGATGCAACAGGGACAATAAAGTGCCTATGTGAAACTGAGCAGCTCTACAACTGGCCACCCGGTGAAAGGATTGATGCCTTATTTACTGCAGCTTGTATGTGTCATGGATTTAGTGCTCCTCCACTTCTACTTTCCCCCTCCTCCCTCCCTTCTCCCCAAGAGATAAGACAGGGAAGAAAAAAAGGGCAGGGAGTTTTTCTAGTTGACTTACACAGAATATTACTTTTCCACTACAAAAGTATCAAGTTACATCACTGTATATATAAAACAGAAAGAAAGGAAAAGGGAAAATACTACCCAGAAATCCCCAAACAAACAAGAGACACCCACACACTTGGGACCGTAAAAAGCAAGAGAGCCACCCAGAATGCCCCGTCCAGGATGATCATGCCCCACAGTCATAAAAATGCCATAAATTCATAATTTCTGGTAGTAGGGAATATCAGTCTTTATTTCAAACCACTACTGTATGAGGGGAAGAAATCAGGCCTGCTAGGGGCCAGGGAAATTAAATGTTATTCTCCTGTCACAGTAGGTGCTTAAATTAGTCTGTTACCTCCTATTACCTTTTTGGTGAGCACACAGAAAAGCAGCCTGTTGCATGGTGGATGAGGCCACCTTTTTAGAGTTGTAGTGGAGTAATTTTGAGAAAAGCAGTAAGATTTTGGGGTATGAGTTCCAGAGCATAAGATGTTTTCTGCATAGATCAAGGAAGATGACATCCCTGTGAGATAAATTATTGATTACCCATTATGGAAGTGGTTTTATGTAAAGAAAGCTTCTTTGAACTATCAGATAATGATGCTACTAGAAGCGTGGTATGAAAGCAGAGCTGCCTGTTTTCCCCTTGTTTTGTGCAAACTTTTGACTTATGTTGGTTTCAGGAGAGGTCGCTCGGTTTACACTCCTGTAGGGCTTGACCCTGTTTCCATGTCATGTAATTCTGTGCCATTATGTGAATACTGTGTCTCTACTTCCCTGTGGACATGTGTCAACATCTATCAAAATCCAAAAAGCACATGTTGGGAATGTGTTAGCCAAGGCAAATTCAGTCCTGTGCTTAGTGTCCAATCAGTGATACTGCTTCCCAACCTCCTCCTAGATCCTTAAGCTTTGTTACAGTAAGGGTTCTGCACGCACAGTTGGTACCCTTGGTGACTGCTTCAGTTGGCTCGCATTTTTTCTGCTTTGAAAACAGTAGTAATTTACTTGCTTAACTGCCAACATCTGTTGGTGTGTGCCAGTCACAACTTAGGTGTCTTAATCTAAAGTGTACTATATACCTATTAAAGCCCAGGTCTAAAGGGACTTGGCACACACCCATCCCTGTGGGGACCATTGCTATACAAATGGTTCACAGAGATGGAATACGTGCCACCATCCTCTGTGGTTGTTAATAATGACGGATTTTGGGAAGCATGCAGAGGATTGAAGGTTGCCCTATGGCCATCTTGGATGTGTTACGTGGTGCAGATAAATGCTAACAAGTACCCAAGCAGGTGGAGAGGTGTGACTGACGCTTTTCCAGAGGAGACACAGACTAAAAATCCAAGTCTACTTTTTGGTAACACAGAGTTAAGTTTTTGTGGGACTGGTTGCTTTTTACTGGAGAGAGACATTTCTTCTGCTATAAAAAATCTGTTAGCTAGTACCTGGTAATGGGGTTCACTGCAGTCAGCTTATAAAAATATAATTTATATCTCAGCAAAGATTAAGGACTTGAGTCTGTTTCTGCTGCAACAGCTGTGAGGTTACCATGCACTCAGCATTACGAAGTGATCTGGTAAATCTGAATGAGATAAGCAGTCATTGAGAGCAGCCTAAAAACCAGCACGGACAAGTCAATCTAAATGCAAGGTGAATAGATAGGACATATGGCTTTGTGGAAGAGACAGTCATATGGAGTCAGGACATAGGCAAAATGCAAGCCTAACCAGCTTAGGACACAATTAGGCTGTGGCTGAGAGGAAGGATAGATTTGTGATTTAAATGTCGGGCAGAGCTGTTGGTTTAGGGTCCTGCTACTAACTCTATCACAAACTCACAAGCTGCTTCATTTGCTGTTGATGCTCTCCCCTGCACAACCTTCTGCTTCAGAGCTGCTGAAGTACAGAGGTGGCCAGATGAGGAGTAAAATGTTTTGCTAAAGTGTGTGAGCTCATTGTGAAACCAGCTTGATAGAGGGACACCACTATCAAGGCCAATTCCTACAGTATTCTATAGCTCTATATGCATATTCATATGTATGTGCATATATATGTTTACATAACTATGTGTATATATGTAGCTGTAAGTCTGTCATTCTTGCCTCTGCTTATCACAGGCTTAGAAGTGCTCTTTAGGAGTTGATAGGAGAGGTAGGGGCATAACTGTACCTTCTCCATATGGATTTCTCCTAATGTCTCTGTCTGGCCACAGAATAATGAAGCAAGCTGCACTAAGGCCCCCAAAAACCTAAAACAAAAGCTGAGACTGTCAGCTTCCTAGGAGAAAGTATTGTAGCATAAGGAGTTGGTGGCCTCTTGAGTAGAGGAAGCTGCTGACTGTGATCTAGCAGAATGGTGGCCCTTTTGAAATGCCCCGAATATGTGTCAGACTCATGTTGGGAAAATAAATCAATGACTGCTCAGCAGGCAGTATTTGCCAGCAGGTTCATGTCAAAGTGTCTGAGTCAGTGTTCTGCCCATAGGAAACTTCTGGATTTCCCTAGACAACCTGTAGAGCCCAGTGGTGCAGGAGCCAGCCTTGTCCTTTGGAGGTGGCGGGTTTTCTAGGCACTGCTCTCTAGCACCATGGAAGGGCTGAAACCTTTCATCCAATGACGTCAGGAAGCTCAGTCACTTTTGCATGTCTCCTGCACAGAGCAAGTTTTCTAAGAGCACAAAGTTTGCTGTGAAAAGGCAAAGGGAAAGAGTGGGGCAGATGGGAAAGAAAGAAGCAGGTGGGAGGAGATAAATAGGGCAAGTGCAGGACAAACTTGGAACCAATGGTGGCCAAATCAGCAAGCCAGAACATGCCACAAGGAAGTAGAGATCATGATCAGCTATCATACGTCCCTGGTATCTCTTGCCAGTTGTTTCTCCCTGGAAAGATGAAGTAGGAGTGTGACTGACTTCAGGTCATCCAGGAGCTTCTAGCACAGCATCATCAGCCACAACATGCCATAGACTGATCTTCTTTACCTGGAGTCAGACTGTGTTCTCTCTTGGTTTGGAGCCCCTGTCTCAGATGGGCCACAGAAGATCAGATGGCTGGGAGCCAATGTGTGAAGGGCTTGACAAACTGTGATGGCTATGTCCTGCATGGCCAGGAGGAAAAATGAATGTGACGTGACTGCAGTCTCAACATGAGAAAATGCAAGAAGCACTGTCTATAATTTGTCAGTCAGTCAGAGCTCTGGTGATACAAGGAATGAGAGATTATACCTTGTGGCATAGCCACCTCACTGGGAGGAGGACAACATGTGCATATGCCTAACTCTGCTCTGCAGCTGCAGGGCAGTTATTTCTTGCCTGTCATTGCACAGATGTACCAGAAAAGATCTGCAAAATAAGCTGAATTCTCTACTTTACTCTGAAAGCCAGTGAAGTAGTAATTTTGGCAAAGAACAAGTTTTCTGGAAATCAATTACCTAAAACTCAGCTTTTGGCTGGTTAAGGTCCTGCAAATTTCAGTATAGTGTTTTTGTTGCCTGATGGATTTCTTACTTTGAGTATTACTCTCTTCTCATTTTAATCATGGCCACTTTGAACAAATGCAGCAAGCAATGCCCTTTTAAAATCAAGTCAGGCAGTTGTTTTTTTTTTCATGCACCTTTCAAGTATAGGCAATGATTGTGCCACCTTGTTATATCTAGAGATCAGAAATGAGACTTGTGCTTAAGTGGATTATGTAGTTTATCTCAGTGGCTTCACATGAAGAGCAGAGACCATGAGCCAAGATTTCTGGATCCCGCATTGCCTGTTGGCAGTGGCTGGACTCTCCCACAGCCTGTGACATGGCCACCTGTTTTATTATTTGGTAGAAAGCTGGGACTTCTTTTGAATGCACCTTCCTAGGAGTCTGTCCTAGATCCTTCCCACAGAGCTGGATTTTTCCCCTGTTTATTCTTTTCCTGTTTTCTTTATATACTTTAATTCTGCAGAATGCAACTTGAAAGATGCTGTACAGATGAGTTTAGAGATTGCAGCTTGTGTGTGAACACCCTGGACTCCTGGCATGACCTCCAGATAGCTGTAGGTGCTAGAGAATGAGCAGATGGCTTTGTGTCATGATATAAAATGTGCAACACTTCCTGCAAGCAGAAAGAAGAGAGTGAAAGGTTTGTACCCTATTAAGAAAGGGGAATCCCGCAGTAATAGTTTCAGAAAGGGCAACAATTCCGCCCTTGTTTCACTGGTACCAAAAAACCATGGAAACATACAAAAAGCAGCAAGAAGTCAATGCAAAATACTAGTGGAGGGTTAATTCTGGGGAGCTTTTCCATGAGATGAATAAAAGGACTTGTGCTACCTGGCTACAAAAATTTAATGGATGAAGAAACTGAATAAAGAGGTGAATGATTTGGCTTCCTCAAAGGGCATAGCACTTAGCAGTAATGGGGGGAAATTACAGAAGGTTAAAATCCAGCTTGAGTACAGTACAAATTTGCAGTAAGATGTTTTAGTTTAGAGGATAACCTCCCATGCGAATATGTGGCACTTAGTTGGCATTTTTTAACTAGGTAAGTGCACAGAAGTGATAAAGGTGAATGGGCACCTGGAGAAAGGAATGGTGTGTGAGCAAGTCTGTTGATATATGAATGCATGTGAAACTGTGTTGTGAGAACCCATGGATATTTTTCCCATAAAGAATATGAACAGAAGATCTGGGAGAACCCAGTGGGATGGCTTCCCAAGTAACTATTCCAAGGAAGAGTCATAGTAAGTCTCATAAATCAGCAGCTTTTATTGGAATGTTTTTATTCCAGTGTTTGCTGTTCAGAGGTCCCACAGCCATTTTCACTTATCAGTGGATAGACACCACTGCTCCCAATTTGTGGAGGCAGTAAAGAGACTTGGAAGATCAAGATTCTCTGTAGTCACTTAGTTGGTTAGCAGCTGACCTGAAAAAAAATATCTAATCATTTAGCCTTTTTCTGGAAGTGTACCATCTCTGAAGTGCGTACAATTCTTTCTCTCCCCTTTCCAATCAGTACTGGAACCTGCTGTACCAAAGTGCTGCTGGGAAGCTGTCTCTTGGAGGTGAGGTGATCTCCAGCTGAATTACAAGAAAGATTGTACCTGTCCAATTTACGTCACAACTTCAGAGATTTTTTTTTTTAAATGATTGTAAAAAGTATTTGAAGCTGTAGATAGTTCTCCAGAATCAAATAGAGAAATGTCTGAGGTCTTTTCAGCAGTCATTACAGGAAGCCATGAAGTTCATGTGCTCATTCATTTATTTTTCATCCATACATGCACCAGGATCCAAGGAGGGAGGGAATGGCAGGGACTGCAAATAAGTCTCTTGTCCCTGGTGAAGAGTCTGGAGCTCCAAGGAAGTGTCCAGAGAACCACAACTCCTTTAAGTCTGCAAATCTTAGAACAGTTGTGAATTTGTCCTGAGACAGAGAAGTCTAGTGGTGACAAGAGACTTTACATTTTCTTTCCTCATTTGATTTCCATGTTTATTCCTAGCATCATATACAAGACACAGTTGTTTCCCCAAACTTTTTAAAGCCCCAGGATCCAGTTCTGCTTATTCTTAATTCTGTGTTTATTTCATATAAGCAAGCAGAAGTCATTTGATGAAACATGCTAGTGAACTGAATGAGGCTATCACAGGAGAAAATGGGTTTGTTTATTTTTCTCCTTAATGACAATTTGGCTAAGTAGGCGATGACTCCTGCAGGATTTCACATTGAGGTCATGGAGTATAGGCAGCTCTCCTTCCACAGTTTCCCTTAAAGCCTCAACCTTGGAACTAATGATGTGTTATGTTCATACGCTTTGACCTCTTGGTACTGATGATGTTACGTAGTGAGATGCATTGGGGACTTGGGCAAAGATGGGCTTAATATTCAAAGATTACATGTCAGCAAAAAAGTACCCAAGCAGCACACCTTCAAAACTGGACAAAACTATGATGGAGTTGGGCCTTGATTGATGACAATGAAGGAGGTGATATCTCTCTCACCTAAGGCCCATGTTTGAATGTAGTTGTCTCTGAATGAGTACCTGGAGAGCCGGTGCCTCCAAGTCCAGGAACATACAAAGATGCTGGCATGTTGTTGGTACAAAGACAGACGTGGGCAATCCAGATACTTGCTGCTGTATGATGGTTAGTAGTTGGCATCATGACTAACAGACCAGAGATTTAATCACCTACGCAAGATTAGGTTAAAGAAAAGCTAGGTAGCGAGAACACTTCCAGAACTGGCCATGAAGAGGATATATAACACACAGGGATGTGTCTCTAGGTCTGTATATGACTGTATCTGACACCCTTTGCTGCGTAACTATCAGAGTTTGCGGGAGCAAATATCTTAGGCATGCAAACAGAAAGATCTCCTCCCTGTCTGAGATAGGATTTTTTTCTGTATTGGTTGACATCAATTGCCTGTGCTTCCTAATAAGCTTGAATAACTGCAGTTGGGGTCATCTTCATGGAAATTTCCATATGCTGCTTGCAGAGAAGCCAATAACCAGCTGTCAAGCAATGAACCTCAGCCTACATGCCTGACCAGGAAGTCTGCTAAATAGGAGTGGGGGAAGTGATGACTCCACATCTGATTCATGCCCCTGCATGACAGTGGAGTTGCAGGGTTGCATGACTGCTTGCACAGTGGGCTTGAGTTACTGCAGAGTGGCAGTCCTAGCTGTACAAGAAGCTCTTGGGTGGATATATGCAAACTATAGCTGCCAGACCCCACCCAGTTAGGGATGGAGAGGATATCTTCTTCCTTGGGTCCCCATCCCTTTTTCATTACAGAGGTGGAATGAAAATGTGTGATCATAACTACTGAGTTACTGTATCTCTTTCTTGGTGCCCAGCAGTCTCTAAAGGTGGTCTTGCCTCTTCCAGCCTTGACAACTCTCCCATGATTGATCGAAGAGTGAGGTTAGCTTTTGTCCTTTAGCAGTTCTGCAGCAATGCTTTTATGGCAGCTTTGGTCTTTCCTTCCTTGAAACTCAGGTTCAGGTCACCTATTTCTTACTCCTTCTTCCCTAAGAGATGTAGAAGTAGTAGTTCTTCTACTACTAGGAGTAGTAGGAATGGTGTGTTTGAGGTATTTAAAGTAGAAGTTTACAGTTATCTAATCTGCAGCTTGAGAGAAGTAATAGATGTCATCCAGGAGTAGAAAGAGTTGTTTTGTTATTTTATTAAAAGTGTGTTTTTTGGTAAAGGGGATCCTTAGCCAACAATCAAATAAGAGAAGCTGCAGATCATTAGGAAAACAATAAAAGATCAGACTAATGACTCTTAGGGCCTCATTTGCTCTTCAGTTAATTAAACAGACAACACAGATGCTGCTGCTGTTAATAATATCATTCAATTACTGTGCTGCTAAGTATTATGGTCCCTAGGAAACCATTACCCAGTGCTGATTGAGAAGGGGAACTGTGAAGGGCTACTTAGGGGACAATAAACCATGTCTCTGTTGAAAAGGGGGCTGAAAGCAATGTTTGCAGGAGACATTAGGTGCTTGAATACAAGTAGGTGCAAGGTTGTTTGAGGTGGTGAATGAGCTAAAGGACTAATCTGAAAAGCAATGCTCCTACCCCAACAGTGCTAGCAAAGCTTAGAGCAACTGGTTAGGGGTCAAGGGGAGACATTCTTGTGGGTAAAGGGATGGGTTGGAAGGCTCTTTGCTTGTGGAAAGAAGAGAGTGTGTGCAGATAGCAGCCAGGAGATGGATGGTGAATAGAAAGGAATTAGAAATGAAAGTGAATGTATCTCAACACCCCAGAGTATACTAAAGCACATCTCCAAGGGAGACAGAGCATATCTTAAGAGCTTCATTGAGCAGTGCAGCTAATAGATTCCAGTGTTTGATATTTCACATCTCCTATTTTAAGTGTAAAATCCAGGGCTGGCAGTAGAAGACCTCATCTCAACCCTTGCAACTTTATCAAAATCAGTTTACAGGATATCCCTCATTTTGCTGCCAAAGGCTAGAGTACTCATTAATTTTATTCCTTTTCTCTCCTTCTCTTTATGTTTTCTTCTGTAAAATGAGCTTCTTTAGTATTTACCTGTACTGTGATAGCAGCTACAGATCTAGACCAGAGATGTAGGGGGACTTGGATGCTGTGATGCTTAAACTGGTGGGTGCAGCAGTCTGGGATTATGGTCTCTGTCCTTGGTACTTTCAGTTGTTTTCTGGTCCCCAGGAAATATCTTGTGTCATGGACATAATAACTTAAGTAATGTGAAGAAATGTGTTGGAAAGTGCTTGTCAGTAGCTCCATGTAAGAAGACTTTTTGTGCATTGCTGCACTGACATTTGAGCGCAATGCTGAGGAATTTGCTTTTGTATTAGGCTACTTTGCAGACTTTCATGGTAAGAAGGTGTAACAGTGGTAGGGACTGCACTGCCATGTAGTGACACCGAGCTCCGTTATAATTAGTTCTGCTAGTGGCAGAGGGATCCCTTCTTGGCCACCCCCAGAGTGCTGTGTCAAGATCAGATTTTCAGTTTGCATGTCGAAGACTGAAAAGGTTCATGCTTGTGCATGGATTTCCCCGTGATACGAAATTATTCAACACAGAAATAATAATAATAAGCAAGTTAAATTCATATCTGAAAGGTGCTCTGGAAAAAGTGATTGCTGGAAGGGGCCCTTGAAACACAAAGGCTAACTCAGATCTGGTGGTGTTCCAGGGAGTGGACCTGCTACTAAGTCATCAAACTGGGGCCATCTAGATGTTTTCAGCAGCTCCAGATCACTGGGGCTATGTGGCAGTTGGAGAATGGGTAACTGTCTTGGTGCATGTTCATGGACTCAAGGCAGCATCCAGTGGGAGTGCAACAAAAGATTGAATCTTTCAGCTTGTGTCCTAGCACTGTGGCAACCACAGAGAGAGAGAGGTTTTAACAGGAGACAGCGAAACAGTGGCAAAGGCAATTTGAACTCAGTTGTGTGCTTAAAACACCATAAACCTGGACTAAGATAAATCAGGGGAATTAAATACAAGAACGGCCCAGGCCTTTGCAATCACCACTGCTGAGGAAAAAGATTTATTGTGAATGAAATCATTCTCTGATGTGCTTTGGTGTAAGCAAAGTGTTTCCTCATTTCTGTAGTTTGTCTCTGCTGGCACTGGTCTGTTGAAAGGCAGGTGTATGGGGCCAGGTCTGTGCTCTGTATTTGTGGAGATGAAAGCTGTTCCAGGACACCAATTTCAGCTTTTTTTCCCAAACCTTGAAAGGGGAGCCTATGCCCTGAAAGACACTGAACTCCTGTATTATCAGGGTACTTGATGACTGTGCAAAACTTCCCAGTGCTCCTAATGTAGTTTGTGGTGACCTCTCCTTTATTGTGGATGTGTTCATAACTTGCTAACTGCCAACAAAACTAGCAAAGGGGCTGGAAAGATTGTCCTATGAGGAGCAGCTGAGGGCTTTGGGCTTCTCTGGTTTGGAAAGAGTCTGTGGGATGACCTTACTGCTTTCTACAGCTTCCTGAGGAGGGGAAGCAGAGGGAGGCGCTGATCTGTTTTCTGTGATAGTCATAGGACAAGTGGGAATAGTTCAGAGTTGTGATATTGAAGGTTTAGGTGCACATCAGGAAGCATTTCTTAACTTAGTGGGTGGTCAAACACTGAAGCAGGCTTCCTAAAGAGGCAGCCAATGCCCCAAAGCCTGTCAGTGTTTGGCAGGTGCTTGGACAATGCCCTTAAGAACATGCTTTAACTTGGTCAGTCCTGAAGGGGTCAGGCATTTGGACTGGACAATCGTTGTAGACTTCTTCCAACAAGAACATTCTATTCTTCTCCTCTCCATTAAGATAAGTCTCACTGTGAGGAGCGCCATGTGTACTTGCAGAGATGAAACCTCTCTTCAGAAAGGCTTTGGCTTTGGGATTTCTGCCAGTTGCCCAGCCACTGTCCTGTGTCTGCAGCCTGGTTCTCTGTCCATGCCTCAGCTGCTTGTTTCTCTGATGTTTCGTTGCTTCCCCGTTACTGTACAAAAGGCTTGTCTTGCTCAGAAGCTGCCACAGGCACCTCTTCAACCACAGTGATAAAACACAGACATTAACTGCAGGCCAGTCCTCTCTCTTCCCCGAGAATGTGTTGACATTTTTTATTTAATGCTTCAGCATCCCTCATTTTCACATGGGATTCCCTATGGAGCATATTAATTAATTTCACTGGAGTGCAACAAGAAACACACCTGCATTTTTCCCCTCCACATTTATTTATTTATTTATTTATTCATACATTCATTCAGTTCTGATACAGGGATATTTGGTTTCTACATTTGAATATGTGATGTTCAAGGCCTGTTGCCACGTCTCTATCCCAGTTACTGGTCTCTATCTGGATGTTGCCTGGGGTTATTTAATTAACCTCTTTTCTGCTGAGAACCAAAGCAACATATTCTTCTAATAAGTGGTTTATCCTCATCCCATCTTTGTTCCCTAGCTGCCTCATTTCCTTACACATCCAAAGAACCCTCTTCTGTTTGTTTTAATGTTCATTAGGTAGTTCTCATCTTGCTCCTACATACAGAAACTTAGCAGACATGGACTTGTTGATTTGCCCTTTTCCCACTCCGTATAGATGTTCCTGTCAGTTCTCCCCTTGCAATAAGTATTACTGTAATCTTACAGTAAGTGGTAAGATCTATTGTGATAATCAAGGTTGTAATCTAATCAGGGTATTCTATGCGAATTTGTCATGGAGAAATTTCAAAGTACCTTTTTATCATCTCTCTATTCTTCACACCAAGTGATTCACTTCCTAATCCCTTTTTCACCATTGTGCTTTGGATATTAAGGACTTGGATACCTACTTGTCCTTCTTTTTAACTTAAACAGTACTGGTGAACACCTGATCAGACACTTTACATAGCATCCTTATGGTTCATCTGAACCAAATATAAAAGAGAATTTCTCTTTGCTGGCTTCAGTGCAATTTTAGGAGGCTGAGTAAATCTATTGCCTGTTACATCCAGGAAGGATGGAATTCAAGTATCACTAGTAACAGTAATTCTCCAGTTGCCATCTAGAAAATTGCAAAATGACACATTACCCAATGTTGTTTATCTTTCTAATAATTTCTCAGAGATCTCTTGTCATGTCTGGATCCAATGGCAGGGATCTGTAACAGCTTCCCACAAAGTTATTTGTATTCAGATGGATCCTGTTAGAACCATGATCTCATTTTTCAAATCCTTATGAGCTGCCACGTAGTTCACCTACAGTGCAGTTTTGCTGTTACACCTTTAATTTCTCTCACAGATCATATCCCTCAGTACTGTGTACTGGTGGTATCATGTTCCTGTTAGCACAGAAGTACTGTTTTGCGTCTGGCACCATGAGTTTGTGTTCTTCCAAGCATTCATGTCTGCATATCTGCCCTTTTCCATGTTCAAGTTTTCCTCATGTTTTTATTTTCCTGTTACTCTCTCTCCTTTCTCTTTCTTTGTATCTTACTTTCTCTTTCTCACCTCTTCTCTAGGCTCATTTCTCCTCTTTCATACTCTTTCACATTTCATTTTTCTTATTTTTTCACCTTTCTCTTTTTCCTCTCTTACTGTGACATAGCTTCCACATCCTTATAAATCCATTTATCCTTGTGTCCCTACTTGAGGTTAGCCTGCAAAGGATTTGTCGGGAACCATCCTTTAGAGGCATTTAAGATGGTCTTAGTCTATAAAATATGGAGCACACTCAAATACAGGGAATCTGGCTCTGTTAATGACCCAATGCGAGAGTTACCATCAGGGTCAATGCAGTTTGGGGCTTGCGTGCACACTGGGTTACTGAAAGCCCTGCACATAATGGCACTTGTTATCTCTGCTGGCCCCCTTTATATATTTTGCTTGTGTTTCCAAGTCCTGATGATTTTTACACTGAACTGTCCACTCCAGGCTACAAGTGGACGGGGGAGATGCTAAGTTCAGTCTTTGAAATAGGGGAGATAGTGTAAGAACTGAGAAATGAGGAAGAGTGGGACACGAGAAGAAGCTCGGAGAAGATGCTGGAGATTGGAAATAGGAGGAGAAAATTCAGATGTTTTGAAGGAAATCATGGTGGTCAGGATGGTGTAAGGAGGGCCATTCAGACACTCAAGTGGCGCTGGGGAAGGTACACTGGCCAACATGATCTCCAGGTCTGTGCTGTATTGCATTTCTGCGTGGAAGTGGGAGAAAGAGGGCACCAAGCAAGGAGGATCAGATACATGAAGTAAAAGGTGTGAGAAGGGACTGACAGTTATAAAATGTACAGAGTGGGTGTCAGGTGGAAGAGGAGCATGTGTGTGTGTGTCCCTCTCATAATGGGAAGCCACTGTTCTTACCATCCCTGAGTTCCACCCAATCTCTGGGGGATGCTGGCACCACCTTGCCTATTGTGCCCTATGAATGCTGCCCAGCCAAGGCTTCAGCTTGCTCCCTGGAGCAGCAGCAGCAGTGCTGGTAGCAGCAGTAAAGTGAGAGGGTCAGCTGCTGGCAAGCTGTTGTAGTTAAAAAAACCCTAAAACAACAACAAAATTATATACATGAGAAAAGGAAAATGAAGCATTGATGGTTGGGCAATTAAGCTAAAAGCATTTAAGAGTGTAATCCAGTTCTGCCTATCAATAATTTAAGAGTCCAAGATCATTCTAATGGATTGAACACCTTCCACAGTAGTCAGCCACTAATAAGACAAATGAAATGTCTTTTTTATTGTCAAAACTCCATCTCACATTTGCACAGGCAAAATCCTGCAGGGCTTCTCATTTGAGGAGCTTGAGTGTTTTTTTCTCCTGATAGAGATAAATTGAGGGCCAGTGTCTGTTTTTAAACAGCAGCAAATTAAGCTGATCTGTTCCTTTGACTGTGAGTGGATGGAGAACCAGAGCTGTGCTGAGCAGGATTTGCAAGTAAAACTAGTGTGGGTTGTCAGAAGTTGAACCCAATTCCCAGAGGATATGTTATCACTATGTAATGTTTTGAGTGCTGAGGACACTTGGCACTGACAGGCACCAAGAGACTGTTGATCTTATCCTAAAGCCAGTGTCTCTTATCAACCTTCCTCTTAAGGAGAACTACATTAGAATTCCTGTTTTCATAATGGTAATACTGATGTTTGTCTTTTGACATGGCATAGATATTTAAAAAGTGTTGGACAGATGTTAAACTTCTCCAATTTATGTGAACAAACCACATTGCAGGTGGTGAGAGGGAAAAAAATGGTGACTTGAAACAGTTTTGTATTTTACCGCATTCTTCCAATATCATGCCACAGGGTGTTTTGAGGAATCTCTGTGATGACGAAGTAGGGCATGCTCAGCAGATTTGCTTGATTTTGTTTCCTTTGGACTGTAACCCTGAGTTGGTGGGAGATCATTGCAACAGGTGTGAGCTTGTGGACACCATCTCTGGAGCATTGCCCATTGCTAATCAAAAACTGATTTGGGAAAGAGGTGAGGCTTAAGTTGCTACTGATGTATGTACAAGTGCCTATCTGCACAATGAAAATCTGTTTGTGAGTAAGGCCTCTTTAAACCCAGATACCAGTTATGCTAATACATCCTCTTGTATCCACAGAGGCTCTGGGACTGGGTTTTTAGCCAACATAAATCAAAGTAGCTCTTCTGGGGCATTCTGAACTGAAGATCCAGCCCTTGGGTGAGGGAGCAGCTCTAATTATGACATGTGTGAGTATGTTTAATGAGGAAAGACCACAGGCTGTGTGAGTGCTCTGAAGTCCCCACCGAGTTCACCTTTTCACTAATGTGGTACCAGCTACTTTCTGAGTGAAAAATCTGGGGATATGGTAGTAACTACTCTCTTACTAACTGGCAATAAATTAATTAATTTTCACCAAGATGAGCCTGTTCTGTCCATGATGCTACCTGTTCAGCAATCTCCTTGTCCTTCCCTTGAACCAGTTTTCTATCCTACTTTTCCCCCCACGCTGAACAACTTGTTGGCCATCAAAGGTCAATTCACCACATGGTTATGTGTATTGATTCCCAGATATCTATCGTTGAGGAAACTTGACTTCCACAAAAGTACCCTAAGATCCTTACTGAAAGTTCAAAAGTGAGCATGTGTTTGCAACTCCAGTTCCAAACTAAGGAGTGTTGAGATGGTATCACACTAGAAGGCATGCAATGGAAAATCATTATGTCTTAAAGACAGGAACTCCAGTGAACCCTGAGCAGTGCTTCTCCTTACTTACATAAGCTTCAAAGCTTCCAAGTGAAGCAGAAACTGAGTCTTAATTCACTACAGGAATAGTTCTGGAGGATGTTATCCAGGGTTTTGTCCAAAGCAGTTTCAAATAACCCTCCTACTGAGTTTTCTTCCTTGTTGAACAGACTAATACTTTATTTCATTACATGGCTCTTTCTTAGGGAGATCTCGAACTCATAGTCTGATCTATGTTCTTCATGTCTAGTTTCTGGAAGGTGCAGATGTTAATTCCCAGCATCAGAGGAGAACTGTGAATAGGAAGGAATCATCTCATGTTACTCTGTCATCTATGTTACCCTCGCCGCTGTGGGATCTTGGGTCACAGTGGAGATTCTCAGGTATAAAACCTGTGCAATTGATGGGTATGACTGCTCAGAAATGTCACAAAGTATTTTTGTCAGCCTCATTTCTTGAACTACCTTGTATTGATGATTTGAGACATAAAATGGTTATGACGTTAAAATAATATAGTAGGACACCATTTTCCGCTCTGCAAAAGAAAAATGGTGATGGGTATAGGTTTCAAGAAGAAAACTTTCTCAAATGTGGCTCCCTATTTCTTCTCGCTCAGCTTAACTATTTGTGTTGTCTGGGAATAGAAAACTGAAGTGATGGATTGCTCTGATTATGCCTAGTCAGGTGAATTAAATGGTGTCTCACTCTACTGCCTCCTGCAATCTTGCTACTCGGTGTGCTTATCAGGGCTGATGTGGAAAAGGTAAATGTCTGTAAACAATAAAAGAATAAAAGAGGATGTGAAAGATCTCAGACTAGTCTCAGGAAAAGATTTGCTAACAACTGGAATAGTGTTGAACAGGTTAAACTGAGCCACGTTTAGAATAACTAATTGGAGTATACCTGTCAGCTCCGAGACTCAGTAGCACACCCTGCTTTTCATGGGTCATTTGTGAAGAGCTGCTTGCAGTATACAAAAAATATGTAATCCAGTTGTTTAATGTTGATGTGGAGCTTAGCTCAAATACTCATCTCTAGTTAGACCGTAAGTTCATGTGTACTTGAGTTACAATGCTATGAGTTCATAGTCAGCAAAAAAGATCAGCCTATTTTCGTCAGTGTCAGGCAAAACAAGATCTCATGGATTTAAAGTACAACCATGAAAGACAGGTAGGTTTGAGATGTAGTACTTTATTTCAGATGTTGTGTCAGTGTTGTATACAAGATCTGTCTAAAATTATATGAAATACTATTCAAAGTGGAGCATTGGATTTCTGCGTTTCTCTGTCTAAATTTGGGTTGTTGATGTAAAAAAAATTGAATTCGGTCTAGAAAGGTGCAAAATGATATGAAATTGTCTAATGCACCAGAGTACCAGTAGCTGGTTTATTTATCCTAGCAAAGAAAAACTGGTGAGATACAGCTGATCCTTATTACACTAAGAGAAGACAAACCGGGAGGATTGTTGTCAGACCTGAGGACTTTTATGAGAAAGAAGAGACCATGAATGAGTTTGAATTGAAAACAGGAAGATTTTCTTACTTTAAGAGCAGTGACTTTTCGCGAAGCCTTACAGCTCGATTAGTGGAGACAGAAGTCCTATCTGAGGTGGACCTCCATCTTTCTAGGAAAGAGATATTCACTGCATGTGACAGCAAGTTCTGAGTTAGAACCGAACCATTTGAACTCTTAGGCTTGAGTTCCTAACACCTAAGTTAGATTTGGCAGTTTCTGTGGCTAGAACAACATCCCAAAAGAAACACCTGTGGTTTTGTTTTGGTGAGAAGTACTGGCAGTGTCTATGCTCTGGTGTGCACTTGTTTGTTTGAGAAAAATGTTACTATCAGAAAAAAAAAAGGGTCAGATAGCTTCTTTTGAAAGTGCCGACCCAGTGAGTTAGACCGGTCTAGCTCCAGTGGTGTAATTACCCTCATCCTGCAATTCCAACAAATCTTCTTAGAGGCAGCCTTGAACAATGTTTCAAAACTTTAATAACCTTCACATTTCAGAGCAGCACTTCTGTTCAAAAGTGCAAGGATAAATGTACCTCAAAGTTCCATCTGGCTCAATGGAAAATTCAGCAAGACAGAGATGTTTGGCAATGTATTTCCATTAACTTTCTTGGTTTTGACTTCCAAAATTTAAAAAAACCCCAAACTTTACTTTTTTAAAAAAAATTTTTAAAGTTGTTTTTTTTTTAAACTGTAATATGTGTACCCCTTTGAAATCTATCTATAAATCCAGTTGAATCATTGCTTAGCCTATATGTGATGTAATGGGGAGATTATGATGGACTCTACTCGCTTTGGCTGCTAAGTCACTGAAGACAGGTTTCAAGTGAAAAAGGAACTGCAAAATTAGTGTCTGTAGGGAAAACAGGCTTAGCCAAAGTAGCCAACTAGAGCCAGATGATTTATTTGGGAGTGCTTTTTTTTCAGTGCTGTAACTGTTATAAACAAGTCTATGATTACAAAGATTTAGATACAGGAAAATATACTTTGATCTGGCTAATTCCTTATCATGGTCACTAAGGGACAGAGAATGGTGTGGGAGAGGGAAGAAGGATTGGTGTTCACCTGTTGAGACATAGAGTACCCTGGAAGAAGTGCTTTTGTATCTGTATAACTTTGTCTAGATCAGAGCCTGTACCGCTTTATCTGTATTGGTGAAAGATGTATCTCCTAAGTGGTTTGCCGATGTGTTTTATTCTAGCAGGGTCCAAAGTTGAGAACATGGTAGGAATCAGAAGCCTTTCCTTTAGCTGTCCTGAGCAGGGGAAGCCTTGCTTTCTCAGACAACAGAGAGGAGAATCTGCTCAAAATACCATGTGCCTATTAGGATTTTTTTACAATTTGAAGAAATCCTTTTTTCCCCCCCTTCTTCTTTGAGGAAACAATTTGCAGTAGATAAAGCATGAAATAAAAACAGTTGAGGAAACTCCTGGCAAGTTGTCGAAGTCTCTTAGCTACACAGAGAGGAAAGTCAGAGAGGGAAAATGCAATTACTTCAGTGAAAGCAGAGATGAACCACTTCCCTGAATGTCCCGCTGCATCTCTTGCTGGATATGTTCTGTTTCACCAAACTCTGAAAGCATTTGATGTCATCCTGTTTTGCAAGCAACTCTGCGATCTGCCATGGGCAAGCAACTCTGCGATCTGCCATGGGCAGTGGCATCAGAGGCTCAGTGGATGTGGTTACTATCTCATTAATGATTTGAGCCACTATGCTGCATGCTGGCCTTTGGTAACATTTGTTTAGCATGGCTTTTGTTGAGATTGAGCTTCTTAGGCCCTGGCAGTGTCAGATTGAGAACTGTCTCCAGCAACCAGCAGGTCCGAGAGCAAAATCCAGTTCACTCCATGAAGTTTCTGATTTGATGAGTTTTTAGTTTGAAAAGAACCTAACCATTTGAACAAATTGAAATTAGAAATGTCTTGTGTTTGTTTTCTGTCATCACGCCATATTAAAGGAAGAAGAAACACATTGATTTTTGGCTTCTTGTTAAGATGTGAGCCCCTACACTCCTTTACAATATATTTTCCCTGATCTCCCAAGGTGCTGTTTGGATCGTCCTGCCAACTCTGCAGGTGGTGAGTCCTTCATCTTCCCCTAACATGGAGAGTCTCAGATCATTGCCAGTACGCCAAAATCTGTTACAGAAAATTAGTAGGATTGCCCCCAAAATTGCTATTTATAGAGGGGATATGTGCTGTTGAAGGAGTCTGGGATGTAAAGAAATGACAGGAAATGTTTACTGGGCAATCAGGACACGATATTGTAGTAATGCAGACCTACATACCCAAAGACGATATTTTGCAGTCCAGAGAACTGATAACCCTGCTAGCATGGTCCCATCTATAAGGACTATGCACAACTCTAGAAAAGATCCTGAAAGCTACTGAAGAGCAAGATGGGTCTCAAAAATATGCAATGAGGTGATCAGGTAAGCAACTTCTTCCAAACAGACATATGTTGTAAAACAGCAATTGTCTTCCTTGCTGCAGCATTCAGCTCCAAAGAGCTCTGTTTATTGCCCGTGTTGACTAAGGGACGAAGTGGTGACTATCTCCAAGAAGTGTAAAGGAATGGGTAATGATGGAGAGAAGTGGGGTGTGTTGGATTGAGGGCTATAAAAGAACTCTGTGATTAAAAAGCAACATAGAAAAATACAGTCTGTGTATCAAGAAACCCTTCCTAATAGTTGGATCTGCTAGACAGGGGAATAGTTTCCTGAGGGAGAGAGCAGAAACCCTGTTATTTCAATCATTTAAACAAAACTGGACAAAACCCTGGAGAATATATTGTAAGGAACAATCATATGCTGGCCCCCGGGAATGGATAACAGGACCTGATAAGTCTTTTCCTAGTGGTTGCTATGATTCTCTTCAGATTGAGAACTTGTTCTGGGCATGATTTGTCTTGAGACTAGATGTGATGTGAGCCTCAGGTCAATCCTTTGACTGTTTCAGAGAACAAAATGGAGAGGCGGAAGGGGACGAAAGGCATGCAGGGGGAAGTCAGAAATAGCATGGGGAAATGTTGACTCAGAGGTGCTACAGGGCTTTGGAGTCACCTGACTGCATCTCAGTGCCAAGGAGACACAAAACACACTGTTTTGGATGTAGATGTGTCGCAGTGAGGTGATGGTGAGCAGACTCCAGAAAACTTGATCCTTTGGTATTACCACAGAGCTCCCAAGATGTATGAACTCCAAGAGCCGTGATCAACCTGCTTGTCCTTGGACCTTGGAGCTTTATTTTTCTTGCTGTTACAAGAGTCCATCTTGTGGCTCATCCATTCTTGCTTGTCCCTGTGATGCACATACACTCTCCTGGAGTTGTGCCTGTCTGATAATTTGTACCACTGTTGATTTCTGCAGAAAGGTGGCCATGCTCAGCCGCAGTCCGGGGAGCTCTCAAATACTGCGAAGTTGGGAATCCAAAACAGAGGTGCCATTGGTTTTGGGAGGAACTGAGAAATGGTATCCAAGAAATATGCTATATTCACTGCTGTTGTCAATGTTAGTCCTCTCACAGACCAGGAAAGCAACCTCTGCCCTCTTCCCCCTTTTTTTTTTTTAATTTTTTTTTTTTTAAGCAGAGGAAGTTGCAGCGATGTGTAGACATAATGTCATGCCCAGACAATATTAACTGGCAAGTGTTGGCATCCTTGATTTCCTGGGGAGTGCACGCTAGGTAGCAATTACCTTGGGTGCTCTGTTACGTTTTTCAAAATAGTTGTCAGTGATTATAGACATCTCTTACCTATCAGTAAAAGCAGAGGCTCTTCAACAAGAGGAGGTTTGACTTGATCAGGTCTTGTGTGCCACACAGATGAGTAGAAAGAATGTCAGTGGTTTCATGTGGTTGTTTGAAAAGTTCTACTGTCATTTACAGGCTTTTTTAAAGTAAAACTCCTTATAGCATAAATTTTATGCAGAAAAAATGGGAAAGGTTCACATGCAAATGTGTCCAATGGATGTGACCTTATTTGATTTGATTATCTTAAGAATCCAAAGGAAGTCTCCTCTAGAGGGGCAACTTCTTGCAAGGAACTGTATTGCCTGTGATTTGCATGTGATTTCCATGTGAAACCAACCAAAGTTGAAGTCCTCAGAATCAGAAATGAACACAGCAGTGCATGGCAAGGTCACTAATTTGCTGCCTTTGTACCTTGTAATTTAAATTAGTGTGAGAATCATGCCTTCCCAAGCTATGTCCACAAGAGGACTACCCAAAAGGCTGTCACAGTTGATGCCCTCAGCCATTGTAGCTGTAAGAGTTCAGGGCTGTGTCTTTAAGCAGTTGCCCAAGAACACTTGATGGTGTACTTTACCTGTGGCTTTGTCTTCCAATGGTACATGGTTTAGCAAAATCTGGTAATGGTCAGGGAGGGAATTCATACCAACAGGCAGTTTAGGTAATGCAAAGTGTTTTCCATGTTAGTGCTTACTGTAGCTTGATGTGGCTGAAAGAAAAACAAGGGGTAAAAGATTACTGTCAATGCTGCGGAGTGGGAGGTTCAGGTTTCGTAAGGTAGGTGGCAATGTATGATGGCCCAAGACTAGACCAGTAGAGGGAGTGAAGAAACATGACAGAGAGAAGATGGCACTCTATTGACTGAGCAATAGTTATCAGTCTTACCTGTCGTTTTTGATGAGCCCTTCAGCTCTACTGCTGGGCTGTCACACTGAGTTTACTGACAGACAGTAGATGCAGTGTGGCTGGTGGCTTTACAGAAATTGCTGCACTGCTGGTAGTTTCTGAGGCTACAGTGGTCTGCCCAGATTCCAGATGTGCACAGATCAGGGCTGCCCACCTGCTTGCAAAATCAGATTTGTCTGTGCATTCACCTGCTGGCTTGCAGATTACAGAGAGAAGCCATTTCTTCTCCTCCTTGTTTCCTTGCTGACCACTGCCTGTGCATATGTATGTGCCTGCCTAGCTGGACCAGAGCTTATTTTGATGGAGACCTTATAGAATCATAGAATGGTAAGGTTGGAAGGGACCTCAAGGATCATCTAGTTCCAACCCCCTGCCATAGGCAGGGACACCTCCCACTAGTACAGGTTACTCAAGGCCTCATCCAGCCTGGCCTTGAATACCTCCAGGGAGGGAGAAGTCACAACCTCCCTGGGCAACCTGTTCCAGTGACTCACCACCCTCAGTGTGAAGAACTTCCTCCTGACATCCAGTCTAAATCTCCCCTCTACCAGTTTAAACCCATTGCCCCTTGTCCTGTCATTGCAAGACCTTGTAAATAATCCTTCCCCAGCCTTCCTGTAGGCCCCCTTCAGATACTGGAAGGCTACTATCAGGTCCCCTCAAAGCCTTCTCTTCTCCAGGCTGAAGAGCCCCAACTCTCTCAGCCTGTCCTCATAGCAGAGGTGCTCCAGNGAGTAAAGGAGGAGAATTCCCTCCCTTGCTCTGCTGGCTACGCTTCTCCTGATGCAGCCCAGGACTCGGTTGGCTGTCTGGGCTGCATGCATACTCTGCATTCTCATGTTGAGCTTTTCCTCAACCCAGACCCCAAGGTCCTTTTCCTCAGGGCTGCTCTCCAGCCATTCCCCACCCAGCCTGTATTTGTGCTTGGGATTGTGCCTACCCAGGTGCAGGACCTTACAGTTGGCCTTGTTGAATTTCATGAGGTTGGCCTGGGCCCGCCTCTCCAGCCTGTCCAGGTCCCTCTGGGTGGATCCCTGCTCTCTAGCAAGTCGACCGTGCCACGCAGCTTGGTGTCATCTGCAAACTTGCTTAGGGTGCACTTACAGTGAGTAGCCTTCCAGTATCTGAAGGGGACCTACAGGAAGGCTGGGGAGGGACTATTTACAAGGTCTTACAATGACAGGACAAGGGGCAATGGGTTTAAACTGGCAGAGGGAAGATTTAGACTGGATGTCAGGAGGACGTTCTTTACAGTGAGGGTGGTGAGGCACTGACCCAGGGAGGTTGTGACTGCTCCCTCCCTGGAGGTATTCAAGGCCAGGTTGGACGAGGCCTTGAGTAACCTGTAGTAGTGGGAGGTGTCCCTGCCTATGGCAGGGGATTGGAACTAGATGATCCTTGAGGTCCCTTCCAACCTTACCATTCTGTGATTCTAGGATTCTACGATGTTTTCCATGAACATCTTCAAAGTTTGTTTTCAAGATTAAGAACAAACGTCTGTGCTCATGGTGGAGAGAATAAAATGAGGGAAGCCTGCTGTGTCCCTTCTGCCCAGAATAGGAGACCTTCTGCAAGTCTTGATACAATGGAAAATGATGAGTGCTATTTCCAAGGTGGCATAGGCAACTCTGCAGTTTTGAACCTTTAGATCCTTTTGGGAGCAAGAAGAGGGAAGGGATAGCAGTACTCATGCACCAGGAGGCTGCTGTAGTTACACAGCAGCTTTCGTCCAGGTACAGCAGCACCCATCATGTGCTATTGATTTCCTTACAGGAAAATGCCTTTGTCCTGCTAAATGAATTACTACTAGTAAGTTGGATGAAATATCTCCCCAATCCCTACTGAAGCCTCTTTCATCTGCACCATGAAGGCCACACTGTTTCTTCTCCCCTCTGATAGCACCAGCAGCAAATGCAGTGGAGAGCCAGCCTGTTTTCTATAGCAGTTTCTGTGACGTAGATGAACCTCTGAAGTGAAATATATGACACCAGGAAGATGCTTTAATCTGAATTATGCTTGCCTATCTGAGTAACAGGTGCTGTTACCCTCATTTCATTATCTCATGGCCAGGACTGCTGCCAGCATGAGTAAGAAAGGTTTGAGTCACAGAGATGGAGTAGTTCATTTCTTTCCAGAGGCTGTTGTCAGAGATGACCAGGCCCAAGCGTCCATCACAGCAATGAATGATGTATAGATGAATGAGGCGAGAAACCTACTCCTGAGAGAAATAAAGCATCCCTCATGAATAACACAGTGTTGCTTCAAGAGTCAAGACATCTCAAACATTGAATGTGAAAGTGAATGAGGCTGCTCTGAGGCTGCTACACACTGGCCTGCACACTCCCTATAAATAACTTACCACTGCCACATTTAATTTTTTCTTTTAACACTGCCCATGCATTTGGCCTGATACCAGTGCACATCTAGAGACAAACCTCTCCCAGCTTCTGACAGAGCCTGCTGTAGAAAAACACCCTTTGCTTTGCACGACTCAGGCTTCATCCATGCTACTAAGTAGAGCAGGATCTGTGTTTTGTAAGATGTGGAGGTCAGCAGAGATGGTGTGGAGAATGCTGGTAACATCTAAACACGTGTAGGCTGTCACTTTTTTTTTCTCCTCTACATTATGACCTCTGCAACGAAAATATTGATGAGTTTAGGACTCATCAATATCAAGGGCAGCAAGGCTGGTGAGAGGCCTCGAGCACAAGCCCTATGAAGAGAGGCTGAGTGAGCTGGGATGTTTGGCCTGGAGAAGAGGAGGCTCAGGGGAGACCCTATTGCTGTCTACAACTACCTGAAGGGTGGTCGTAGCTAGGGGGAGGTTGCTTTCTTCTCTCAGGCAACCAGCAGCAGAACAAGAGGACACAGTCTCAAGCTGCACCAGGGGAAGTTTAGGCTGGAGGTGAGGAGAAAGTTCTTCACTGAGAGAGTCGTTTGCTACTTGAATGGGGTGCCCAGGGAGGTGGTGGAGTCACTGTCCCTGGAGGTGTTCAAGGCGGGTTTGGATGTGGCAGTTGGTGCCATGGTCTAGTCTTGAGGTCTGTGGTAACGGGTTGTACTTGATGAGCTTTGAGGTCTCTTCCAACCTTTGTGATACTGTGATACTGCTCCAAAGTGGTGCTCGGCTGCAGTGCTCCCTGGCCAGAGGAAACCTCCATGGGTGGACCAAGATAGACATTACCTGGGACAGTCTGGTTGGACCAGGGTAAAACCGTAATGGGAAATCTGCTAATGATTTAAGAACAATAATAGGTTGGTGGTGTCCCTTGTTTCAGCTTAGTTTGCTCAAGTAGATACTGCCTTGTACTGTTGGAGTTGGTCACTAAGTAGATGAAGCACACTGAAAGTGCTCCACATGTTTTTCCCATGATGTTTTATTTTTCTTATGGCTTTACTTATTCTGAGCAGTCTGCATCATTGCAGTAGCATGAAATTGTTTATTAAGACATGTTTTTGCCCCAGAAGCAAAGTGTTATTTAAGAAAATGTCTGTTGGAGGACATGACAGATGTTATGGGCCTTTATATACCCTGCAGGCGAGTGTGGTGCAAAGATCACTGAAGTAAATCTAAGCAAACTGGTCTGTCCACAGTGCCAGGGATACTTGCTTAGGGCTTGCATGCAGGTATGGCATTTTTGTTGATACAATGTCTATAAAATCACCAGTGACAAAGAAGGGTGTAGGGAGTGATTCTCTTCTATAGGGGAGCTGGGAACGTGAAATGTTAATAATGGGAGAGAGGTAAAGGGAGTAATGGTAGGTTTGTTTTAAAGGACATGTTGTTGATCTATGGGCTTTCTAGCCACAGAAGGTTGCAAGTGCTAAAAGTTTATACACATTCGATGGACAGTTATGGAAAAGCTCACGGAAAAGAAATCCATTGTGTGTTACTAAAATCAGTGAAACCATTTCTGGCTTAGGAAATCCCTGTGCTCCAAATGATGATGCCTGGTACAAGAGTACTTGGGGAAACTCTCACACGTCGTTGTACTATCCCTGTACTCTTCCCCAGCCATCTGCTTGTGGTCACTGCTGGACTCGGGATACCTGTGCGCTGCATTCCACTGCATGCTATGTTTATGAGCTGGTACCCCACCGCAATATCCCTGTAGAAGTAAAAGCTATTTGGGTTGTCCTCCTGAATGGACCTTGCATAGATGGTAACGAGGAATTTCCCTCTCTGTCTCCTCTGAAAGGCACTATGGAAAAACAAGTTTGAAGAAGGCTGAGTGGATTTTCCCCAGACTTGTAGCTACACTCTGGCAAATAAGAAAACAGTATTCTTTTCTAGAATTACAAACATATGCACATGATCTTTTAAGAGTTTTCCACTGGATAAGAAGCAAGACCTGGAAAAATCAGAGACAGGGAGGACTTCAACAAAGCAATCTGATGTTATCCCTTATGGTCTGACCCTTTGCCTCCCTTGCCAGTACCTTCCCACATTTCTACTTGATGCCTGCAGCCCCAGCCTTTCCATCACTGGTTGAAGACTGCTTTTGCAGTGCTTTGGTGCTCTGCAGTCTAGAATTTGAGTAACTCTCTTAGACATGGCATTTGTTCATGCCAAACTATTCTCCTTGGTGCCAGCCCAGATGAGTCCTGTTTTGAAAGTCTAAGTGACTGGGAGGGATTATAAAAGAGAGAGTGCTAATGACGTAACTTCCAGTCGAGGTTAAAGTAGTTTAGACTGTCCTTGATCATTCAAACTGTATCTCACTAAATATCAGATGAACCTTCCTGCAGTGGTCACATTGCTGTGTTGGAATAGTATAGGTAGTATTTACCTAGGTGTGCTCCAGTGTAAAGGATATCTACTTGCTCACTTTCATCTCAGCCTTATGGCTTATAAATGGATGCGTTTACTACACCTAAATCTAAAATCTTCTATTTGATCTTTTTTTTCTTCATTATAGAAGAGTGATTTGTCTTTAAGCCTTGCGTTTCTTAAGGTTCACACAGAGCCATCCCTTTATACTCTGGTAAAGGGCTGTGGCATTCATGAAGGCTAAGTTAGACTACGTATTGGTAGCTGAAATCTGCTACCACAGCAGTTGCTTCTGCTTTTGCTTTTATTTGACACAGGTAAAACTCAAGGACTTGGAGACTGACCCTGTGTACTGTAGAGGGCTATTTCCTGGAGTTAATGATCCTTTGTGCCCCTCTTCCTCTGGCAGTCACTGACAACCTCCTTTTTCCAAAAGGCAGTTTTGGGTGTTAAGAAGACAGGGGTTTAAATTTGATATTTACTGAATTTCAGAGAACATGAGTTTACTTTTCATGCATTGGTCTGTGTATTGCTGGATAGATTCTGCAATACTAAAGTGATGGAGAGTTAAGTTTTTCTCTGATGTATTTTGAAACTTCTCATTTTGCAGTGTTGAAGGTAAAGACTGATGTGCCTGTTTCATGTTGTACTGGAGAGATATATGACTCTGATCCCCTACACATGAATCTATTTGTAAAGTCTTATTCCAGGTTCATGAATCAAGTCCTTTATCCCATCTTCATGGTGAAACTACAGTGAAATACATTTATCTAGTATGGTGGAAAGTGAGTATGACATGGGGTAGAATAGAAATCAAAACTTTCTGTATAGTCTGTCTACCTGTGTGAATTTCAGAGAAATGATAGCCTGCTGGTGTCTGTGCTTTGCTATCTGTAAAACAGAGATACAGATATGTTCCTGTCTTATAGGAGAGCCTTGAGTCCAAATTAACAACAAAGTCTGTGACAAATCTCTAGGAATGCAATTGTGAGATAGTCTGTAGGCACATAAAATACTAATGTTTTATAATCTTCCTAAACTCTCTCTGTGGATATCTTTAGTAAGAGAGATATAGTGATACCAAAAGAAGTTTTCACCCCAACCATTGTCTTTAGAATCCAAAGTAAAAGCTGTTTCCACCAACTGCCATCTCCTCAACCATCTGGAAAATCACATTTTCTGAAGACTTCCTTCTCTTTGTCAGCTGTAACTACAGCTATAAAATGGGAAGATGTCCCTGGTTTAATTAACACCCCTGTAGTTCAAAAGCTGGTCTTAGTAATGAGAGGCAATTATAGCCTTTATTGAGGGACAGTCAGGTGGAACAAACCCAGCACCAATCTATTGAAGACACTTTCCTTTCCAGGTAATTTAGAAACTGCTTTTTACAATGAACAGGCTACCTGTTCCAATACAACAGGTGAATCTCCTTGTTTTGTAACCTGAAAATAACTTCCTATTTGACTTATGTGCTTATTTTACAATTTGTTTTTTACATCCTGTCCATCTGCCAATAACTAGGAACTGAGCTAAAGAAAAAACTACTGCTTGTTTGAGGGCATTCTTGTTGATTCTTTCATTTTATTTCCCTTGTCTACTGTTGCTTTTCATTTTGAAGGTTGCCTGGTGTTCATATTTCAGTTCTAGCAAAACTGCAGACTGTGGTGTGCCCACATCGTTAGGGCTATGAGAGTTTTTGTTTCTGCACCTCAAAACTGATGTAATAGAGCTAGAGAAGGTGCAGAAAAGGGAATGTGGTTTCTGCTATATAAGCTAAAAAGCCGTGGCTTCAGTTCAGACAAGAGAGCACTGACAAGAGAGATAAAGCTGAGTTTAGCTGAAGTCACGAAGGTGGTAGATAAGATAGATGTAGAGCTTTAATACTAGATTTAAGGGACACTAGCTGAAACAAGGCAATTGCTTGAAATTATGAAGTACCTTTTGACACAGAAGAGAATGATTTTCTGGAATCTCTTACCAAGGAGACTGAGAAGGTGGACAGTGTCAACAGTTTAAAAAAAAAAAAGATTAGACAAATTCAGAGCATCAGGTCCACGACTTGAGTCTAAGGGTGATGAGCAGGGCTGAAGCAGTATCAGGGGAATGGTCTGCAACCAATGGCCATGTTGGGCTCTGCCTTGAGTATCTCAGGTGCTGTCTGGCCTCCCACTTCTGATATGTGAGAGTATGGATCTGCTGTATGCCTTCTTCCATCTACCAACCCTCAATGGATGTCCTGAGATATCAGGAGTCTCAACTGATGGTAGATACTTCTTCAGCTTGCTGTAAGGTACGCTTGGAATGGTCAGTTAAATAGTTCCCTACCGCCTGTTTTCATTAAGTTTTTGTTTAGTATAATGGGAGTTTGGTCACCTAGCACAGATGTAAATACAAAAACTTAGATTAATCTTGAACTGAGTTCTGTCCCAAGATTTCTCTAATAATTACTTCAGAGAAATAGGTGTCTCCTGAGAATAACTCACTGACCTGTTTTAGACACCTAGGCACAGATGAGAGGAACAGCACTTTCGAAGAGCATATTTCTGTTCATTGATTTTATGGGGTGTCAAGATAGTGGTACCCGCATGGCCAATAGACACCGTGGCTTAGATGAGTCCCAGACATCCCATTTTGGTACTGTCACTTAGAAATGAGAATTTTTAAAACAGTGTGATGTGAAAAAAATGGAATTACAATTTCAAAACAACCTCTCCCCCACTTACAGTTTGATTTAGAATAAAGAGTTACCTATGATTTTGCCATCTGCAAACTCTGCCATGAAACATGCTACATCCTCTGTCCTGCATTGCTTTAACATTCTGATGAAATTGCTTTTGTCAAACTAGCCAAGAAAGCTGTGAAACAAGCTGGTAAAGTTACATTAAATCGCTGAAGTCCTGTGTTCAAGCACTGGCTGGCTTTCAGGGAGTGTCTTAGGAGATAGGATTGTTCAGTATGGAAGAGTTTGAAAAGGAGTTTCTTTGATTGGTGGGTCTGTAGATGTTGTTAACACCAGGCTGCCAGGAGCCACAAAATTTGGATTCCATCAGTGTGCTCTGGTTTTGGGACAGGGCAACACTTACTCCTCTAAAAATTACTGTGGAAAAATCCATCTGTTTCCAAAGTTTCCACTGTTACATGTGCTCGAGGACAAGGATTGAAATTTCATTAGTGAACAAAAATTATATAATCTTGTTGAGGAGACTGCAGAGCCTCTCAGACCTCTCAGCTCTCCCACTCTGGTGTGTACAACTTTGTCCTGTGTCTTATTTGCTTCAAATATAGGGTGTGGATTGAAAGATTGTGTGACTGCATTGTTTCTGTAGCTTTGGATCTCTGATTCCTGTGGCTTGCATGAAGTGGGACCTGTGGTCACCACCTGCCTTTCTGACTGTCTTTTTTTATTCCCCTTCCTAGGTTATGGACACGCTGCCCCTGGGACAGATGCAGGGAAGGCCTTTTGCATGTTCTATGCAGTCCTGGGGATCCCACTGACACTCGTCATGTTCCAGAGCTTGGGCGAGCGCATGAACACCTTCGTCAAGTACCTCTTGAAACGTATCAAAAAGTGCTGTGGGATGAGGAGCACTGAGGTCTCCATGGAAAACATGGTCACTGTGGGTTTCTTCTCCTGCATGGGAACACTTTGCATTGGAGCAGCAGCCTTTTCCCAGTATGAGGAATGGAGCTTTTTCCATGCTTACTATTACTGCTTTATAACATTGACTACGATAGGGTTTGGAGACTATGTGGCCCTGCAGACCAAAGGGGCCCTTCAAAAGAAGCCTCTCTATGTGGCTTTTAGCTTTATGTATATTCTAGTGGGATTGACAGTCATTGGGGCATTTCTAAATCTGGTTGTTCTCAGGTTCTTAACCATGAACAGCGAGGACGAGAGGCGGGATGCAGAGGAACGGGCATCCCTGGCAGGGAACCGCAACAGCATGATTATCCACATCCAAGAGGACTCCCAGCATGGTCGGCCACGGTACAAGGCCGAAGTAACAGACCTTCAGTCAGTTTGTTCCTGCATGTGTTACAGGTCCCATGAGTACACCAGCCGGGTGGTGTCCCACCAAAATTCGTTCAGCTCAAAGCTGAACCCCCAGTACTTTCACTCCATCTCTTACAAGATAGAGGAGATCTCACCAAGCACATTAAAAAACAGCCTTTTCCCGTCTCCTGTCAGCTCCATCTCACCTGGGTTGCACAGCTTTACAGATAACCACAGGCTGATGAGAAGGCGAAAGTCTATTTAAAGGGATTTGTCGTCATTTGCTTTCCTTGTTTTCCCCAGTTCTTATCTGTTGTTTCGTTTTTCTGTTCCTTGAGTGAGACGGAGCGAGGCCAAAGGGAGCAGAGAAAGCCAATCCTCCTCTGAGACTCAGCTCTTGAGCATGAAGCATGGATTATTACTGTTCCAGCAAAGTATGCCTTACATTAACCCCCTTGGTGGATGTCAGAGGATTCAAGGTGACGTGAAGTGGGTACCAAATCCAAAGTTGCACACACAGCTGGGAGCCTTCATGTGCCACTGGCACTCCTGACCTAATAAACTATTTTCCTCATGAGCAGGTTGCAGCGTGCGTGTGTGTGTTTGCTTGCGTGTGCGTTGGGTGTGTGTGCGCGTGCAGTTCCACAACTAGTGCCATGTGACAAAAATTAAAGCATCAGGTATTACTTTTTTTTCCCTTTGAAGCAATTGTGTTCCAGCCTGCTTTTAACTTTTAGATTGCTTCCGAAAGGAATGGGGAGGGTGGGAGGGAGCCAGTTTGTTTTATTTTTTGCCAAGACCAGCATGCGCCATAAGCAGTCAATATACCAGGTGTATCATGATAAATTTTTTAATGCTAGATTTTAGATTGTATTAACATTAAAAAAAAAACAAAACAGGAAAAGATGGATCATTTTAGCTTGCCAGTTCAAAATGAAAAAAATAAAGACAAAATAAAGCATGCACTTTGTAAAACTGGTATGCATAATAAAAAACACAAGAAAAACTAGCAATGGAATTAAAAATGGAAAGCAAATA
>VWZE01000022.1:766869-786305 GCA_013396675.1 Eubucco bourcierii
TATTATTATTATTTTGTGCAGCAATTACCTGCATGAATAGGAATTGTGTTTTTTGGAATGCTTGGGTTAGGATGGGTATAAATAGGTGGGTGTATATTTTTTCTTTTCTAACAGTGAGAGGGCATTCCTTGTTTTAAATTTTAAAAGATGATTGTGTCTAAATGCTTTTGATTTGTAAATAATGGAAAGCCTTTGCTGGTCTCAGGAAGAATTCAAGGGACAGTATCTTGTGTTTGGCTCACTGGAACTTGTGAGGTTAGATGTGATATTGCTCTTTTGCCAGGTGGAAAGGCAAAAGGCATTTAGCAGTCATGGGCAAAAGCAATTTGGAGGGTAACATTGGAAGTGATTGCTTTGGCAAGTTGCAGTGGGGAATGTTGAGACCATGTTTTAGAGTTGTTCCTTGGAGATTATCCATCTCTCAGTTGTTCATCTGGACCAAACAGACTTTACAGGACTGAATTAGCGGCCTAATCCAGCTCCCTTTTAAGACAATAGGAATTTGCAATGATTACATGGGATTTAGTGCTCTGGGAGATTTATCTTTGATTTGACAGGGGTAGGACTGCGAGCTGCATAAACCTGCACCTTTGTCTCTGGTATAATCCTACCTTTTAATCACCTCCCATGTTAATTCACTGTACAAACCCCATCTTTTTTTGGCACTAATCACCTCCTGCTGATTCTGTCTTTTAGTGCTGTCAGTGTAAAAGCAATAATCCTTTTTTAAAAAAAAAATTCTTAAAACTAGATGGCATGTTTTTGTAAAACCCCAGCTCTGAGCTCTGTGTGCTGATGGGTGTTGGTATCCTTCAAAGAGGCACCTTTAAAGAGCATTAATAGGGAGAAATAAGGAATATCATTCCTCCTCTGTTCTTTTCTCCCTGGCTTAGCTGTATCAAATATGTTCATGTTCTCCTAATTTCCGTATCTGTATTTCAAGAAGTAAATGAAAAGCAAGTGTCTATGACTTTGACTCCCCTATGCAGCTTCCTTTTGGGGTTGTAAATTACTGTGACATGAAAAGCTCAATTATGATTAATGAAGAAATTACTTAGGATTCTTAATGAGAATGGACTTTTTCTTCCTAACATGTGGGGATAACATTCTTCAGCACAGTAGGGGAGTATGCTGGGTGCATTAATGTTATGCTGCTGATTCCATGTCCAAAGGCAGTTGCTGATGGCAAAAGTTTTAAAGGAAACATACAAAGAAAAGCAGTTTCTGGATGCGTTAAAGCACCTCAGTGACGGCCATCTAGAAGCTGGTTTCCATGAGAGTGGCCCACAAGGTTCACAGTACTGTCAAAATTTGCTTTTGTAGTCTTTGCTGGTGGCATTCCAGAAGTGCAAATAAATGCAGGCTTTTTTCCCTGCAAAGGAGGTAAGAAAAAGAATGCCTGGAATATACATACCAGTATCATGTACAACTGATGGGTGTATTTGACACAAGACAAGCAGGATCAGTTTAGGATTTTGCAGAACTCAAGTGAAACTCTCTGCCTAGCAAAGAACTTTTTTAACAGGACTTTTAGCAAAAAAAGTGTAAGGAATTATGTGAGAAAAGGTTGCGCTGCATGAAATATTAGTTAGCTTTTTCATTTTCTTTCCTTTAAGAGGAAAATTCTAGTTCTGCTGCATATAAAAATAATTGTTAAACGTCCTATAAATCATGTTGAACTCCAAAAGCTCTTACACACTTTAGCTGATTCGTTACTACATCTTCCCTCTGGAACCATAAATGAAGAGTAAATTTTAATACATGGGATTTTTAACTAGGGGATCAACTTACCTTGGCATAGTATGGGATATCTGCCACTTAGAGTCTTTGCATTAAAGCTCAGTGGCTTTATAAAAGGTCTGCTTTAGCTTAGTTGAAGTTTATAGATGTGGTTAAAGAAATCTATGTGTATTGTTATGCAGGAGCCAGGGTAGATATCTGTCATAATACTTTTAAGTCTAAAAGCTGTGATGAGTGTAAATGTGAGAGTTTTACTAAAACGTATTTGATTCCTTAGGATTTTAAAATATGTCTGTTTCATTTTCTGCCTTAAGAAATCTTAAGAACTTGCAATTCTGTCCAGTCTGTATTTTTCTTATGTATGAGAATTCAAAGTGGCAAGACATCTCATCTGCCTTGCAAGCGTACACACATTCAGATGTTGGTATGAGTTCTTGCAGGACTTTGCCAGCAGCCACAAGTACAAGAACTCCCATGTGTATGCATCAGTAGACCAAGCAAAAATACATTCAAAATGCCTCTCTCTTTCACTGTGCTTTTGTTATTTTTTTTCTGGTTCTCGACAGATGTATTAATAAGGACTTGGGCTGTCTGGAGCTGGAACAGACAGTATTGTGAAAGGGAAGCTTTTGTGCAAGGTTAATCCCAGCTTTTCAGTTACACATGAAAAATCAGTCAGTGGAAGGTGAGCTGATTTTTGTCTTCTCTATCTCTGTCTTCTTGTTGCCTACACAAATAACAGTTTTCTTCCCACAGCACTGCTTTTCATAGACAATTTTCTCTGGTACATTATTAGCTTTACTTCACTTATGACATTTTTTTCTTCCAGAGCAACCTCTCTTGCTTGTTACTCGCTCTTTTGAAATTCAGCTTAGAAGCAGGTAGTAGTGCTGCATCTTATGGGAAGACATCCTAAATCCAAAATACCCAACCTGTGTTTCTGTAGCACAAAGACATCTGCTATCACTTTGTGATGCACTCTTACTCCCCAGAGTCTCATTTCCCCTACCCTTCCCTATTATTAAGCATTAGAAATAATAATAATAAATCAGATTAGTCTATTTATGTCACGCTAATGTGCTCTTCATCAAAACAACACAAATTTAGCTCCCTGCTGTCGACTTTGATTATATAACAACCCTATTATCCTATCATATTTCATATTATCATCAAAGGGGAAAATCAGTTTGATCAGTGAAGCACCAAAATAGCTTTGACTGAGCATGCTGTGATATGGAAGCTAAAGAGGAAACTTAATGGAACAATGCAACCACAAGTCTCTGCTTTGTCTTCTTTGCTACATGAAGAAGATACTGACTGATCTAACTGGGGTTGCTTTGGCAGAACTTTGTACAAATACATGTTCTACAGGGATGGCTGTAATAGGATAGCTTCAGAAGCGGTGTTTGAGGTGTTTGACTTGAAGGGTACAAAACAGCTTCTTGGTTGCTAGTGAATGGATAAGATATACAGTGACCTTAGTCAGTAGACTTCTGTTTGGACTCCTCTGTAACAGCTCATTAGGACAAAATCAACAGCATTATTAAAAGGAAAAAAAGGAAAGTAGCCAAGTAAATCTGTTATATTGTAGGCTGTATGTAGGTTGTCCCATTAGTTTCCAACTGCTTCAGTCAAAAAAATCCCAGGACAGTAATCAAAATTATTGTGAATCAAATCCAAGCAAGGTAGTTCCTTGTTTTTCTCTGACAGGTTTGAAAGCTTTAGTTATGGGCAAAAACCATCATTTGTTGCTAAAAGGTTTTTAAAAAAAAAAAAAAGAGCAGTTGGTAGAATCAAGATGGAGAATGAAAGTGTTCAAGAACAATTTGGTGTTTGCAGACCAGAGGGCAGGGGCTTGGACAGAAACAGCTTTCAGCTGAAGTTTATGTTCTCGTTTAGCTTTATGTAATTAATGTTCCTGTTAATATAAGGATATGATTAAGACAGTCATTTAAATTTTTTATGAGGAAGCCAGACCAGAGAGATGTGTTGGAGTGTGTCCACTACACTAATGTTATGGACTTTTTAATGTGTATTTCAACAGGACACTATCATTGACTGGACTATCGCACAGATTACAGTGAGAATGACACCACTGCTACTGTCATTAACCAGAGATGGGTATCACCCATGGAACCGAAAAGGAAATACTGTCTTTCTGAACACCCTGCAGGTCATCTAACTTTGGTATCCAACTTTATTGTATGAGAAGGATTAACCATCACAGAAGTAAAAAATGCTGAAAAAAATGGAATGACATTGGACACAGGGAAATTGATTACAGATGGAAGGTGCTTTGAGACTCTTATGCTAGCTAATATGAGATGATAGAGTGAATTAAAACCATTAAAATAGGTGATACCCTTTGCCAACATGCAGTTTTTAGTTATTTTAAATGCAGGTAATGAACATAGCAGAGGAACTTTCAGCACCCAAAACAATAGAAGGAGGGCAAAAAGGAAATGGGAAAGAAAAGTATTGTTCTCAACAGAAATAGTTGTGTTATTTCCACTTAAAAGCATGGCGAGGTGGTACTGAAGACAGTTGTATCTTGATCTGGGTAGAAACATCCTGGGAGTCTGACTGCCCTCTGCTAATCAAGGTCTATACCACAGTGCTTTACTGATTCCTGCTGATAAGGAGATTCATGAAGTTCCTGATTCAACAATCAGGTTTTTGCTACTGTCTTCATTGAAAGCAGTATTTCATTCAGTCGGCCCATCCTCAGCATTGCTGGTCCCTGTAGTGTATTATGTTAGTGATGCTATTTCCTTTACTGGCGCTTCCAAGAGCAAGGGCTCAGTAGAGTGTTAGCAAACTCTTTCCTTCTCTGAAGCCACTGGGTACTTTATTAAAGCTAAACATGTTCAGACCTGCCTTAAATCTTTCATTTAATTTGAACTCAACATTCTTTTTCTTTTCCCCAAAGAGGCTTCTCCAAAGCCCTTGACTGATTCTCAGTCAAACCATAGTGTCCTTTGCACAAAGTTCCAGGTCATGGACATCATCATTCCTTTGGGGAAAAGTGCAACATAAAGCTTCAAATTGAAGAGCTTTCAGCATTTATGTCCCAGTTACACTGGGAACTCCACAAAGTCTCTCCTTGCGTGTACTGGAGAATGCAGACATGGGAAGTGCAAGATGGCTGGATTTGCACATCACCTAGGTGGATGTTACAGCTGCTGAACTGACTCTTGCTGTACGATTTTCTGAAGTTGATGAGTTTATATTGCTGTCAATTGCTACAGAGAAATCAAAATGCTGTAAGGCTATTTTTTTCTTACACAGATTTCCAATATGACAATATGATTTATACTGCTTTACTGAAACTGGTATATAAGCCTTTTTCTATTTAATACTAGATACTGTATCCTAAACCTAACGGAAAGCAGAAAAACCTAAAGACAACAGCCAACTTGCAGAATTTATCCAACTATATTTTGGTTTAGGGAATCCAGTCATCCAAAGCTGCCTACTAATTTTAGGCTGAAAATACTGTCCCTGGAGCCTTCAGCTTTCATTTATCTCTCCTTCTGTGAATATTGTAATTAATAAATATCCCAAAGCTCTCCCTCACCTTGCTTTCTGACAATGTATTGTCTGCCATACATCAATACCCACAACACATTGGGAGGGTGAAAGGCTAAAAGAAAGAGTAATGCTGCAATTTAATTGGTAATTAATATTCAGTTCCAAGCTGTGTTGTCTTTTAGTTCACTTTGAGAAATGCAAAGCAAACAGCAGCATGATAACATTTATCATAGCTGGCTAATTCACAAGTGGAGCTAGCAAATACAGCTGAAACTATGCCCTACAATGCATCTTCCTCATGCATGAGTTCAGATACAACTAGCCTAGCTTTGATTCATTGTTTATCTGTTCTGTGGAACAGCTTGCAGTAATTGCTGTATCCAGAGCACTATACTTCAGGCTAGAAGAGATCTGTTTCACAGACAGTGGCCCTCTGGCTTTCTCCATATGCCCTCCCCCCTTGCCTACCCAGACATTAACTCATTAGCTTGCCACATCATAAATGTATGTTCAGACCCAAGATCACTGCATTGTGTGCTTCCCCCTCCATCTATTAATGAAAAACATTATGCTACAGAACTGCACCCCAGGGAAGGAAATTTTCCACTCTAATTACTACTGACAAAAGAAATGTACAGATTGATTAAAAAACGTATGTGAGACCAAATAGAAAATGCTAAGTGCATAAGCCTGCATAGGTGAGATCCACCTTTTCCCTGACTGACATATAATGCATTGGCCTGCAAGGAGAATTTGGGGCTGTGTTTGTTTGGGAGAAGGCGATCAGGAGAATAAGCAGCACAAATAACATCAGCAGTCAGAGACACAGTGATTTGGCTCATTTTTTTGCAGGTCTTTGGCAAGGTCTGTGGCATGGTTTCAAATTAAGGAAGACAGGAAATTTGGGATGCTTCATGGTGGAGTGGATTGTTGCCGATGTTGGTGTCAGGCAGGCAGCAGGGAAAGTGGTGCCTTCTAAATCATCTTCCCTCTACTGCTCCTTGGAAGAGAACAGTTACACTATTGCTACCATTGCCTGCAGAAAATCCACCCTGTGGCTCAGAAAGGCCTGGATTGTGGTATCCTTGCCCATTTCTGATAGCATGTCCCCAGAGCTGTGCCCTAGAAATGTGTGGGGAGTGCTAAGCTTCTCCATCTGTGTTCAGGAGGTCACAATATTGAGTGTTTGGACAGTATGTGCATGTCAAAACATAATAAAAACTGACCTTTAAAGAAATAACCTTAATTCATTATTGCTGGCTCTCCCTACAGCAGGAGAATGCAGCTCCTAAATCATAATTCTTGTTAAAAGGCTAATTAATCTGATAACAGTATTTAATTAGTATTTAATTAACTGAAGTAAAGTGTTTACATTATTTTGGCCTCCTCTGAAATCACAAGTCTACAAAGTTATTTCTGAAAGGCCTGTTTGGTAATATCACAGCTGACATTGGGGTCATGCCACAGCTGTCCTGTTGACAAGCATTATCTTGGCATGTTGATGGGAGTATCTGGGAGAAAGATTTAAGCTCAGATCCAATATATGCAGTAAAGTTCTTAATTTCTACTGAGCTGAATGGTGCTGATGTCTAAATGTCTTTGTGGAGATAGGCTTTGGGCCTCATTTCGTCTTGCCTGTAGAGGAAAGAATCAGTGTTGTATCTTAGACGGAATATGCAGATGGGTGAGCAAGGGGGTGTGTTTCAGGATATCCATTGGCTCTGGTACCCATTTGGTATGACAAACAGAGTATCTCAGCTGTACTGGTTGGAATAGATTATACTTGTTTCATACAAAAATGGTAGAGCAAAAGATTTGACTTCTTCCTGGTTGCTGGGTGAGGGCGTAGGAGGTCAGGGCTGATTTCTAACTTGCGCACTGGATGAGAACTCAGGGTAGTGTTCTCCTCAGGACCAAGGAAAGGAACTTTGGAGACCGAGCCTTCAGATAGCTCCACAGCGGTTTAGTCTGATGTTTCTTTCAGTGTACCTACCACATTTCTCTGTTCTCTCTAATTTAAAGCTCTTCTTCTGAGAGCCCCTTCTGAATGGCAGTTTCAAGTTTCTTGTTCAGCATAGTAGAGGGCATGTTTCATTTCTTCTTTGTGTCAGTCATCCAGATGGATTTATGGAGCAGTTCGCAGCTATTCATCATGGTTGTGGCTGCTGGAACCTGGCTGAATTCTTCTGGTTGCTTTGGCAGATGCCATTTTTTGCCAAAAGACTCACCAAGTGTAACACAGGAGCAAAGGGGTTTATGGGAGGTCCTTTTAGCAACCCACAGTTACTTGTTGTTGGGCTTTTTTTTAATCTTCAGTATACATTATTTTCATTTTCTTCAGCATCTAAGCCACAGTTGCTCTGTGGTGACATGCATTTCCATGTGACTTCTCTTCAAAGAAAAGGATTTCTCAGTCACACACTTTTACCAGCAAAGATGGAAGCTGTGTTGCTTCTTTCAAGCATATCTTTTCAGTTCCCAACATGGAGAGGTATTGCAGTCAGAGGCAGCAGTAGGAAATTATTCTTTGTTGTTGGCCCTGTGCACTTCTTATTGCCTGGGAAGATCAGTATAGTAGTGTGGTTGACACTGACAGGCAGAGCTGGTATGTTCAGTGCAACTCAGTGATCTTCTCATGCTGGTTTACCTCCTTATAAACTGCTCAGCTGCATTTACATTGTGACAGATATTTTCTGTGTAAGTTGTTATTGCAGGAATATTGTTCAGATTTTAGAGGACAGATATATTACCTGCATAACAAGAGAGGGATCCTAGTGTCCAGGTTACAACAGATCTAAGGCTCTGTTAATTTATCCATTGGCTTTATTAAGTAATTCTCGAGTACCACTCTGAGTACTGCTCTTTTGGAGTTTAACATTAACAAATTTGGCTGATCAACACAAAGTTAATTTGAGTGTAAATACTGTTGGGTTGACCCTGTATGAGAAAACTACTAGTACATGCTTCAGAAAGAGTTCTGCTTGCTACCAGTCTTTCTAACAACTAGCTAATAAGCAGAAGTTATAAGACACTGGCTCATTCTTTAGAACACAAACTAATTTGTCTGTCCTTTACATAATGTCAATTTCCTATAATACGCTATACAACCAATAATCCATCTGTTCCTTTTCATTTAAGGTCAGGTGTGAACTGTGGAAGAAAAAATTTTTTTCGTTTTCCTCTTCCCTTGACTTGTTAAGATTTGTGTGGCTGTTGGTTGCCAATGAGGAATATCGACTAAACCTTTTGATTCTAGTGCTATGATGGCAAAGGAAATTATGTGGAGCTGGATAGGTCAGTGGGGAATGGGAGGGGGTCTTAAAAGTTGTTTCCAGTAGGCCAAAAGAATGTGGATACTGTCTCTTCAAGGTGCAATTTCTTACTTCAACAAACTGTTCATCATGAGAAACAGGGATAAAAGTGTTCAATTTGGGACCTAAGGAGTTTATAGGGAAATTCTTGGATTTCTTCCAAACACACATACATGTTGAAATTAAATTGTGATTCCTGCTTTGGAGACTGAGCCTTCCTGCTCAGACAGAAGCGCGTGTGTATGTGTGTGTTTGTGAGTGTGTGCTGATGCTATGTCTCTTTTGGATCTCTTGACACTTTTTGGTGCATTTTTGTACTTCTTTGAATGTGCATATGCGGACTTACCAATGGCGTATTGACGGCATTCTAAAGGCCTCAACAACCTGAGATATAGCAAAACTATCTAAATTTCTGCCATGGTTGGTACATTTTCTGTGCAGGACAAAGAGCATTAGGAGCAAGATAATTTAGAAAGACTAGCTATAGAGACTGCACAGGGAATTTACCTCCTAGAAGCTGTTTTCGCTGCTCGTTTGAGACCTCTGACTTCAACGTACTTGCTGAGTTGGTCCTAGCAAAGGAGAGGGAGCAGGTCATAAGCACCAAGATGCAATTCGTTAAACTGGTGATAACTTGATTACAAAAAAACCAAATTGAAGACTCTTGTGTTTCCATTTTTTTTTCTGGCTTTCTCCATAAAAGGAGAGGATGCCTTCACACATGGCCTTAGAATGCCGTACTGGAGTTAGAATGCAACAACAGTCTAATGAAAATAAGATGTATTGCAGCTTACATCAAGAATGAAAACTGTATCACACAAATGTTTACAAGTCCAAGTAGACAGCGAACCCCTGTACAATATGTAATTTATGCAAGGGATTGCATCTTTCTTTTGTAATGAATGCACTAAGCAACCCTGTATATATTTTACAATGTCTTTACAGAGAAAAAGAAAACAAAAACAAAACAAAACAACCAACCGAATCATTTACTGTAGTGTTGTAAAATAATGCACTTTTCTAATTTTTTCATTAAAAATCCTATGGCACGTTTTCAAATGTACATTGTTTCTTTTATATTGAATGTGGAAATGTTAACTTCCTGTAAAATTGCACTACAGAAGTAAAATCCACTGATGGAACTTATTTTGTTAAAGAAAAGTCCCTTGACAACCAACAGATGTTTATGGTTATACGATATCTATTTGTGTGCATATATGTGTATATAGTGTATATGTAATGTGTATATATATATATATATGCACACACAGAGAGATCTTGTGATATCTGTATATAAAATTATATAGGTCCAGATTTATATATGATTGTATTAATATAATATCTATAGATTGATAGATATATAGATATGTATATATATTCATACATACACACACAATGTACAAATCCAGAAAGGATTACTCATTAAATTTGAGGGGGTTGAGGTGGGGGGAGAAAGATGTCATATACAGAAGATATTTTGCATTGCAATAAAAGCTTTTTTTGACAAAAGTACGTGCAGAGTGAAGTATGAACCTTCATCCAACACCCAGCCATGCTGTTCCTGAAAAAGACTACTGTGAAGAACAAGCAAAAGGAAAGGGGAGGCACTGGAGCAACATTAGTGCATGGAGGACTGGAGTTAACTGTTGAGACTCCTCCCACCTTAACTCTGTGGAACTGAAGGGCAGTATCTTAGTATGCCAAAATGAACATCACTTCTCCTGACTTGAGGAGATGTGTGTTTACTCAAAAAAAATATTAATCTAGTGCTTCCCTGTAAAAGAAGGGAGGTGGATTTCAGTACCAGTTTTACCTGGAAGGTGTTGCTGTGAGGCACAAGCATGATTTCTCATTTGGAATAGAGCGTTGGGTACCTTGTACTGTTGCTGCCATCCAGGTAAGTCACAAGTTGGGTACATGGCATCACATTTTCCTTACAGTGTGATTTCTACACACTGCTGCTCATGGAAGAATTCTGTTCCAAGAGCTGTTATTTCACATTTGAGAAATATCTTACCGATAGAAAGAATCCCCTCTGTTTTAATTTCCTCGTGATGCTGGGGCCAGAAGCTGCACAGTGACAGAAGAATGAAGGGGTTTATATTTCCTTCCAGCAGGCTTGGTAAGAGAAAATGCCTGCATGAACAGTGATGAACGGCTAATAATTAGAATAAAAAAGTGATTGTAGCAAATTTGCAATGACATGCAGTTATATAACAGAAACCAACCACCTTTTAAGCTCCTACAGGAAAAAACCATTGCCTTAGTGGAGAAAGTACTTGTTAGAAGTCACTGTTCTGTATTATAATGAGAGTGAGATTAGACTGTTTTCATAGCCTTCATCTGTTCTTGCTGTATATGAGACTCCCTTACAAATGAGTGAAGAGCCACTATATCTTGTGTGTTGGGACACAGTGTCATGTACTTATTACATTTAGTCTCTGAGTTAAGTTAACAACAGAAAAATGCTTGCAAAAAAATTGTTTTATGATGGTGAAGACAGACATTCCTATGGCAAAGAAACAAGAAGAACGCAGCTTTAACAACAGATATAAATAAACCTGAGCAATCTCACCTGTGGTTTCTGTGCTACCATCAGTGAAGATCAACAATTTCTTTATTTTTTTAAGTCGTATTTGCTTATTTTATCCATCTTATTTCACTTGCCATCTTAATTTATTCGCCATGCACAGACAAGCCAAAGTGTTGCTGAACCGTGTCCACCCTTTTTGCAAGCAAAAAACCTTTTAGAGTAATTAATTAAGCAATCAATAATATAGACTAGAAGACCACATCTAAAAGGGCTCCAGGTAGTCCAGGAGAATTTGAAGACCTTGTACACTAAACATCTTAACGAGCACAGAGTTAGACTTCAGAGAATGGGGTACAAAAGCAGGAGGAAATCTCCCAGTCTTTCATCTGAAGGCTTGTAGATCTGAATGGAAGTCACAAATGCCTGATTGTTTAGGGTCTGGCCGCTGCCATGTGCCTGGGTCCTGTCTCAGAGGACAAAAGAAAGAAGCATCCTGCAGCAAAATGCACGAGGCTGCTCAGTACGCATCAGCTGCTCGGTTGACAGCAAACAAAATATTTCAGCCACTGAAAATGGGTTTGTGTCTGTAGTCACGCTGTGACCAAACCTCTGCATCGTTCTCACCCAAGGCAATGTCTTTAGTTCAGCTTTTCTGTTGTGTAAACAGTGACTTTTGAGAGTGGGCAAATGAGGGGAATTTTACTGGATGTGTACAAAATAATGAGCAAGTACTGAGAAGGTAAATGAGCGCTGCTCTGTTGATCTTCCTCACACTCCTAGGACAAAGTGATACCCAATTAAACACAAACTGAAACATTTAATGCTGAGAGAAGGAAGTATTTCTATTTCTGTTATTAAGAGGAAAAAAAAGAAAAAATGAAAGGCATATTTCTAAGATCTTCAGAGCCAGGGAAAAAACTGTTGCTTCACTAAAAGGCAGAAAATAAAAGCTCTAGAAGCCTTACAATCAGTATATCAGTCCAAGTTCAGCCACTGAATGAGATATAAAAAACTAGTTGCTGCTCATATTCAGACTGTCCTTGGCTCCTACTTTTTACTGCTGGGAAATTTTGGCTGTTGGAGAGGAAGAAAATGTTCCTATAGATGAAGTCAGTGTACTGTGCCACTTACCTAGTGGTTATTAATGGAAACTCTTGGCTTTAACACTTCATATGGATTCTGATGAGGCGCCCTGTCTTAGCTCTATGGTTATTCTAGGTCTGGCTGGAGTGGGGGTGTGTTGCTTGTTTTCTAACAGGATGGAAGTCCTAGAGAGAGAGACTACTGACCTACACCACCTCAGATTATATACACTCCACCTGGAGGTTAATCTTTCTGTTCTAACTCCTAATTAAGGTTGACAAGAAGTAAAAAACCTCAGCAGAGACAGTGCTTCTACATACCTCTGATACTAATGGTCATGTGTCACAACAGGCTCTAGTTTCACAGTGGAAGTTCAGGTCATGAATCAACTTGATGTTTCCAAAGGGAACAATCTACAGACATGACATTAGACTTTGGTTTAAATAAAATTTATATCTTTACCACAGTGAATTTCAGACCTGACGTGTTTCCACATTACACCTACCTGCCGAAGAGTACCTGCGGAAAAGGAGTCACTACATTGCTACTGCTATAAGGCAGAAAGAGCTTCTGCTCAGTGTGGCATACCATAGCTTGATCTGGTGTCTTCCTCAAAACAAAAGCCAGAAGCTGACTTTTCAAGCAAGGAAGAGCAACTTACACCATCCGCTGGTGTCCTGTACATCAAGAGCAGCAGCTTTATCTTGCATTTCACTGCTGCAGTGCCTGATGAGTGTTATCAGCTGCATTTTGAACACTAGGATGCAAAAGCACACTGCATTGATGATAACACATCTGTGGAGCTTTAGGGCAGAGGTTTGTTGTGCTGTACACAGAAGGGAGAGCAATAGAGGCCAACTTACAATCTGAGTAGCTCTGTAATTCAAACTATGGGTTACGCTTCTCAATGATGCTAATATTTAGTGCTGTTGCCGTGCTTTCGTTATTTCTGCTTCAAAGTATAAAAAATTCAGTGTATATAAAAGGAGTTGCTAAGACATGTGATCGCCCTCCTCTTCTAAGATTTCTTGGAGAATGTTGTCCCTGTCTCTGTCTTTGAAGAAATGAGTTGAAATAATTCTCCCAAGAGGCAAAAGGAAACCAGGAGCAGAGATGGAGCAAGAGGACAACCTCCCTCCATTTTAGACTCACGTTGCTGTTGTGAAGCAGCAGTACAGGTGATCGCAGCTTGCATTCCTGCATTAGTCTCTGTGTCCTAACACTGTGTTCTGACTATTGTGATGCAGACTCTGCATTTCTGAATAGACCTGCTCAATGAATTTATATTACTGTAAACACGAGGAATATTTGGAGCAATGGGTTAAATTGATCTGTATTTTGGTGCAAGAGCCTGACAGTATGAACCAAACTGTTGGGCTATAGTGTAAAAGCCAACATCAATGAGATAGGACTCAGCTGGATATAAATGTGGTGAAAAAGAAAGGAGAGAGCACAGCAGCAATTAATAGAATCTGAATTATTTAAATAGTCGGATTGAATAAGAGAGCTTACCTCAATTTTTCATCAATGCACTAAGTAGTTTAATCTAGGCATAGCCTACACTGAGACTGAACTTTGATTATTTGAGTCACCACAGCAAACTGATGTGTTATAATACGTTGCTAGTTCTACTTGTATGGCTCTCCTGCCCAGGCTACTCACACTGACCAAGTAAATCTCAGCAGCATTCACATCACTGACAACCTTGGCTCTGACTTTGTGATTGTGCTGCACTCATCCTCCTAATGCTAAAACCTTTTTTATATTTCCTTCTCAAACTATCTTCAGATAGTTGAGATCCTTTCCATGCCTGTTGTAAATTTGCCTGCCGAGAAGATATGGTCATCAAGGAAGAGTCCTCTTGCAGCTGTAAAACTTGTAGATGTTGGATGTGGATGCTAATAGCTTCTGGCTTATGAATACAAGTGCAAGTATCTGTAGGAGGTAGCTGCTGTAAGGTTAATAATACAGGAAACATCCAAACCATCAATATCTGTGTGCAAGTGAATCCCCAGGTGCTAAATCACTTCAATTAATCACCCAGTTCTGTTACAGGCAATGATTAGTGTCTGCTCTCCCAAGGGAGGTGGATGGAGAGAGAAGGCTAGGATGCACATCATGCTGTGTTTGTTGTCTTGGGAACTTTCTCCACCTCTTTGTGGCACCTTGTAGGCCAGTCACCTTTGCAAGATGTGGTGTTGTCAGGATTCACAAATGGAAACAATTCAATCAAGTCTGGCAGATCCACTGAGAAGAAGAACAACAGGTGACTAGTTGCTGGTTTAGTACAAGGAAGAGCTCTAGGATCCCACTTGGTAAGTGAAATCCTGAACACAGTTTGTGGTGATCACAGCTGGATAATGACTTTGGCTTACCTTTGATTGCTTAAATCCAAGCCATGTGGATAGCAGGAGCAGAGGTCTCACCATTGAGTAGCCATCTATTTTCTTGTAGCAAATGGGTTTTAAAAATCACTGTTACTTCCCCACGCTCCTTGAGATACTCTGGCAGGGTCCAAGGCTGAAAGTTTCATAAGCACCACCTTTTGTGGAATGGCTGAGGGAAACAATGGTCTGAAGGTGTTCCTGAGCTCTTCAGACTTCATGCAGTGGCAGATAGCACAAGAGTTCACATCCATCATGAAGTTAGTGTCTCAACAAGCTGTTGTGTTTCAGGTGAGCTGTAAAACCTGACCATGGCTCTCTCCTCAACCCATGGCCATGTGTAGTTACGATGGAGCATGTATTTCTGGCCGTCTTCACTCCAGTTAAGTCTTTGTAGGAGACTGGTATATGCCTACATCCAGTCAAATACCCTTACACAGGGAAGACAGCTCAAACCCTACTCTGGTCAGGATCAGGAACGCTCTTTCCATTTCAACTGCTATGAGCTCTGAACAAGTCTGTGGTCCCCAAAGACACGTAACAAGCCCATCTGAGGAATCAGCAGATTTAAGAGGCAGCAGAGCAAGAGGTGCTGATCTCCTCTCTCTGGTAACTAGCAACAGGACACAAGAAGAGAGAATGCAACTATGCCAGGGAAAGATCAGACTGGATATTAAGAAGATGTTCTGATCTGAGACGGTGATCAGTTGCTGAAACAAGCTTGCCAGGAAAGTAGTCAAAGCACCAAACCTGAGCATCTGGATCATGCTCTGATACAGTTTAGCTTTAGGTAGCCCTGTGAGGAGCTGGGAATTCGGCTTGATGATCCTTAAGAGTCCCATCAACCCTGAGATATTCTATGGTTCTCAGGTTATTTCAAATACACAACATTTCAAAGCAGACCCAGACAGACAGGAAGAAATGCCTCCTATTCTTGCTTTGATTTTATATTCATAATTCCACGTTCTTTTGTGCATAATGCCAAACAGAAGTAGGGCCATGAGCTTGCCATTGTACAGGAAAAACGCTGAGAGAAATTGCTCCCTCAGAGTGTTTAATATGCATCACTCTCCTAGAGGTGCTAGCACAAATTAATGGGGGAAAAACCCTAATCATATACTGCTATACTGCTACTCCAGTACCTCAAGTAGTGGTAAGCAGGTAAGTCTGCAGGTGCTGCTGTCTCAGGGTGGGAATGAACACCACCTGGGGGCTGTTTTGTGCTCAAGATCTGTCATTCAAAATGACTCCACCTAGGAAGGCAGGAATAAAGGAGGCAACACAGGGATGAAAAGGATGGGAGATCAACTCTCCAGAGCAGGTGAAGAGTCAGCACCTGTATTGTGTGTCCATGCTCAGGTGTTGGTAGTGGGGCAGCTGAACAGGCATCACCTGCAGCCCTGGAGAGACCCACACTGAAGCAGACCCACACTGAAGCCCTCAGAAGGCCCCAAGCTGCAGCAGGAGGTATTTTGCACATGACAGTAACTGGTAAGTGATTTTCATGTCTTTATCTTGAGTCATGAGGTTCCTCATCCTATTTTTAACCCTGCTGTGTTCGGGAGTGGGAGTGAGAGAGTAATGGGGTGGCAGTTTGTCCCTTATCCAAGCTTAGCCTCCTGTTGAAGAGGGAAAAGTTGTAAACAATTTGGTCTGAATTTAGTACTGGGTCAACTTTGAGCAGGAGGTTGGACTGCACTCCTGAGGTCTCTCCCAGCCTGAAGAAGACTGTGGTGGAGTAAACACCTAGAACCAAGATTTGTTCCATAGACACAGCAGCAGTGACACAACAGCTACTAAAACATAGTGTCTCAATATGAACATTTCACCAGAGACAACAGATCTGTAACTCTAAATGGATACCATAGAAGATTTGTCCTGATGTCTATGAGTTAGTGGGGAGCTTAAATGAACACAATCTAAGAGCTCTTAAAATATACCTCCTGCAAAGCAGTTTTTTGTGATTTTTTTTTTTTTTGATTGCACCCTGGTCTCACGCAGTGATCACACGTTCTTTCCTATCTTCCACTGGACCCGAACATTGTACATGTCTCCGCCTCTAAGGGAAAGCTGTGTGCAGGCTGTGGTAGGTAGACATTAATCATTCAGGATGGGGAAGTGACGGATGGCTGAGCGAGCAGGGCATGGTGTGCTCGTGTTTTCAAGACAGGTGTGATAAGCAGGAGCCAGGATTGTAAGGACATTGTCATTAGTGTAGCTGTCTGACTACCAGAGAAACAGTAACAGAAAACACCATCTGGTTGCAACTGCTACCTGAACACCTCTTGCCTGTAACAGCTCAGGGAAAGGTGAAGTCATGCAGGAGATGGATGGCCCTGCAATGGCTGCAGCCCCGTGAGTTGCCTGCAAAACAGTGTTATATGCTGAGCAGAGTGCAAGACAGAAGGAGTTGGGTTTTCCCTCTGCTTCTTGAGGAAAAGTCTCCCCTTTCCAACATAGCTCCTTGGAAATTCGTAGAGATGTAGGCTCTTTGACCACTGATGTGGGCAAGGGCTGTGGAAATCAGGTGCAAAGGGACACCTGCACTTATCAATATTGTCACAATTTGTCTGTTCTTTAGGAAGGTGCCAGAGGCTGGTGGGTCTGGACTATTTCCTCAAGTCAGGGGGGAATTTTGCTGCGTACCACAACACTGACACTAGTGTAAAGAGCAATAGTCCACTTCAGAGAGAAGTTGTGACAAGTAAGTGTCTGGGTTATAAAAGCAGCACTCAAAATGATGACAAAATTTTTCATAACAGAAATCCCAATACTGTGAGAATGACCAAGAATGCACTTCCTTCCAGCCACCTCCTAAGATGGACTTAGGTCTCTGCTGTGGCATATAGCTTGAAGAGAGGCTGAGATACTTTACATACCTCAGCAGGCAGTGGGGAAGTACTTACCTCCGCTGACTTCATCAGAAAATGTGCTCTGGTGCCCCTTATTAGAAAGCAGTCTAAATGAATCATAGTCACATCAGCTGGGAGATGTGCTGCTGCCTCTGCGAAGAGGATTCCTCTCCAGTTCAGTGATGCTTGACTCAATAGAGTCACAGAGAAAGTGACCACAGAGGGGGAAAATGATACTAGCATGTTTTTGAAGACTCTTCTACATACCCCTGGCATATACATATTCTATGAATATGTAAAAAAAATCTTTCCCAAAATATAACTGAGAGTCTGTGTGACGTACAGCCAAGATTCTCCTGCAGCAGCTCATTTCATGGCTCCACTTGTCTCCACTGCCTGTTTCCTTCCATTTTGGTTCAGTCTATTCCTTATCTGTGGCATCCATGGCTGAAAGACAAAGAAATTTCTCGCCTGTTTAACTTCTGGTTAGGAAGCTGCATGAACTCGCATACCTCCTCTAAAAAGGCTTCTGAGGGGATATGTCATGGCCGTGATTTAGAGATCCAGAGGAAAGAATAGAAACATTTGGATTCAATTTTCAATAAGCAGATGGTACATGGCTTGTTTTATACCACAGTAAATTTTGAAGTCTCTACTGAAAAATAAGAAAAGCAAGTGTATTCACTTTTATTTCAAACTTTCCTTGTTTCCATGGCAATATCCCAGTGAGGTATCAAGAGTGGATGCTGGGATATCAAATAGTTCTTTTTCTGTTCTTCATGAAGAACTGTGCTGAGATGCATGTGTAAAGAAAAGCAAGTCAGGAAATCACACAAATCCATTGAAGAATTACTACACCGAGTATGAGAAAATATCACCACTCTGTGAATCCACAGAAGAATAATCAGGTTTGTCCTTTTGTTTTAGCTTTTGCAACTCAACAAATTTTCAGTAGAGCAGTATTAGCACTAAAAAGATAGAACCATTCCTACATTATATGGGTGGTTATGGAGAAGATGGAGCCAGATTCTAGTTGGAGTGGTGCAGCAAAAGCAATGAGCAGCAACAGACACAAGCTGCAACAAGGGAAATTTCTATTAGGTACCAGGGTAAAATGAATCACAAGGAGAATGGTCAACCACTGGGAGAACTTTCCCCAGTACTAACCTTGAAATAACAAAAGCCTAACTGAAAGAGCTCTTTGTCAACTTACTCTAACACAGAGGTTGGCTCTACTGTATTCAGAAGTTAGGTGACCAGGTTCTGCTTCCAACATCAATTATTTTGTTCATTTATGATTCCCTGTCAAAGGAACTTCAAGAAGCCTTATTTTTCCTGTTGCACTATATGTTCAGCCTAGCCTGTGTTTAAGGTGTTACTTCTGTGAAATTATGATACTTCTGTTGCATTCTTATGTGGATCATGCTGCAGTTCTATAGATTTTGCATGTAGTGAATGGGTAAGGCAGATTTCCCCACTACTCCTCTCTCAGTTGTTCTGTAGCCCTTGGCTGAGCTCTGTGTTTATTTCAGTAGCTGGAGACCTTCAATATCACAACAACCAGTATCACAGTATCACCAAGGTTGGAAGAGACCTCAAAGCTCATCAAGTCCAACCCATTACCACAGCCCTCAAGACTAGACCATGGCACCAAGTGCCACATCCAAACCTGCCTTGAACACCTCCAGGGACAGTGACTCCACCACCTCCCTGGGCAGCCCATTCCAGTAGCCAATGACTCTCTCAGTGAAGAACTTTCTCCTCACCTCAAGCCTAAACTTCCCCTGGTGTAGCTTGAGACTGTGTCCTCTTGTTCTGGTCCTGGTTGCCTGAGAGAAGAAGGTAACCTCCCCCTGGCTACAACCACCCTTCAGGTAGTTGTAGACAGCAAGAAAGTCCCCCTGAGCCTCCTCTTCTCCAGGCTAAACAATCCCAGCTCCCTCAGCCTCTCCTCATAGGGCTTGTGCTCAAGGCCTCTCCCCAGCCTCGTTGCCCTTCTCTG